>CM057830.1:106960433-107265364 GCA_030068075.1 Paguma larvata | reverse complement strand
AAAAAGAATGAGAGAGAAGAGGCAGAGTGTGAGCAGGGGTGGTGCAGAGAGACCGGGAGACACGGAAACCAAAGCAGACTCCGGGCTCTGAGCTGTCAGCACAGAGCCCCACGTGGAGCTCGAACCCGCGAACCATGCGATCACGACCTGAGCCAAAGTCAGACGTTTAACCGACTGAGCCACTCGGGCGCCCCGAGTGTCTAACTCTTGCTCTTGGCTCAGGTCATCATCTCACGGATTGTGCATTCGAGCCCGCGTGGAGCTCCGCTGAGCCTGCTCGGGATCCTGCCCCTCCCTCTCTCTACCCCTCCTCCCTCTCTCTGTCAAAATAAATAAACTTAAAATAAATATAAAAAAAATAAAATAGAAAGGAAAAATAAATAAAATATGAAGCAACTAGTTTCCAGAAAAAAGCCTTCGGGAAACACGGGCGTCAGAGAGCTGTTAGATTATTCACCAGAGTGTGAAGAGTCCGTCTGTATGTCTGTCTAGCCACCCAAGATACATACCGCTTTGTCGAAATAGCTACTTACGAAAGAAAACTCACATGTGTAGAAACAATAACGAAGGCCACACGCCGAGGACCTACGCTGTGTAATGCTCAGGTCTTTATGTATTCTGAAAACGGGGATCGAATGACCTGAGACGAAGTCGAGCCCGAGATCACGTGACTTACCCGAGCTCGCGCGGCTAGTAAAGCGGTCAGGCCCCGATTCGAACCTCAGGTCCGTCTGGGCCCCCCGTGGACGCTCTTCCCAATCTACACCCCATACTCTGTCTCTTCCACAACGCATTCTGCCTTCACGGTCCTGCGTGAGCAGCCTGCCAGCGTGCCGGCGCCAGGCGACACCCCTCTGCTTTCCCCTGTACTTCTTCCAACCCTCTGATGAAGAGAAAGTAAATTACCTGGCACATGGTATCACCTGGTACCTGCATGGTTTGAGGGTAAAGAACTCACCTATTTTCTCTGGCTTTTGGCTGGGTTATACAACTTTGATGATCAAAATTAAGGCTTTAATATTAATAAGTATATGAGAGTTGTGTACTTGATTTGGAACAAAACCGAGATGACAGCACGGAATACTTACTTCGAATCGCACAGAGTAAGTGTAGGTTACGTTAAACTTCTCTGAACTTCCTTCGGGAATTTCCATAGGGGGTCCGTTACACGTTAGGTTGCCTTCACCTGAATGCTTGTAGCTACGAAAAGGGGGGGGGGGGAGGAAGAGAAAGTAATTCTTATACCAAATAACCATTGTAAATTTCCGCTTCATGGCTATTCGGGCATGTAACAGTAGCAGGCTGAAAAAATATGCCTTTCATTGTACTTCGTATTTAAAACTCTTTATGATTTTAAATACTTTCGTTCTGGGGCACCTGGGTGGCTCAGTTGCTTAAGCGTCCCACTCTTGATCTCAGCTCAGGTCTTGATCTCAGGGTCATGAGTTCAAGCCCGCTGGGCGTGAAACCTACTTAAAAAAAAAATACCCTTGTTTGTAAATGTCCTTAACACTTAAATGAGAGCCAATATACTGCCCAAAACACGAAACAGGTATCCCCTGTTTTTCCGAAGCTCACTTTATGCCACTTCACTTTTACGAAAGACCTACATAAGTAGCTGTTTTCACTAACTGAAAGAAATCTGAAGAGGATTTTCACTTTTCTGAAAAATCAGAAAGACCATTCCGTGTTGGCTTTGCAGGGAGCCGGTAGACAGGCGGCTCCTGCCCCAGCGGCGGGCGTGGCGCCACCCAGCGCTTTCCCTGGGAACTACACTCAGGCTTTCAACATCAAGCCCCCAGAGCTTTGAACTGTGTCTGTGAGCATCTGCCCTTTATCTTGGTTTGTTTCGTGCATCCATTAGCAAGATGTGCCTTAAGGTATCAGAAAAGCCTAAGAGAGGTGAGTTGGGGGGTCTGGGAACGCTCACAAAATTTTCCACATAAACTAAAGGCAATTGCTTCTTCGCTTTTGACATTTTGACTCTGGAAAGCTGTCTGAGGAACGTTCTACTTTGGGATAGCAGGGGGAAACGTGTCCCTAAGAACCTTCTCATGGGGCACCCGGCTGGCCCAGTCAGTAGAGTACGTGATTCTTGATCTCGGGGTTGTACGTTGAAGGCCCACATGGGGTGTACAGATTACTTAAAAATAAAATATATTTTTTTTTAAAAAAAAGAAACTTCTCTTTGCCTGATGGATAGATTTTTTTAAGTCCTTTCTCTTAGCAGATGGCTTTATTTGTCATCTTTCATCTCATTCCTCGTTGATATACTAAAACACCCTATCTTGTCATCTCAGCTGCAGGGTTAGAAAAGCAAATAGATGGGCAGAAATCACATTAACAAGCAGCCAGGGATCTGCAGGCCTACTGCGTGTAAACTGCATGCTTACGGTCGCCTGGGGGGCTCAGTCGGTTAAGCACGGACTTCGGCTCAGGTCTGATCTCGCGGTCTGTGACTTCCAGCCCCCACGTAAGGCTCTGTGCTGATGGCTCGGAGCATGGAGCTTGTTTCAGATTCTGTGTCTCCCTCTCTCTCTGTCCCTCCCCCGCTCATGCTCTGTCTCTCTCTGTCTCAAAAAATAAACATTAAAAAAAATGCCATGCTTAGCGACGAAAGGTAGTGAGGACGTCATCTCTGGGAACGTTCTGTATTTGAAAATGAGAATGATTATCGCGTCTCGGCCTTTTGGGTAAGACCAAGTGTTAAAGGGGGGTGATTATAAAAACATAGAAGATGGA
Source organism: Paguma larvata (assembly GCA_030068075.1). Taxonomy (NCBI): domain Eukaryota; kingdom Metazoa; phylum Chordata; class Mammalia; order Carnivora; family Viverridae; genus Paguma; species Paguma larvata. Next base: position 107,262,622 of record CM057830.1, on the reverse strand, counting down.
AAAGCCCTGAAAATAGACAGGGCTGACGACGCTACCAAATGCCTGGGCAGGAATAAAGAAACCGTAGGGGCGCCTGGGGGGCTCAGTCAGTTGAGCATCTGACTTCAGCTCACGTCATGAGCTCATAACACGTGAGTTCAAGTCCCGTGTCAGGCTCTGTGCTGACAGCTCAGAGCCTGGAGCCTGCTTTGGATTCTGTGTCTCCCTCTCTCTCTCTGTCCCTCCCTCACTCGCTCTGTCTCTCTCTCTCTCCCTCTCGAAAATAAATAAAATCATTAAAACTGTTTAAATACAAAAAAAAAGAGAGAGCATGCGACTCAAGGTCAAGGTTGTGGGTTTTTGAGCCGCTTGTGGGGCGTAGAGATTACTTAAAAATAAAATCTTTAAGAAATGTAATAAAGAGAACTACAATGTCACTCGAAAAATAAAAAGAGGAATAAAGGGAGACAGAAAAATCAAAGGAGAAACAGTGATGCTTCCCTTTTGAATTCTTTACTCAACATACAATTTATCCCTTGGCTTCTGTTTAAAGAATAATTCGCAAGTCCTTGTGGGATTGTTATTTCTACACGTATATGTACAATAGAGCCATTTACTCACAATCGCGGGCATTATTCATGTGCGTCTCTTCCTATTCATTTTTGTAACCCTAGTGTCTGACGTATGATCTGCCCTCACTAAGTGTTTTGGAGGGTGAATTCATTTAAAGCCAAATTGTATCTTAAAACAGCCATGAATTTTAAAACGATCATTGTTAAGGCTACCGATAAAAAACTTAACATCTACAGAAAAAAATTCAATGACTGCATGATAGTGGCATATCAAGGTTTCCTGTCTAAGTCTGGGCCTTGAACTCACCACATGCAACACCTGCGTTTCGCATAAGAGACGTTACGTGGCAAAATTGTATTAAGATCGCTAATCGATGTAAAAGCCCTATTTTAAGCCACTGGCCTTCCGTATGGGTTGTATAAGGCCTTGTATAGGCCATTTTCAAAACTTTGGCTTTTACTCTAAGTGCCATGGGAAGTCACTGGAAAGATTCTGGGCAGAGGGCTGACGTGAACTGACATTTCAAAAGGAATGCTCTCATGCTGTACTGAGAAGAGACTGCTGGAAGGCAAGGGTGGCACCAGCGGAGACCAGAGAGGGCTTTGCCATAATTCATTTGAGATATAATGATGTCTTGGACCAGACGATAGTGGTAGAGATGATGAGTAACTGGCGGATCCTGAATATATTTTCAAAAGAGAGCCACGTTTCTGCCAAAAGATTGGAACGGATATAGGGTAAGAATGAAGAATGCCGAAGACGAGTCGAGGGTGCGGTCACAGTTTGGGGGTCTGAGCAACTGGAAGGCTGTAGTTGCCATGTATTGAGATGGTGAAGGACACTAGGAAAAGCAGGTAGAGAAGAGATAGAAGTTCATTTCCTGTTAATTTTGAAATGCCTACTGACATCCAAAACAGCTAGATATACAAGCCTACAGATCCAAGAGTCATGGTGGGCTCTAACGCCATGAGACAGGATAAGATTACCAACATGAAAGTGTATACAAAGGAGAAAGAAAGTTCAAAGACTCAGTCCTGGGGCCCTCCAATATGAGATGTTGGAGGAATGAGAAGACTGAGAAGCAATAGTGAGACAGGAGAAAATCAGGAGAGTGTGGTATTCCCAAAGCCAAACGAAGCAAGCGACTCTAGGAAAAGGGACTGATCGACTATGGGAACCATCAGGGAAATTAGCCGTGGGTACAGTACCTAAAGGAAAACGCAAGAAGGTAGGCCTAGAACACCGTTACGCCTCACTCGATTCCATGGCCTTGTAACAGACTGTCTAATTCTAAAAAAATGAATTCTAACACAGTCCTTGTTCTCAAGGGGCCGCACAAATGACCTTTCCAATGACTAGATAAAAGTTTTATTGCATGCATACAGAAGCTGTTACGATGGGCAGTGTGGATTAAATGCTAGTCTATAAAATCATTTTCTTGGCTTTTGACTCTGAGTCTGAGAATATGAGATGTTAACTGCAAAGGCTTAAGTCTGATTTTCACATCGCTGATGAGACCAGCTTCCGAGACCATCATACTTTGTAAGTTTACTACCCAGTGACTTTGAATATGAGCAGCCAGATATCAGAAGTGACATACGCAAAAAACGGCATGGGTGATCGCCTTGGACAATGATTCGCATTTCCTGGCCTCTCTCGGCAGCTGCGTTTATTCCCTGTTGTTCACAGATATGCCCCGATCCTTTTAACTCTTCTTTCGTTTCCCATCGGCCACACCTTGTGAAGATGCATAATCTTCAAAATTTTTAACACAGACACGAATTCAAAAAGAATATCCTTTTACGAAAGTAAACTCAAGTTGGAAGCTTACCAGCGCTCTTCACCATTTGGGGTCTGTTGAATGAAATCTAAAGGCCCTTTTGCCCAGAAAAATACACAGCAATAAACATTTCCAGACTTTGATACATCAGGGGTCCATATTAAAAACTCCTGATTCAGCCCTCTCCTTACACGGATGAGGAAACTAAGCCTAGGGCAGATCAAGTTAACTACCACGGCCAAAGCTTGGCACAGTACATTCTCTATGCTATCCCCTTGGGCATCATCTGTGACACATGGAAACGACTCTGGCTAAAGTAAAAGAGGGTAGTAGCCTCAAAAAATAATGAAGTCCAGGGACGCCTGAGGGGCTCAGTCGGTTAAGCATCCCACTTCAGCTACCGTCATGATCTCACGGTTCATGAGTTCGAGGCCCGCATCAGGCTTTGTCCTGACAGCGTGGGGCCTGGAGCCTGCTTCGGATTCTATGTCTTCTCTCTCTCTGCCCCTCCTCTGCTCATGCTCTGTCTCTTTCTCAAAAAATAATAAAACATTCAAAAAAATTAAATAATGGGGGCACCTGGGTGGCTCAGTCGGTTGAGCGGCCGACTTCGGCTCAGGTCAGGATCTCACGGTCTGTGAGTTCGAGCCCCGCGTCGGGCTCTGTGCTGACGGCTCATGAGAGCCTGGAGCCTGCTTCGGGTTCTGTGTCTCCCTCTCTCTCTGCCCTTCCCCTGCTCACGCTCTGTCTCTATGTCTCTCAAAAATAAATAAACGTTAAAAAAATTATTAAAAAAAATTAACTAATGAAGTCTGATTCATTTCCACAAACTTAGGGATCACTTCCAAAACGGAACCAGGAGAGAGGAGGACTAAAATCCAAGTTTCCTAATTCCTTGCTCCATGTTCAGAAAATGATACCACACGTGCCTCCTGTAATATACGTCACATAAATTGCAAGGGACAACTTCTTCATCTTAATATTTCAGGTTTTGTATATTTTTCCCATAATGGACCCATGATTTTATACCCTTGTGTGCTATGTTCCCCTCTCTACCTGCCTTACTTGAAGCATACTAATTTATCCTACAGTGTCAAAGGATCTTAGAGCTGGAACATTAAAGGTCACCTGTCTAGTCTCTTACCCAATGTCCTTTACAATTCACTGAGCACTTACTAACTAGGGACGAGACTCTACGCGGGATGCCTACTTATGAACTCTCCAACAGCTGAGTCATCCAGGCTCTTTCTGTATCATCCAGGGATACAGTACTCACTAATCCCTGAGATTGCTTATTTAATTAGAGTCAGAGAACTCTAAATTGTTAGCAGATTCTTCCTCATACTCAGCTGATACCTGCCTAACATTGACTCCAGCTCACAGACCTGTCCTCCGAAGAGGCACAAATCGAAATCTAAGCTCTTTATCATATGGCAGCAACTAAAGAAGAGAATTAGGATGCCCTCAGTAAGTCTATTCCCTTCCAGACCTGTCAATTCTTCCTCACATGGCATGGTATTCGAACGCCGACTACAGGTAGAGGGAATACAATTACCAAGTTTGATTTTTCAAACTGTACATCTAAGGTGACATCACACGCGTCTCCTAAAATGAAAATTCTAGCTGCGAACTTCCAGTTCTGAGTTAATTTTTAAATTAAGGGGGCTCATAAAAAAGATATTCCCTCATTACCTTTGGGGGCTCGAGTCGAGCAGAAACCAGTCGTGCAAGACCCCGGTTTGTTCCACTTTCCTTGTGGTATGCAATAGTAATATCAACATGGTTGAAGAGGAAGTAGGTGTTACTTTTGTTGAATTCAGACTGCAAAAAGAGAAAGACATTTTAAAGACGCTTGAACTTTGCTTAGAAAACTCAAAAATAGGGGCGCCTGGGTGGCTCAGTCGGTATGAACGGCCAACTTCGGCTCAGGTCATGATCTCACGGTCTGTGGGTTCGAGCCCTGTGTCGGGCTCTGTGCTGGCAGCTCGGAGCCTGGAGCCTGCTTCGGATTCTGTGTCTCCCTCTCTCTCTGCCCTTCCCCCTGCTCACGCTCTGTCTCTATGTCTCTCAAAATAAATAAACATTAAAAAAAAAAAAGAAACTCAAAAATATATACCTCTTAACCCCCTTCATCTATTTTGCCCATCCCCCAATCCCTTCCCTTTGGAAACTTCAGAAGGAACCAACGTTGCTGACGCCCTTGATCTTGAACTTCCAGTCTCCAGAACTGTGAGACAATGAATTTCTGTTGTTTTAGGCTACCAGTTTGGTAGTGTATTTTTAGAGCAGCCCCAGCAAACGAAAGGGCTTTGCAATATGAGCTTTGCAATCAGACAGCCATTGACTAGCTACATGACCATGGACTAGTCATTTAACCTCTTGGAGCCTCAGTTTCTTCTATTTATATTTTTAGGATTTTTTTTAATGTTTATTTCTTTATTTTGAGAAAGTGAGTGTGCACGTGCAGTGGACTGGCAGAGAGAGGAGGAGAGAATCCCTCCCCAGCACGCTCACGCCGTCAGCGCAGAGCCCCACGCGGGACCTGATCCCACAGACTGTGAGATCATAACCTGAGCCGAAATCAAGAGTTGGGCCCTCCACAGACTGAGCCGCCCAGGGGCCCTTCCTCTTTTTTAAAAATGGGGACAATAGGGACACCTGGCTGGCTCAGTCGGTACAGTGTGTGACTCCTGATTTCAGGATCATGAGTTCGAGCCCCATGTTGGGTACAGAGATTACTTTAAAACAGTTTTTTCATTAAAAAAAAATAGGACTGCTCATAGAGTTGTTGAGGATGAAATAGAATAATGTACGTAAAGTACTTAATGCAGTGCTTGGCATAGGAAGCCTTGAATAAATATTAGCTGTTACATCGCCCAGGCCCTTCGATCTTCGGAAAATTGAGTCCAAATGAACCTTGTCAATTACCAGATTGAGCCATCTGCAACATGTTGGACTCCTAGAGTAAGAACCATGGCCCCTGCACATCCCAGAATTGAGAGCGATGGCCTTGAAAGCATTTTAGTGAACCTTCAGCACAGTGACGATGGAGGGTAAGAGTGATCCTACTGAGCGTGGGCGACTGGGCGGCCCAGGCGGAGTGAGCGTCCGACTCTTGGTCTTGGCTCGGGTCATGATCTCACAGTCCGTGGGTTCGAGCCCTGCCTCAGGCTCTGTGCTGATGGCGCAGAGCCTGCTTGGGAGTCCCTCTCTCCTTCTCTCTGCCCCTCCCCTAGTTGTGCTCTCTGTCTCTCCACATAAATAAACTGTAAAACATATAAAAAAAAAAAGAAAAAGAGTGTTCCTTTAGGGGCGTATCACAATCAGCTTGGGGTGGAGAGTCAGTACTGCTCACGGCAGTGCTGTCCATTCTTGCAAAGAACTAGAAACGAGAAAACAAGACTATGGGTACAGTTAAAGGAAATACGGAATAACCACATAGAGAAATGAAACGCAGCTGGCAGAGGTGCACGTGCTGGGGTGGAGGGATACCATGTATCAGTATTGAATGTTCATGATCTGTACTAACAGAGGCGGCACAGCACGGTGGTTAAGGATGTGGACTGCACAGTCAAACCACCTAGGTGGGAAGCTCAGGTATGGCATTCACGAGCCTGTGGGACCGAGTCGCCGAACCCCTCAGTGTCTCGGTTTCCACACCTATACTGTGGAAAGCATAACAGGACTTACCTTTTTTTTTTTTATTATTTTAGAGACGGAGAGTGAGCGGGAGAGGGCCGGGGGTGGGGGGGAGGGAGAGAGAATCCCAAGCAGGCTCTGCGCTCAGTGCAGGGCTCGATCTCATGAACCGCGAGATCATGACCTGAGCGCAGAAGAAGAGTGGGACACTGAACTGACCGAACCACCCAGGCTCCCAATAACAGTACTTATCTTCATGGGCCCTGTGAGGATTAAGTCACCCCAGGGAAAGCATCTCGGCCAGTCTCGGACATAAAGGATCCAATACGGTAAGTAAAGTGGTGACAAGGCCCTTAAGGATCTGGATCCTGCTTCTCTCTCCAGACTCATCTGCCACCACAGCGTCTACATATAACCAGGTGAGTGACGACAAAGAGCTCTTTCTTCTGTGCTCTCATACCACTCAGCTCATGTCTCCGTCACTGACCGCATCGAATTACAGTCGGCGTACTTACGCGTTTACATCCTCTAGCCAATCATTTTCCCCAGAAGATCACGAGGCCGGGAACTTTGCTTCATTCATTCATTCATTCATTCATTCGGCAAATATTTTTGAACATCTACTATGTGCCAGGCACCTCTTCTTAACTACGTCCTGAGAGCTAATATCCTACGAGGGCTCAAAAAATGCAAGAGGGGGGCGTCTGGGGGGCTCAGTCGGTTGAGCGGCCGACTTCAGCTCAGGTCATGATCTCGTGTGCGGTCTGGGAGTTCGAGCCCCACGTCGGGCTCTGTGCTGATGGCTCATCAGAGCCTGGAGCCTGCTTCGGATTCTGTGTCTCCCCCCCTCTCTCTCTGCCCTTCCCCTGCTCACGCTCTGTCTCTATGTCTCTCAAAAATAAATAAACGTCAAAAAAATTTTTTTAAAAAATGCGAGAGGTAGTTTGGTATATTGCAGAGAGAAGAGAATTTGGATCAAAAACCATTGGGGATGCAATTCAGATTTTGCCGCATATAATCTTCTGTATGTCAGTCTTCATTCGCCTTAGATTTCTTTTTTTTTTTTCACATAACAGGAAATGAATTTTTTTCACATAGCAGGAAATGAATTTTTTCTTTTCTTTTTTTTTTTTTAGAGAGAGAGAGAGGGCGCAAGTGAAGGAGAGCAGAGAGAGAAAGAGAAGCCCATGGTGGGGGAGGGAGAGAGAGAGATGAGGGGCTCTAGCTCACCCAACGCTGGGCAGGAGCTCATGCACGGTGAGATCATGACCTGAGCCGAAGTCCAATGCTTAACCGGCAGAGCCACCCCAATGCCCCCAAATTAAAGTCTTTTAAATTAAAAATGAAACCAAAACATGAGCTGACAAGAAAGGAAGGAACTGCCATGTCAGGTTCGAAGGGAAAGCAGGAGGCCAAAGAGGCAACGTGGGTGAGGGATCGCTGATGCTGCCACTGTCCTGAGGACACCCTATCTGCGCAAACTTGAACTTTGGTTGGGGTAGCCTCATGGAATAAGGAGGAGAGAACTCCCAGGTAAGGAGGCTCTGAGACCACCCGCCGTTCTCCAAGCCAACACACTCAGGGTAAAGATGAGCAGGAAGTAAGCCTTCTCCCCTCCCCCAAAGGATGACAGGGAAGACGGCCTTGGTGCTAAACAGAAAAGGGGAGTGGGGGGAACTGTCCTTGAGCAGCTGCGGCCACAGGCCAGCCCTAACGTGCGCGCGCAGTTTGGCCTCCCATCACCTAAGTGGCCCCAGGAAATTCAAGTCGTGAACTTGCTTTCAGGTGGTCCCAGATTGGTATTTCCCAAAAACCCCTTGAAGAAGTCAAAGAAAATCCTGTCTGGAGGAACATACTTTGACCCCAGGGCTCAAAACACTCCACAAACAATTGTTAAGAACGAGGAGTATGTCATCAGAATCAGGAAGCACGCAAGGAAAAAGGGCATCACGAGCGAGAACCGGCAGAAACAAACCTGCGGCGATGTCAGATCCAGGAATAATCAGAGGCAGAGTTTAAATTAACTACGTGAGAAGAAATAATAAATAAAAATTAAATTACATTTGTTATCCTTAAAAAAAGTAAACTACAGGGGCGCCTGGGGGGCTCAGTTGGTTAAGCGTCCCACTTCGGCTCAGGTCATGATCTCACGGTCTGTGAGTTCGAGCCCCGCACTGGGCTCTGTGCTGACGGCTCAGAGCCTGGAGCCTGCTTCGGGTTCTGTGTCTCCCTCTCTCTCTGCCCTTCCCCTGCTCACACTCTGTCTCTATGTCTCTCAAAAATAAATAAACGTTAAAAAATTTAAAAAAAAAAAAAGTAAACTACAATACGACAGCACGTGTGTGACACAGAAATATATAAAATAATGACTTAGCAAACCTGCAAAAGAACAAAATAAGACTTGCAGAAATGAGGGGCGCCTGGGTGGCTCAGTCAGTTAAACGTCTGACTTCGGCTCAGGTCATGATCTTGCAGTTCATGGGTTTGAGGCCCCGTGCAGGACTCGAGGCCGCTGACGGTGCGACAGTGCGACAGTGTGGAGCCTCCTTGAGATTTTCTGTCTCCCTCTCTCTCTGCCCCTCCCCTGCTTGCACGTGCACTCTCTCTCAAAATAAATAAATAAAAACTTGCAGAAATGAAAGATAATTACTGAAATTAAAAATTCAATGCCTATATTCAGGTGAGCACGGGCCCCCACTTCGAATGAGCTCAAGCCCCGCTTTGGTTAAACATGAACCCCGCTTCGGGTGAGCCCTGCTTCTATCTGTCTCTCCTTCTGGTCCTCGCTCACTTGCACTTCCTCTCTCTTAAAAAAAATTGACGCCTATGTTTATTTTTTACAATATTTTTGAGGTTTATTTATGGATGAAATAACTTACTAATTCATCACTTAACATACAACACCCAGTGCTCATCACAAGTGCACTCAATGCCTGTGTTGATAAGAGAAGAAACAAGTGAAGAAAAAAACGTATAGACGGGAAGATAGGACAGAAGACCACAGCCCAGGAAAAAAAAAAAATGGAAAATACAGAAGGGAGGTTAAGAGACATGGAGGAGAAAATAAAAACATTTAACATAGTTTAATTGGAGTCCGAAAAGGAAAAAGAAGAAACTCTCTGACAATGGCTGAGAATTCCAGAACTGATAAAAAGGCGCTAATCCAGGGGGCGCCTGGGCGGCTCAGTCAGTTGAGCATCTGACTCTTGATTTTGGCTCAGATCATGATCCCAGGGTCGTGGGATCGAGCCCAGCATCAGTGCAGAGCCTGCTTAAGATTCTCTCTCTCTCTCAAATAAAAAAATTAAAACTTAAAAACGGCACCAATCTAGGAAATTCAAAACTTACAGAGATTAAAAACAAAGCAAAACAAAAATCTGTCACTAGACACATCATCATGAAACTGCATGAGACTCTCTAAAGAAAGAGGTGACTAATTAGAGATAAATGAAAAGACTATAACAAACATACAAACTTCCTAAATATCAGAAGAATTACAGCAATAAAAATTCAGACCACCAAATCACTACGCTGTACACCTGAAACTAATGTGACATTGTGTGTCAAACTCAAATTTAAAAAATGCAGATCACTTAAAGACTTTAAAAATAAATACCAGGGGCGCCTGCGTGGCTCAGTTGGTTAAGCGTCCAACTCTTGATCTCGGCTCAGGTCTTGATTCAGGGTTGTGAGTTCAAGCCCCACGTTGGGCTCCATGCCGGGCATGGAACCTAGTTAAAAAAAAAAGAAATCCGGGGCGTCTGGGTGGCTCAGTCGGTTAGGCGTCCGACTTCGGCTCAGGTCATGATCTCGCGATTCCCGAGTTCGAGCCCTGCGTCGGGCTCTGTGCTGACAGCTCAGAGCCTGGAGCCTGTCTCAGATTCTGTGTCTCCCTCTCTGTCTGTGCCTCTCCCTTGCTCATGCTCTGTCTGTCTCTCTCTCTCTCAAAAATAAATAAACATTAAAAAAATTAAAAAAAAAGAAAGAAATCCCACTTCACGGAACCTAAATGCCACCAATTATAAAGCATCGTTATTTTATGTGGTGCTAGGAAAAAACATTGCCAATTAAACATTGACAAGCCATCATCTGAAGGAGACCCATCCTGATTTCCTGAATGTTAAAATATAGGAAAATATGTTTTAGAATCAAAAGAATGTAGGATATAAAAATAATAAACAAAGCATAAAATAATACAACAGAACTGAGATCAAACGTCATATCAGTAGATGTAAATATGTTTAATTCGCCTGTTACGAGGAAAAGGGTTTTCAGAAGATACTGGAAAGCAAAACTCAACAATATGTTGTATACAAGAGACACATCTAAGACAAAGAGGTTCTGGGGTGCCTGGCTGGCTCGGTCACTAGAGCATGTGACTCCATCTCAGGGTTGTGAGTTCGAGTCCCACATCGGATGGGGAAACTATTTTAAAATTTTTAAGGAACTAAAAGAAAACGAAGAGGTTCCAAAAAGTTCAAAAGAAAGGACAGGCCAAGTTACAGCAAGGGAATGTAGGCAAAAAGAAAGCAAGGGAGTTAGATTCCTCCTCCCAACACGATGGACTAACATGAGACCATATTTACCTTTTCACTTTAAACGACTAAAAAAAATGGGTGATAAAATATATGAAAACAACAGTTTATAGACCTTAGACGGCAAAGAACATTAAGAGAGTGATCGCCAAGAGAAAGGCAACAAGTGAGGTGAGCCCTACTACTGCCTCAGGCTTACTTCCTGGGGAGAGTTCTCAGGCTGTGGTGCAAGGAAAGTGTACCCCAGCAGAGCCCTGCAGGCTCCCCGAATTGAGGAGAACCAGGTCACAGTCCAGGGACGCCAACAGGCTAGATGGCGTGAGGCAGAAGAGCAGAGAGAAGAGAGCTACACTGAGATGTCTGGAGATATGCAGAGGACTCTCTTTCATCGCAGTATTGACCAGTACACGCGGCGTGGATAAAGTATGCCAGTCATTGTCTTATTGCCCCTCACCTCCAAATCCATTGCTTTTGGCCACTATGAAAATCATCTCAGCCCTTTAGTTTTCCTCTGCAAGCTGGCACTGAATGAAGTTTCGTCAGTAGAGGGCGCTGGACAGACATTACCTGGGAGAAGGGTTTTGTTTTCTGATTGAGGGGCGCTCACTCCATGTGCCCCAGTGTCTCCAGCAGGCACCAACCTCTACAGAATTAATGAATCCGTGTGTCTCAACAAAAAAGAGAGACAAAAGGACATCATGGTGGGGAATGGAGGGAGGGACGAATAGGCAGAAAGCAGGACACAGACGATTTGTAGGGCGGTGAAACTACTCGTATGCCACCATAACGGTGGCCACCTGTCACCATACACTTGTCCAAGCCCACAAAATGGACAACACCAAGAATGAGGCCCACTGTAAACATTGGTCTCTGGGTGATAACGGTGTATGCATGTAGGTGCGATTGCAACAAACGCACCACACTCTAGCGAGTGCCTGCCAGGGGGAAAGGGGGCGCGTGGGTGGCTCAGTCGGTTAAGTGTCCATCTCTTCACTTCAGCTCAAGTCATGATCTCATGGTTCGTGAGATCGAGCCCTGCTTTGGGCTCTGCACTGACAGCATGGAGTCTGTTTGGGATTCTCTCTCGAAATAAATAAATACGCTTATTTTTGAGAGAGAGAGAGAGCAGGAGTGGGGGAGAGGCAGAGCGGGGGGCGCAGAGGGTCAGAAGCGGGCTCCCCGCTGACAGCAGCAAGCCCAATGTGGGGCTCAAACTCACAAACCGGGCGATCATGAGCTGAGCTGAAGTCAGATGCTCAACTGACTGAGCCACCCAGGCGCCCCAATAAATGAACATTTTTAAAAACTAGATAAATAATGGGGCACCCGGCTAGCTCAGCTGGTAGAGCATATAACTTTTAACCTCAGGGTTGTGAGTTCGATCCCCACATTGGGTGTAGAGATTACAAAAAAATAACTAAACTCGAAAAAAATTTAAATAGATAATAATACGGGTGCCTCAGATCTGCCAAAAATCACCAAGATGGTGCACAAATGACTGAAATTTAAGAGGCACTGTCGTTTTCTCTGGAAAGAAACAGTTAAGAGCACCATCAGTTAGACAACCAAGCAAGAAACTGGGCAGCCATCCTGTACTCTTCCTTCTCTCTTCCCCTTTGTCCCCGTCGCTGACCCACGCCAAGTCCCCACACATAAAACAGAGCGAAAGCGGCGCTGCCCCGGCTGAGCCCTTTCACGGCCATCAGCCCCTTCATCAGCCTCCACAGCGGTCCGAAGACGCCCCTGCGACCCCAGGGCCCAGGAGGCGACCGCTGGAGAGCCACCAGGCAGACAGCGTGAGGGGGACTTCCAAGCTAAAAAGCTCCTAGTTGGATTCCTGCTTCTTCACTTAACAAGCTGTACGCCTCCAGTCATGGCACTTAACCCCTCGGAGACCGAGCTTCATCAACTGTAAAACGACGGCAGGGCTGCTCTCCGGATTAAAGTAGGTGCTGCCTGAAGTAATATCCCCCACAGGACCTCCCTCCGCGACCCACTTTCTGCCCAGCGCCTTTTTAGCACCATCTGTGGCCGCACCTCCCAAACCCCGAACCTTAGGCCGCACACACGCTCGGCTACTCACGGTCCCCCAGTCAGAGCACCCCATTTCAGACTTCCAAGTTCTCGAGCACCCTGATTTCCCTCCTGGAAATGCTCACCCACCCATTTACCTCACAAATCCTTTTTCACTCCCTCCATTATATCCTCCTTGTCTCTCAGACTCCTGTCGTTAGAACATTCTATTGTTTTGACTCGTCTACAGGTCTATCTCCTTACTCAGGACTGTGAACTTCTAGAGGACAAAGACCACGTCGCCTTGAGTTTGAATTCCCAACACCTAGCACAAAACCTAGAAGATGGCGGGTGTCCCATGAATGTTTGCTAAGTGGCTATACTAGGAAGCAAATTAGTAAGTGAGGCAACATTCTTATATTTCTATAGGAAGTTCTCAACACTTACATGGGTAAGGCAAGCGTGTCTCAATTTGCCATTTCTGGTAAAAAAACATCCCATTGGAAATCCTGGCGTGCAGAACTTTTCTCCATCCTCGTTATTACGACACCAAACTACTGGCATATTATCAATAATCCTAAATACAAATATTTTAAAAATAAAAGATTTAACAAGCAGTTCACGCCAAAATACCAACATCGTCTTGCATGGATTTAAGTTCAAATTTTTAATCGAAATCACAAAAAATAGTATACAATTTCAAGGATCTATTAAAACTACTTCTTTTTTTTTTGGGGGGGGGGGGCACCTGGGTGGCTCAGCCGGTTAAGCATCCAGCTTTTGGTTTCAGCTCAGATCATGATCTCACGTGGGCTCGAGCCCTGCATCGGCTCTGACGGTGCAGAGCCTGCTTGGGATTCTCTCTCTCCCTCTCTCTCTCTCTGTTCCTCCCCATCTCTCGCTGTCTCTGTGTCTCTCAAAATAAACTTTAAAAACATTTTTTAAAAACCTACTTCTTTTTTTAAAAACTACTTCTGAAAGGATTTACAAAACTCAGACATGTTATCTCAGATGCCAAACCTACCAGTGATGCTGATAATTGAGCTCTATTCCTCTCTTCAAAAAGTCCAGCTTTTTCTTCTGGTCATAGTTTGCTGTATCATAGGGTTTTACACAAACTTTTATACATGTTTCTGTTCTGTTAAAAGAAAACTGTTAAGAAAGAATCAAAATATTAAAAGATTTGACTAAGTCTTACGAATCGAGTGTCACAAACTAAGCGATGTATCTTACAGATAAAACTTTTCTTCGGAGACTTCAGTATGCCATCATCCTCAACACTATCTCCATTGAGTTTCAATTGATACCTGAAATGATTACACTACACACACGCGTACACATGCACACACATACACACACACACACACAAAACACACAATATGCTTTCACGACTAAGAACAATTTGCCTTCTTTAATAACACATAAGGTGGGATATCAAACCCACTGTAGCTTCCGAAAACTAGCCTTATATAGAACCCTTCGCTTAAAAGGGATAACAGAGGGGCGCCTGGGTGGCTCAGTCGGTTGAGTGTCCGCCTTCGACTCAGGTCATGATCTCGAAGTCTGTGGGTTCGAGCCCCGTGTCGGGCTCTGTGCTGACGGCTCGGAGCCTGGAGCCTGTTTCGGATTCTGTGTCTCCCTCTCTCTCTGTGACCCTCCCCCATTCATGCTTTGTCTCTCCTGCTCTCAAAAATAAATAAAAAAAAAAAACCTAAAAAAAGGTGGTAACAGAATTGATTGTAGTGATAGGTCACACAACTCCCTGAATATACTAAAAAGAATTGAAGAGGACATTCGAAGGGGCACCTGGCCGGCTCAGTCAACAGACGTGCAACTCTTCATCTCTGAGCCGTGAGTTCAAGCCCCACCTGGGGTGCAGAGCTCACTTAAAAAAAATTGGACATTTTAAGTGGGTGAATTATTTGGTATGTGAATCTCTCAGTAGAGCTGTTACCAAAAAAGTGATAATAAAATATCAGATATTTTTCATATGAAACCTCTTGTTTACAAAGTCTAGCTATGAGGGACTATCGGGGTAAAGTGCCAGTGTTACGAATCGGGAAATAATGAGCAAGAATAAACTGTGAAGAGAGTTATATTTAGCACCTCATACCCTGAAAGCACACGAATTTTAATCCCTAAGTTCCCTGCTGGCAGCTGAGAAGAACACTCTTGCATTTCTTTCTTTCTTTTTAATATTGTCATGTTTCTTCATTCCAAGGGACAGCATTTCTTGAAAAGTTCACTTTTCCGTTAGGACAGTGGTACACCACAGGCGTATTTTGTGCAACTTTAATTGTCCAAAAGCTAATGCCTGACACAGAGACCAAAGGAAGAGATCAGCAAAGAGCCCAGAAATAAATCTACGTAACTATGTCCATGTGATTGTTTTGACAAAGGCGCAAAAGCAATTCAGTGGAGGAAGGATAGTCTTTTCAACGGATAGTGCTGAAGCAACTGGACATGTGCAGGCAGGAGAAAAGAAGAAGAAGAAGAAGAAGAAGAAGGAGGAGGAGGAGGAGGAGGAGGAAGAGGAGGAGGAGGAGGAGGAGGAGGAAGGGGAGGAGGAGAAGGGGAAGAAGAAGGAGGAGGAGGAGGATGGGGAGGAGGAGGAGGAGGAGAAGGGGGAGGGGGAGGGGGAGAGGAGGAGGAGGAGGAGGAGAGGAGGAGGAGAGGAGATGAGAGGAGGGGGAGGAGGAGGAGAAGAAGGAGGAGAACGAGGAGGAGGAGGAGGGAGAGGAGGAGGGGGAGGAGGAAGAGAAGAAGAAAAAGAAGAAGGAGGAGGGGAGAGGAGGGGGAGGAGGAGGAGGAGGGGAAAGAGGGGGAGGAGGAGGAGGGGAAAGAGGGGGAGGAGGAGGAGGGAGGAGGAGGGAGGAGGCGGGGAAGGAGGAGGAGGAGAAGAAGAAGAAGAAGGAGGAGGAGAAGAAGAAGAAGAAGAAGGAGGAGGAGGAGGAGGAGGAGGAGGAGGAGAAGGAGGAGAAGGAGGAGGAGGAGGGGGAAGAGGAGGAGGAGGAAGAGAAAAAGAAGAAGAAGAAGAAGAAGAAGAAGAAGAAGAAGAAGAAGAAGAAGAAGAAATTTCAACCCAATCTCATACCTCATACAAAATAACTCAAATAGAACACTGACTTAAATATATGAAGTAATTATGAAACTTTTAGAAGAAAACATAAAAGAAAATCTTCAAGACCTAAAGGCTGTATCACATCTCCTTCGATTTGACACCAAAAACACAATCCAATAGCTTGACTATTGGACCTCATAAAAATTAACAAAGTTTGGGGCGCCTGGGTGGCTCAGTCAGTTAAGCGGCTGACTTCAGCTCAAGTCGTGATCTCACGGTCTGTGGGTTCGAGCCCCGTGTCGGGCTCTGTGCTGACCGCTCAGAGCCTGGAGCCTGCTTCAGATTCTGTGTCTCTCTCTCTTTCTGTCCCTCCCCAACTCACTCCCTCTCTCAAAAAAAATTTTTAGAAGATGAAAACATAGGGGCACCCGGGTGGCTCAGTTGGAAAAGCATGCAACTCTTGATCTCAGAGTCATGAGTTCGAGCCTCATGTTGGGTATAGAGATTACTTAAAAATAAATAAATAGGAGAACCTGGGTGCTTCAGTTGGTTAAGTTGACTCTTGATTTCGGCTCAGGTCATGACAGCACAGTCGTGAGATAGAAACCTGAGTCAGGCTCTGCACTGTGGAGCCTGCTTGGGATTCTCTCTCTCTCCCTTTCTCCCTCCCTCTGCCCCTCCCCTGCTTGCTTGCACTCTCTCTCTAAAATATAAATAGGGGCACCTGGGTGGCTCAGCTAGTTGAGCATCTGACTTCAGCTCACGTCATGATCTCGAAGTTTGTGAGTTTGAGCTCCACGTTGGGCTCTTTGCTAACGGCTCAGAGCCTGGAGCCTGCTTCAGATTCTGTGTCTCCCACTCTCTCTGCCCCTCCTCCACTCATGCTCTGTCTCTCTCTCAAAAATAAATAAAATGTAAAAATGTTTAATATAAATAAATAAATAAATAAATAAGCTTTAAAAGAAAAGAAGGGGCACCTGCCTGGCTCAGTCAGTAGAGCACCTGACTCTGGGGTTGTGAGTTCAAGCCCTACACTGGGTGTAGAGATTACCTAAAAATAAAATCTTTTAAAAAAGAAGATGATAAAAACACAAGCTGCAGACTGGGAGAAACTATTTGCAAACAACTGTTGCAACAAAGGAATCACACCTGAAATATATAAGGAATTCTGCAAACTCGATAGTAAAGGAGCAAACAATTCAAATAGAAAACAGGCATAAGAGGAGACAGCTCGCTGAAGAGGATATACAAATACTAACACACATGAAAAGATGTTCAACATCATTTGCCGCTAGGAAAATGCAGATTAAAGCTACGGTGGGACTCACCGATCAGGGTGGTTAAAATGAAAAATGACAACGCCTTGTATGTCAACTATCCTCCAAGAATAATTTTTGTGGGGCGCCTGGGGGGCTCAGTCGGTTGAGCATCCGACTTCAGCTCAGGTCATGATCTCGCGGTCTGTGAGCTCGAGCCCCGCGTCGGGCTCTGTGCTGACAGCTCAGAGCCTGGAGCCTGCTTCCGATTCTGTGTCTCCCTCTCTCTCTGCCCTTCCTCTGCTCACACACTGTCTCTATGTCTCTCAAAAATAAATAAACTTTAAAAAAAAAAAAAGAGTAATTTTTGTAATGACCACACCAAATGCTGGCAAAGATGCGGAGAAACTGCGTCGCTCATACTTCGCTGGTCGGAAGGTAAAAACGCACGGCCACTTTGGAAAAAGGCAGTTTCTTACAAAATTCAGCACGCAACTCTCACGTGACCCAGCACTTACACTCGTGGGTGCTTACCCCGGAAAAATGACAACCTCTCTGCACAAAAAACCTACCCATAAATCTTCATCACAGCCTTCTTCATCACAGTCAGAAGCCAGAGAAGCAATCCAAGTGTCCTCCAATGGGGTAAATAGTGAAACTGGGGTCCCCACGCCATGGGCTACTACTATGAATGCACACGACGGCCTACCTGGATCTCAGGGGGATGATGCTGACCGAAAACAAAGCTGATCCCAAGAAGGTTACATACTGCCTGATTCCGTATGTGTAGCCTCATTGAAATAACACGGTAGAGACAGGGAAGACTGGAGGTTGGGGGGGGGGGACGAGAAACACACTTACGGTGCTGAGCACTGAGGAATGTATGGAACTGCTGAATCACTATATTCTACACCTGAAATTAATGTAAACCTGTACATTAATCACACTGGAATCAAAGCAATAAATTAAAAGAATTGAAAAGAGGGGCACCTGGGTGGCTCAGTCGGTTAGGCTTCTGACTCTTGGCTTTGGCTCAGGTCACAATCTCACGGTTTGTGAGTTCGAGCCCCACCACAGGCTCTGTGCTGACAGCCTGCAGCCTGCTTGGGGTTTTCTCTCTCTCTCTCTCTCTCCCTCTCTCTCCCTCCCTTTCTGCCTCTCCCCTGTTCAGGCTCTCTGTCTCTCTCTCAAAAATAAATAAATAAAGATTAAAAAAATAAAATAGAGAAGAGCTTAGTGTTTGTCAGTAGTGAGGAGTGTGGAGGAGGGGTGGGGCAGCTACAAATGGGCAGCATGATGGAGCCTCGTGGTAACGGAACTCTGCTGTGCGCTGACGGTGGTGGTAAGTGCGTGAATCCCAAAGGTGATAACATTGCAAAGAATCTCTCTTTCTCTGTCTCTTTCACACACACACACGCACAAAGTGAGTGCATGAAAAGCTAGTGAAATCTGCATAAGCTCTATGCACCTACACTAATGTCACTTCCTCGGGTTTCCTATTGTACCATAGTCATGCAAGATGTCACCGTTGGGCAGCGGTGCCTGGGTGGCTCAGTTGGTTAAGCGTCCGACTTTGGCTCAGGTCATGATCTCACGGCTCGTGAGTTTGAGCCCCTCTGGCTCTGTGCTGACAGCTCAGGGCCCGGAGCCTGCTTCAGATTCTGTGTCTCCCTCTCTCTCTGCCCCTCCCCCGCCTGTACGTGTGCACACACTCTCTCTCTCTCTCAGAAGTAATAAATGAATAAACTTTAAAAACAAAAAGATGTCACCATTGGGCAAATCTCGGCAAAGGTACACAAGACTTCTGTGTTCATGATTTTTTTGTAGCTTCTGTGAATCTATAATTACTTCAAACTAAAAAGTTTTCAAAGAAACTAATGCCTGATGGTTTCACAAGTGTATACGTATATTACAATTGGGGCACCTCAGCGGCTCGGGAGGTTAAATGTCCAACTCTTGATTTCGGCTCAGGTCATGATCTCACGGTCCCTGAGACTGAGCCCCGCATCAGGCTCTGCACTGACAGCAGGGAGTGTGCTTGGGAGTCTCTCTCTGCCTCTGTCTCTCCCGCACTCACACATGCACTTTCTTTCTCTCTCTCTCAAAATAAATAAACTTCATTAATTAAATAAAAATAAAATTGATCAAACTATACACTTTCAATACGCACAGTTTACTGTGCTTCAAGTATATTTCAATGAATTTGGGGGAACAAAGAAGGAAAAAGTTAACACCTTCATAATCATAACTGCTTATGAAAATATCCTTACTCTGTCCCAATATTAAGATATTGAAGGCAAAATCAATAGAGAATGACAATTCAATTACATCTGCTTATATCATCCTACCCAAAATACGCATGAACAATAAATTAAGCTTCTTTCTTTTATGAAGCAAAAATAACACCTGAAAGACAAAACCTTTACACGGAACCGCTATCTCAGACAGTTTGAAGAGCACATATTAAATGCATTCTTCTGGCCACACCCCATTCTATCTCCCTTTCCTTTTTCCCTACCTCCTTTTAAAACAAAGACTCTTTAGGGACTCCTGGGGGGCTCAGTCAGTTAAGCATCTGACTCCGGGTCAGGTCATAATCTCACAGTTGGTGAGTTCGAGCCCCGCGTCGGGCTCTGTGCTGACGGCTCAGAGCCTGGAGCCAGTTTCAGATTCTGTCTCCATCTATCTCTGCCCCTGCCCCACTTGCGCTCTGTCTCTCTCTCTCTCAAAAGTGAATAAACATTAAAAAAATTAAAAATGTATAAAACAAAGACTCTTTGGGACACCTGGCTGGCTCAGTCAGGGGAGCATGCAACTCTTGATCTTGGGTTGTGGGTTTGAGCCCCACATTGGGTATTACCAAAAAATAAACTAATAAATCATAAATAAAACAAAGACTCTTTGCTACAATTTTAAGTAGCCAGTTTCAAAAAGATTCCATTTGAAATAATATTTAACAATAAGATCAGTTGAATAACCTTATAAGGAGATGATGATATTCGGTCTCCAAATAGCACTTGTCCAAGATTTTCGGAAGGATTTCTCTTTCCAGAGTCTTTACAAAAGTCAAAGCTAGAAGAGAAGCTCAGGTAAGACAAAGAAACATCAGCAAAGAAATCCATCTTCATAATCTGTCCGGCCTCCCCACCGTTAACGGTAGATGATTCTAAAAACATTACCCAGGTGTCTAATTATGATTTATAGACTTCATTATAGATTCCTTTTTAAATTATTTAATCTTTTATAACTATGAAATCATTATTTAAAATGCTCACAGTACTGCTCTCGACTTTCGTAATGTAGGTAATCATAATCTTAAAAAAAAAATAACGGTATTTTCAGGGCTAAACTTCAAATTACATAAAAGTAAGCAAACAATAGCTTAAATGTGTAGTCATTCTAACCCAAGACATCTAGAAACTGCAATTATCAGTTCTGATCAAAGGAAAACTTAAACAACAAAATCCCTCCTCAAATATATGCCCACAAATTCACTCACAAATCAAATGATCGCTACATGAAAGGAATTACAACTACCTTTAGGTAAATGTGAATATATAAAATGGTAGAAGATAAAATTGGTTGGTAGGCTTGTGTAATATTTTAAATGCTCATACTAATGCTCTAGATTTAAACCTGGTATTTTAATGAAAATTAGACCCGATTTTACCTCTGTTTAATTAGTGGAAATAAAGCAATATCAAAGGAAGTTACAATTATTTTTCTAAAAAGTACATCATTGGTTGCTATTCTCAAATGATTGATCTTAACCTTGATTATGTGATACCTGCTCACTACTAAAGGAAGCAGGTGCATTCATTAAAAACCTTAGGCTAAAACTATCTGTCCTATGTTTTAGAAATACATTACAAATCTGTGAAGATTTGTACTAAGTTCAAACGGTAGTAAATCTATAATTTGCTTTTCTAAGAAAAATCAAATACGGCAACTTCCTACATTTTTAAACACTTGCCTCACATTGAAATCTCTCTATTCTAATCATTTTGTTCCTGTTACCTTTATTACAAAATTACCACCATAAATCTTTAATATATCCAGGGCTTTCATTCACTGTCATTATAAACTTTTTTAACACATTCTGGGGCACCTGGGTGGCTCAGTTTGTTAAGCATCCAACTTTGGCTCAGGTCATGATCTCGGTTTGTGAGTTCGAGCCCCACATCGGGCTCTGTGCTGATGGCTCAGTGCCTGGAGCCTGCTTCGGATTCCGTGTCTCCCTCTCTCTCTGCCCCTCCCCCGCTCACACTCTGTCTCTCAAAAATAAGTAAATGTTTTTAAAAAACTTTTTAACACAATAAAACGCTTTACCACAATAATATCATTGTGATATAACCACAATTATATCAGATATCATTAGAAAACTTACGTATTGTATTCATAAGGCAGGACAGATTCCGTGGAGTCCAATCTATTTACAAATAGGGCTACTGACGACTACAAAATGGAAAGACAACACTCGTTAATAATACAAAATAAAATAAGGTAGCAGTTGCAACATACATAATGAAGTCACTGAAAGGTAATTGGGTCTATTGCTCCCACCAATTTATAACTGTGCAATTATAAATGTATAACTTACTAGAGTGTTATAAATTTATAACAGCATAGTTATAAATTTTTAATATAGTATGGCTATAAGTTCATAACATTTCATTTAGCCGGCATCATTGGATTCTCTGAAAGCATAAATTTTTCAGATACCTCAGCCATCTGAACCTTTTTTAATTATAGAACCCTTTGAGAACGTGATAAAAGCCATGACCCCTCTCCCCCAAAAAACACACGTATTCACCAAAGTCTCTGTTCAGTTGTAAGAGGCTTCACAAGACCCTTGGAGTCCATGGAATTCAGGTTAAGAAAACGAGATCGTTATTTATTAAAAGGAGGAGGGCACCTGGGTGGCTCAGTCTGTTAATCGTCCGACTCCTGATTTCAGCTCAGGTCATGATCTCGGTTTCATGAGTTCGAGCCCCATGTCGGACTCTGTGCACTGACTGTGTGGAGCCTGCTTGGAATTCTTCCTCTCTCCCCCTCTCTCTCTGCCCTCCCCTGCTCGTGCTCTCTCTGTTTCTCTCCAAATAAATAAACCTCAATAAAAATTTTTGAGATAATTAAAGCTACCTGCATACGAGCTCTCCTTGTATTATTTTAACCATTTTTATGAGAATCATTCTAAAATACGCTTCACTCTCTCCTATCTTAAACAGAACATGACGATCACAGTTTAACTTTCCCTCAGGGCTCAGGGTCATTTTGAACTTCAGTCCTTGCACCAGCTTTGACTCTGTGACATACTCATTATTACATGAAGTGAGAAGAACTATTTGCTCCAAAAGATGCTACCACACTCCTACTACCCCACCCCTACCAAAGAACTTAAACTTCTTTGTAAAGATTTTACGTCTTTCTTTTCAACTCTCAGTTGTTGTGATGCCTCTTCTCCCGTCTCTCCGCCTCCCCCCCAATCCACTAGAGAGCAAGCCTTCAGTTTGCGGAATCAATCACCAGGTTTGTTAAAGCTATGTCAGAAAGACTAAGAGCTTAAGAGTTAGTACGTGAATATTAGGACATCTATTCCGGCTTCTCACAAGAGAAGCTTCTCACTTCTTTCTTTCCTGGATCTCAACCGTGTTCCTGATCATTTACAAAATAGGATTTTTGAAACCACCAAAACAGCAGAACTTGGGTCATCATTTTATTCTTGTTGAAAATTCCATAAACTGCTTTTTAAAAAAATATACGAACATCTGCTAGATGTTAGATTTTTTTTTACCAAGAGGATGTAGAAAACCAAGTGTGGGAACAAACAGAAGCCTTACTTTACCTCTGTAAGAGCATCGCATCCGCACTTAATTGAAATCTAATCCGAAAGTTAGCAATGGCAACATATGCCAGTTACAGTTTTGCAAAGGTCAACAGGCAAAAGTTTGTAAAAGGACAGCAGATAATTAAGGATAACACTTCTTATTTAGAATCCCAAGACACAATGTACATAAGATTTGACCTCTATTTTAAAAATGCATATTTGGAGCTTACTGTATTTAAAAGAACCTTAATGGTTTCTCAAATCAAGTGGAGAAAAGATAAATTATTCAAATGTTGTTAAAACAACTGTTCAGTGATTGAGAAAAAAAAAAAGGTAAGTCGGATGCTTACCTCATACATTATACCAGGAAATATCAATCTTTAGTGTTAAAATTTAAACCATGAAAGTAATAGAAGAAACCAGGGGAGAATTACTTTAGAATCTTGGCTGCCTTGGTTAAGACAATTTGAAACAGAGCACAAAACTCAGACCCAAAAAAATTGTCTTAGGTTTATTTATTTATTTTGAGAGAGACAGCGTGAGTGGGGGAGGGGCAGAGAGAGGGAAAGACAGAATCCCAGGCAGGCTCTACAGTGACAATGCAGATGCGGGGCTTGAACCCAGGGACCAGGCGATCATGACCTGAGCTGAAGTCAGCCGCTTAACTGACTGAGCCACCCCCCCAAAATTTTTTTGAGAACCTAGAATAAAAGCCAATTTTTCAAAATGGCAAAAAACAAAAACAAAACACAAGAAGCAAAAACAAAAGGCAACTGACAAACAGGAAAAGGATATCGCAGACAAGGAACCCATTTCCTAACTGAAGAGGGTCCAAAAATCAATTTTTTTAATTTTTTTTAAATATTTATTTGCTGAGAGAGAGGAGAGACAGAGCAAGTGGGAGAGGGGCAGAGAGAGAGAGGGAGAGAGAGACTCCCAAGCAGGCTCCTCGCTGTCAGTGCAGAGCCCGATGTGGGGCTCAAACCAAGAGTCAGACACTTAACTGACTGAGCCACCCAGGTCTGCCTTAAAAATGTATCGATGTGGAAAAATGGAGTTGTTAATAGAAAAGTGCAGGTTACAAAATAACATGGATACTATGATTTTGGGTTGGTAAAAAAATGCAGGTGGACTCTCACTCACTGCTAGTGGGAACACAAAATGCTACAACCACTTTGGAAGACAGCTCGGCAATCTCTTAGTATGCAACCCAGCAATGACGCTCTTTGGTATTTGCCCAGAGGAGTTGAAAACTTATGTCCACATAAAAACCTACACAATGTCTAAAGCAGCTCTATTCGTCTTTGCCAAAACTTAGAAGCAAACAGGATGTCCTTTAGTAAGTGAGTATATAAATGAACTACAGTACGTTCAGACAAAGGGATTTTATTCAAAACTGAAAAGAAATGAGCTATTAAGCCATGAAAAGGCACAAAGGAACACTAAATGCACATTACTAAGTGAAAGAAGCAGCCTGAATAGGATGTATACTGTACGATTCCAACTATGTGACTTTCTGGAAAAAGCGAAATTATTAAGACAGTAAATAGATCAGTGGTTGCCAGGGATTAAGAGAGGGAGGGATGGGGGCGCCTGGGTGGCTCAGTCGGTTGAGTGGCCGACTTCGGCTCAGGTCATGATCTCGGTTTGTGAGTTCGAGCCCCGCGTCGGGCTCTGTGCTGACAGCTCGGAACCTGGAGCCTGCTTCTTCAGATTCTGTGTCTCCGTCTCTCTCTGCTCTTCCCCTGCTCACACTCTGTCTCTATGTCTCTCAAAGATAAATAAACGTTAAAATAAATTAATTAATTAATTAAAGGGAGGGAGGGATGAAGGGGCGGAGAGCACAGAGCATGTATACGGCAGTGAAATTACTCTGGATGATATTATAATGACATTCATTATACATGAGTCCAAACTAAGAGAATGACCAAGGGTGAACTGGAATGTAGCCCACGGGCTTTGAGTGGTACCCTTGCGTCGTCGTCAGTCTAGGTTGATCAACTGTATGGAATGTACCACTGTGGTAGGGGGTGTTGCCAATGAGGGAAGCTAGGCATGTATGGGGCTGGGGTATACAGGAAATTTCTGCTCAGTTTTGCTAGGAACCTAAAACTGCCCTAAAAACTCTATTAAAAATACATACGTGGCGGGGCCCCTGGGTGGCTCAGTCTGTTGAGTGTCTGACTTTGGCTCAGGTCATGATCTCTTGGTTTGTGAGTTCTAGCCCCGCATTGGGCTCTGTGCTGACAGCTGGGAGTCTGCAGCCGGCTTGAGATTCTGTCTCCCTCTCTCTCTGCTCCTCCCTCACTCACATTCTGTCTGTCTCTCTCTCTCTCAAAAATAAACATTAAAAAAAATTTAAATATACACATGCGGGTATTAGTATATATAGAAAAATGTACAATATATGTGTTTCTTAAGGTTTTATTTTTTTTGAGTAATCTCTACACCCAACCTGGGGCTCAAACTCATGACCCTAAGATCAAGAGTCACATGCTCTCCCAACGGAGCCAGGCAGATGCCCCTGGAATACATCCTAAAATACCAGTAGTATTAATAGTATAGTTATTAGAAATGCTTCTGGTTTCTTATTTTTGCCTATCTGCTACTGCTTTTGTCATAGTAAAACTTTTTAAACTAAAAAAATCAAGGGGCACCTGACTGGCTCAGGCGGTTAAGCATCAGGCTCTTGGTATTAACTCAGGTCACAATCCCAGGGTTTGTGAGTTCAAGCCCCGTGTCAGGCTCCACACTGAAAGCACAGAGCCTGCTGGAAATTGTGTCCCTCAGGCTCTCTCTCTCTGCCCCTCCCCTGCTCTCATGTGAGTGTGTGTGTGTGTCTCAAAATAAATAAACTTTTTTTTTTTTTTAATCAAGCGGCTTGGGGCACCTGGGTGCCTGTTGGTTAAGCGACCGACTTCAGCTCTAGTCATGATCTCACAGTTCGTGGGTTCGAGCCCCGCCATCAGGCTCTGTGCTGACAGCTCAGGGCCTGGAGCCTGCTTCGGACTCTGTCTCTCCTTCTCCCTCGGCCCCTCCCCCACTCGTGCTCTGTCTCTCTCTATATATTTAATAAATAAACATTTTAAAAATTTTTTAAAATTCAAGGGGTTGGACACTAGCAAATGAAGGAAGTTCAGAGTGTCGAGCCTAGAAATGAGAGATTTACCAAAAGACAGAAGGTAAAATCTCAGAATAAAAAGTAGAACACATTAGGGATACAAGTAACAGCCTAAAAAGAAAAGAGCTTACAGAAAAGAAATTCCAGATATTTGTTATGATTAAAGATGTTTCTTTGCTAGGAAGCCTGCTCAAATAAAGAGAGCCAACATGAGGTATCACCAGAGAAAAAGCAGACATAAAAATATTTTTTAAATGCCGTTTCTGTAAGGAATTACTATCAATACTTCTCACAAGAAAAGGCACATTCCAGGTTTTAAGAGCAAACTTGCTGCACCTACAACTGGCCTTTAGAAAACCCTGGAGCTTTCAAGTTGGTTAAGACCGTAGGCAAAGCACACCCAGCACTGTTCTGAGCTTCCCAGTCCCCTGTGGTGCCTTATGCCAGAACACTCCCTCATACACTAGATCAGGCAACTAGGAGTCAGAAAAATAAGTCTTTTTCTAATGTTTATTTTTGAGAGAAAGAGAGCGGGCGCGCAGAGCATGGGTAAGGGAGGGGCAGAGAGAGAGGGAGACACCGAATCCGAAGCAGGCTCCAGGCTCTGAGCTGTCAGCACAGAGCCCCAGGCAGGGCTTGAATGCAAGAACCACCAAGAGATCTGAGCCACCCACTGAGCTCAGGGATAAGGAAACGGATTAAGGAGAGGCAGAAGGAGAGGAAGAGGGAAGAGGAGCAGCGACAGAGGAGGGGCTAAGAGAGGTGGAGGAGCATCCAAGAGGGAGGGAGAAGAGGGACGGGGCCCAGGAGGAGCCCAGAAGGGCAGTGGAGAAGTAGCCTAGAAAGGAGGAAGCAGAGGAGCCAAGTCCAGAGGAGACAGGCAGCCAAGAGGGAAGAGAAAGAGGGAGGGGTGGAGCTAGAGAAAGAGGGAGGGGTGGAGTTAGGTGGGAGGCGTGGGACCTAGATGGGACGGGTGGGAGGGGAGAACTGGGGCCTGGAGGAATGGGGAAGGGGATGGGGCCTGGATGCAGTGGCAGAGCCTATAGGGGAGGGGAGGGGCATAGAGGGGAGAGGAATTGGGAGGAGAAGTGCCTGGGTGCAGGGGTGAAGCCTAGAGGGGAGAGGAAAGCAGCAGAGCTGTCCCTGAGTGGAAGGGCAGGGCCTAGAGAGGAGAGAAACAGGAAGGGGAGGGGCCTGGGTGGAAGGGCAAGACTGTGGTGACAGAGCAGGGCCTAGAGGGGACAGGAAAGAGGAGGGGCGGAGCCTGGGGGGAGGGGAGACAAAAGCAGAGGGGCAGGGCCTACGGGTGAAAGGAGAAGAGAAGGGCGGGGCCTGGATGGAAGGGCGGGGCCTAGATGGGAGAAGAAATCAGAAGGTAGGGGCCTAGATGGGAGGGGAAAGGGGAAGGCCGAGGCCAGAGTGGAGGGGCAGGGCCTAGAGGGAACAAGACCAGGAGTGGAAGGGCCTAGAGGGAAGAGGAAAGGAGAGGGCCTGGGCACAGAGGAGGGAGAAAAGCAGAGGGGTAGGATAGAAGGGAGAGGAAAGGGGAGGAGTGGTGGGGCTTGGGTATGGAGGGGCTTACAGTGGAGAGGAAAGGGGAGAGGCAGAGCCCAGAGGGAAGAGGAAAGGGGAAGAGAGGGGCCTGGTTGGAAAATGGTGACAGAGATGAGAGGAAAGTTGAAGGGCCGGCCCTAGAGAGGAGAAAAAACTGAATGGGCGGGGCATGGTCAGAGGGGCGGGGCTAGAGGGGAAAGAACGTGGAGGGGCGGGGCCTAAAAGGAGAAGACTGTGGATGGGCGTGGCCTGGTCGGAGGGGCAGGGCCTAGAGGGGAGAGGACGTGGAGGGGTGGGGCCTGCGTGGAAGGGCAGTGCCTTCAGGGGAGAGGAATGGGGAGGGGCCTAGAGGGGAGAGGACGCGGGGGGGCGGGGCCTAGATGGGAAAGGAAAGGGGACTGGAGGGGCCTACAGGGGACATGAAAGGGGAGGGGTGGGGCCTACAGTGGAGAGGAAAGTGGAGGGCCATGCCCCAGAGAAGATAGGAAAGGAGAGGGGAGGGGCTTGGTTGGAGGTTGGGAATATTGAGAGGAAATAAGAGGGGTGGGACATAGAGGGGAGAGGAAAGGGGAGGGGCGGGGCCCAGAGTGAAAAGGAACGTGGAGAGCCTGGGTCTAGAGAGGAGAGGAAACGGGAGGGGAGGGGTCTGGGTATGGATGGGAACATTGAGGGGAGAGGAGAGTTGAGGGGCGAATCCTAGAGGGGAGAAAAAACTGGACAGATGGGGCATGGTTGGAGGAGCAGGGCCTAGAGAGTAAAGGAACGTGGGAGGGTGGGGCCTGGGTGAAAGGGCGGAGCCTAGAGTGGAGAAGAAAGTGGACGGGCCGGGCCTGGTTGGAGAGGCGGGCCTAGAGGGGAGAGGGAAGTGGAGGGCCTGGGACTAGAGAGGGGAGGAGAAAGAAGGGGAGGGGCCTGAGTGGAGGATGAGGACATAGAGGGGAGAGGAGAGTTAAGGGATGGGTCCTAGAGGGGAGGAAAAACTGGACGGGTGGGGCCTGGTTGGAGGGGCGGGGCTTAGAGGACAGAGGAACGCGGAGGGGCGGGGCTAAGAGGGGAGAGGGGCGGGGCCTTTGTTGGAGGGGCGGGGCTTAGAGGGGAGAGGAACTCGGTGGGGCGGGGCCTTGTTGGAGGGGCGGGGCTTAGAGGGTGAATAACTTGGAGGGGCGGGCTTAGAGGGGAGAGGAGTGGGGCGAGGCCTTGTTGGAGGGGCGGGGCTAAGAGGGGAGAGGAACGGGGCGGGGCCTTGTTGGAGGGGCGGGGCTTGGAGGGGAGAGGAACTCGGTGGGGCGGGGCCTTGTTGGAGGGGCGGGGCTTAGAGGGTGAATAACTTGGAGGGGCGGGCTTAGAGGGGAGAGGAGTGGGGCGAGGCCTTGTTGGAGGGGCGGGGCTAAGAGGGGAGATGAACGGGGCGGGGCCTTGTTTGAGGGGCGGGGCTTAGAGGGGAGAGGAACTCGGTGTGGCGGGGCCTTGTTGGAGGGGCGGGGCTTAGAGGACAGAGGAATGCTGAGGGGCGGAGCTAAGAGGGGAGAGGAACGGGGGCGGGGCCTTGTTGGAGGGGCGGGGCTTAGAAGAGACGGGCGGGGCCTTTGTTGGAAGGGCGGGGCTTAGAGGGGAGAGGAACTCGGTGGGGCGGGGCCTTGTTGGAGGGGCGGGGCTTTAAAGGACAGAGGAATGCTGAGGGGCGGGGCTAAGAGGGGAGAGGGACGGGGCGGGGCCTTGTTGGAGGGGCGGGGCTTAAAGGGGAGATGGGCGGGGCTTAGAGGGTGAATAACCTGGAGGGGCGGGGCCTGCATGAAAGTGCGGGGCTAGATGGAAGAGGAAATCGGGTGTGCGGGGCCTAGAGGGGACGGGGGGGGGGGGGGGGGGGCGGGGGGGAAGGCGGGGCCTAAAAGAGAGGAACGCTAAGGGCAGGAGTCTGCATGAGAGGGTGGGATCCTGAAGGGAGAAGAAAGTGGATGGGCACGGCCTGGTTGGAGGGGAAGCGGCCGACGTGGAAGGGTGGGGCATCGAGGGGAGAGGAAATCAGAAGGGAGGGGCCTAGAAGGGAGAGGAAAGTGGAGGGCTGGGGCCTAGACAGTACAAGAAAGAGGAGGGCTAGGGCCTAGAGGGTAAATGAAAGTGGCCAGGCCGGCCTGGGTGGAGGGGAGGGTCCTACGTGGAAGGGCGGGGCCTAGAGAGGAGAGGAATGCAGAGTGGAGGGTCATAGAGGTGAGAGGAAAGGAGGGGGGCGGTGCGTAGACAGGAGATAAAAGTCGGGGGCGGGGTCTGGGTGTCGGGGCGGGGCCTAGAGGGTAGAATAAGGGTTAGAGGCAGGGCCTTGAGGGGAAGGAAAGCGGAGGGGCGGGGACTAGAAGGGAGAGGAAAGGTGAGAGGCAGGGCCTACAGGGGAGAGAAAGGGGAAGGGTAGGGCCTGGATGGAAGGAGGTGGGAATGGAAGGGCAGAGCCCAGAGGGAAGAGAAGAGGAAAAGCTGAGATAAACGGGGGAAAGGAAGAAGTATGAGGGAGGAGGAGCTGAGCGGGAGTTGGACGAATGCACAGCACAGGGAAGGAGCCGAAAGGGAGGGAAATAGAATCCGGGAAAAAGAGAGGTCCAGATACTCCAAGTGCGAGGCACAGAGACTGGGACATTGAGACACACCTACGGACAGGACGTACCGGGTCCGAGTCCGAGAGCTCGCGACCGTGGTCTCCCCTGGTGTGCCCGATACCCCTACCCGAAGCCTTCCCCGCACATCTCACTGCCTCCCAGGGGTCCTCACCTTGCAGGTCGCAGTCTCTCGGGATGCCTCGCAGAAGTTAACTGGAGCCAACCCGGGGAGGTAGAAAGCTGCGCTGCGGGCAGGCTGAAGCCCCAGGAACAGCCCCAGCCCCAGCAGCCACCTCAGCCCGGGGAGGGCGAGCCTGAGGCGCCTGCGGTTGGTTCCCACGCGGAAACTACGAGTACTCATTTTAGAAGCCGCCTCGGGTCTCGGGGACACACACCATAGGCGAGATTGAACCAGTGGAGGGGAGAAGCAGGAATGATAAGGAAGACCCGTGGACAGGGAAGAGCCTAGACCGGCTGGTGGGACGAGAAGGCCACTCACTCCGGCGAGACAGTGGCTTGGAACCCGTTGCTAGGGCGCCAGGCAGTGTTTTGCGAGCGCGTGCAATACGCATGCGTACGAGTCCCCGCTGCGCCTTCCACCACCCCACCCCCCCCACCCCCGACCTCTCCCATTCCCCCATCCCCCCACCCGCAGCCGGGCACTTTCCCGCGGTTGGCTGTACCTCGAGCGCTGCCTTTGGCGCTGTCTCGCGGAGCGGGGGAGGGGGACCGGGAAGACTGGCTGAGAGGTCTCAGCATCGCAACCTCGCATCACAGGGTCTTGGGTCCTCCCAGAGTTTGCCTCAGCCCCAAAGTAGCGGTGTTACCGCCCCCCACCATCTTCACTTCTTCCTGCGGGTTGGGAGGACAAAAAGGGGACGGAGTGGGGTGGAATTCGGGGGCCAGACTGTACAGTATGGTGGGTATTAGGCGCAAGAAATGCAGCCAGTCCGAAATTGATGTTCCATAAGTGTCAAATGCACACCCAAAGTCAGAGACTGCATGGAAAAAGGAATGCAAACCTCTGCATTTGTATATTGATTGCAGGTCGAAATGACATATTTTGGGTCCATTGCATCAATTAACTAAAACGGTTTTTAAAAATAGGGGCGCCTGGGTGGTTCAGTCGGTTAAGCCTCCGACTTCGGCTCAGGTCATGATCTCACAGTTCGTGGGTTCGAGCCCCGCATCGGGCTCTGTGCAGACAGCTCAGAGCCTGCAGCCTGCTTCAGATTCTGTATCTCCCTCTCTCTCTGCTCCTCCCCCGCTCATGCTCTGTCTCTCAAAAATTAAATAAATATTTTTTTAAAAAAAGAAAAAAAAATAAAGAGTGGCTGCTAGCACATAGACTAAAGTGACGTGGCTCGCGTCATATTTTTTTTTGTTAAAGCAATTTTAACAGAAATGCTGCAAAAATCATACAGCAAGAAACAAAAAAACAAACAAAAAACCATTCAGCGATACAAAGTAACCAGTGAAGCTGTTCAATTTTTTTTATGTGGTTTGTGATGATCTGTGTGTCACTCAATGGGAAATAAGTTCTGGTATCATTTCTACCTGGGAGACAACTTTTATTTTCACATGCATGACTTAAGCAGAGTATGTTTATTATGTTATGATTCACTGATAATCTGAAAAACCTTAAGCTAAAAATCACTCGAAGAAAGAAAACCACAATAATCACATCCTAGAGAATGTCGGATGGACTTATCCTACATTTTTTATTGAAGTATGGTTGGCACACCATTTTATATTAATTTCAAATGCACGACATAGTGATTGGACAAGCCTATAGGTTCACTCGCATTCTATTTCTATTGGACAACAACCCAGGTCTGGGGAAGGTCGATGGAAGAAGAAAAGACTAAAGAAGAGGGAGGGAGAAGGGAAGGTTGCTCTTAGTCTTGGAAAGTGTTCTTTCTCTTAGCGGCGGGCATCTTATTTTTCCACCTCTGTGAGAACCCTTGTCGCCCTCACCGCCTGCTCCTCGTGCTGTCCTAGAATGCAAAGGGCTTGTATTTGGACCTAAACGGTATTGTGGGTATCATACAACAAAGACAGTAGAAGAGCTGATCATTTCTTCCTCCTTGTCTCTCAAGAGCTTTGGAGAACAAGAGGTCACTTGTTCATGCCGAGCCGAGTGCGCCTCGCCATTCGGTCCGGAGGAAGAACAAAGGCAGCGAGCGAGCTGGCCGTTAGCCGAGGCATGTAGAATTTGGCGAGTTAACTCTTGGACCAGAGAGGCAGGAAAGGTTGAAGGAGCAAATGTACCAACGATCAGGATTCGGGGCGTTGTGAGGGTGGAGAGGCCGGCCTTGAGCACGCGGGCCGGAGAAGCCCTTGTAAGGATGCGGAGAACAGGATAAGGCGATCAGAAAGGGCGCCACGTTTGTGAAGGGGACCGGGAAAGCGGAGGGAGGAAGCGGCAGAGTGGTCTCGGTTAGAAGGAACCAGGGCTTGAATAAAAAGCCTGCGTGCCACCACTGCGTTGCTGTCCGTGTCTGGTCGGCCTTCGGATGAACGAGCGTACGTGTTCTCACAAGAGGGAGGCTCGGCCGGCCGCGGAGGCCTGGGCGCGGGAGTGTAGCGGCTGCGCTAGGGCCCTGCGGAGCCGGGACGGCTGCGGGGCTGGGCGCCCGACGGAGCGAGCCGCGGGGCGGGTGTGCCACCCGGGTCCCCCACGGGCCGCCGGCCCCCGCCCCTCCGCAGGCGCCGGACACAGATCAGCAGGAAAGAGCAGCGGAGAGCGTGTTCGTGATCCTCTTTGCCCCCATCACCCACTTCATCTACAACTCCAACTGTGGCTTTGAAGCCTTCCATTAAAGCTCCCTGCCGGGGCCGTGTCTGTTCAACTCGAGAGGCGAAGCGTCACCGAGGGCTACTTCCCGTTCTCGGCTGCAAGACACAGCCCTCCTGGTGTCCCCAGGGTGTGATCGTCACCAGCTCCACCCACCTGCTGGGCCTGAAACGGAGGTGGTTCATTCTGGTGGCTTCTCTGGGCTGCCCGGGCCCTACGAGTCAGCTTCTGCTCCCCACCCCACCCTTCAAGATGCAGAAGCCCCCGCGCAATCTCGTGCAAGCCATTCACTAGGCGGGCCTGGCTCTGCCCGGGGCCAAGGCTCCCCCTCCCCCAATTTGAAGAACTCTTGCCGAGGGAGGCCTGACTCCCCCTGTAAATAGGGACAGCTTTATTTCTTCCTTACCAATTCGTATGGCTTTTTTTTCCCCCTTGCCTTGTTGCACTAAACAGGATTTCCAATAGGATATGGAATATAAGTGAGAGGAGACATCCTTACCCTGTTCTCCGTCTTAAGGGGAAAGCTTTCAGTCTTTAACCATGAAGTGCCACATCAGCAATAGGTTGGTTTTTTTTTTTTAATGTTTTCTTTTTTTTTTTTTTTGAGAGACAGACAGACACGAGTGCAGGAGGGGCAGACAGAGAAGGAGACGCAGAATCCGAAGCGGACTCCAGGCTCTGATGTGTCAGCACAGAGCCCGATGCGGGGCTCAAACGCACCAACCATGAGATCATGAGCAGATGGGAACTCTTAACTGACTGAGCCATCCAGGCAGCCCAGCAATAGGCTTTTTATACTTGTCCTTCATCAGGTTAAGAAAGTTCCTTTCTCTCCTTAAGTTTGCTGAGAGTTTTTATCATCACTGGATGCTGAATTTTACCCATTTTGGGGGGCAGTGTTTATTTTTAAGTTGATTTTATTTTGAGAGAGAGAGAGAGGGGCAGAGACAGAGGGAGAGAGAATCCCAAGCAAGCCCCTCACTGTCAGCACGGAGCCTGACTGAGGGCTCGATTCCATGAACTGTGAGATCATGACCTGAGCAGATATCAAGAGTCAGACCCTTAACCGACTGAGCCACCCGGGCACCCCTTGGCAGTGTTTCTTATTGAGACTATTAATATGATGTATTATACTGATATTCAAATATTGAATCAGCCATGTATTTCCAGAATAAACTCCACTTGTTTGGATGATGTATTAAAAAAAAAAGAAAGAAAGAAAGAAAGCAACAGCAAAATAAATGAGGCTACATTGTGGTGTAGAATGCAAAATTTGCAAGGCTTTTAAAGGATAAAGTTCAAGGGGACCTGGGTGGCTCAGTCAGTGGCACATCTGACTTCAGATCAGGTCATGATCTCACATTTTGTGGCTTGGAGGCCAGCATTGTGCTTGCTGTCAGTGCAGAGCCGGCTTTAAATCCTCTGTCCCCCTCTTTCTCTTCCCCTTCCCTGCTTACACTCTCTCTCTCTCTCAAAAATAAATAGACATTTTTTTAAATTTTTTAAGGTTTATTTATTTTTGAGAAAGAGACACAGTGTGAATGGGGAAGGGGCAGAGAGAGAGAGGGAGACACAGAATCTGAAACAGGCTCCAGGCTCTGAGCTGTCAGCACAGAGCCCGACGCGGGGCTCAAACTCTGGACTCAAACTCAGGAACCGCAAGATCATGACCTGAGCTGAAGTCGGATGCTTAGCCAACTGAGCCACCGAGGCGCCCCAGAAAACAATTTTTAAAAAGATAAAATTCGAGAGAGAGAGAGAGAGGCAAACCAAGAAACAGACACTTAACTATAGAGAACAAACTAATGGTTAGAAGAAGGGGGGGGGGGAGGTGGATTAAATGGGTGATGGGGATTAAGGAATGCACTTGGATGAGCCCTGGAGGGCGTGGGGAAGTGTGACGTCACTATGCTGCACATATGAAACTAATATGACACTGTAAGTTAATTGGAATTTAAATAAAAACTTTTCTAAAATGATAAAATCCAAAGAAATTAATTTCTCGATGTAGGCTATGCCCCAAACTCAGAGATTTATGGGTTTTCCTGTGCCCTTAGAAGTCTTTTTTTTTTTAATTTTTTTAATGTTTATTTATTTTTGAGAGACATAGAGGCACAGTGTGAACAGGGGAAGGGCAGAGAGAGAGGGAGACACAGAATCAGAAGCAGGCTCCAGGCTCCGAGCCGTCAGCACAGAGCCCGACGCGGGGCTCGAACTCACAGACCGCGAGATCATGACCTGAGCTGAAGTCGGCCGCCCAACCGACTGAGCCACCCAGGCGCCCCCCCTTAGAAGTATTTTGGCGGAAAGCGAAGAATACATTATTCAATTTATTTGCTTACTGACCTCTCTTCCTCTACTGAAAGTAAGTGTCTCAAGTGCAGCATCCTTTTCTTGTCTTCATATTCCTAGCACGGACTCGGGCACTTGGGAAGAGCAGGTCGGAGAAGAAAATGTTTTCTCTACCCTTCAAGGTTCTTTTGACTCCTCTAAGAATTACACTGACATAAAACAGATTAATAGGGGACACTCTCATTTCATTACATCCCTATGAGGAACCCACAAAAACATGAGAGATTCCAGAGACAGTCAGGAAAATGAAGTATATACGTCATTCTGGAATAGGGAGAAGGGGTTGGGTTCCGGGGCTTCAAAAGGAAGGCAGACAATTCACAAGAAGATGAAAAGGAGCAAATATTTGGGAAACGAATGTTTGCTGGACTCTGCAGAAACAATGAGACCCAGAGAAGAATTTGCACAGATTTTGCCAAGGTCTTCTTTGTCTACCACACCTAGGTTATGTTATACTATAGTTACCTGTTGTGATAGCTCTCTTACCGGAACAGGTCCTTTATCTAAATTCTTTCAGGCAGTTAAGGGAAAGGTTAAAAAAAGAAAGAAAGAAAGAAAGAAAGAACATTTTCCTGGGGCGCTGGGCTGGCTCAGTCAGAAGAGTATGTGACTCTTGATCTCAAGGTCATGAGTTCCAGCCCCAGGGTGGGCATAGAGATTACTTAAATAAATAAATACACTTTTAAAAAAAGAAAAAAAGAAAAGAAAAGAAGAAAAACTTCTCAAGTCTTCTGTTTCTTAAAACTAATCATCCAGGGGCGCCTGGGTGGCTCAGTCGGTTGAGCGTTTGACTTTGGCTCGGGTCGTGATCTCTCGGTCTGTGAGTTCGAGCCCCGCGTCGGGCTCTGTGCTGACGGCTCGGAGCCTGGAGCCTGCTTCGGATTCTGTGTCTCCCTCTCTCTCTGCCCCTCCCCCACTCATGCTCTGTCTGTCTCAAAAATGAATAAGTGTTAAAAAAAATTAAAAAAAATATCCTAATCATCCTAAAATAGTCCACATGCCAAAGACACACATTTTGGAGTGGCACATTTTGCCACCCCACAAGGACAATAAATGAAAAGATGGATGAATGAATGCCACATAACTTACACTGTTATTCGGATTTGTATATATTTTACCTCACTTAAAAGTCAAAGGAGGTGGCGCCTGGGTGGTTCAGTCAGTTAAGTGCCCGGCTTCAGTTCAGGTCGTGATCTCATGGTCTGTGAGTTCGAGCCCCGCGTCAGGCTCTGTGCTGACGGCTCGGAGCCTGGAGCCTGTTTTGGATTCCGTGGCTCCCTCTTTCTCTGCCCCTCCCCTGTCTCCGTCTCTCTCTCAAAAATAAACATTAAAAAAATAAAAATAAAACAAGTCGGTGTTTAAAAAAAAAAAAGTCAAAAGAAGATGCAATCAAAACATGAAAGCAGGGGCACCTGGCTGGCTCGGTCAGTAGAGTGTGCAACTCTTGATCATGAGTTCAAGCCCCATGTTGTATGTAGAGATTACTTAAAAATAAAATCTTACCAAACAAAAAAAGATGAGAGTAAATGTAGATAACCTGGGTTCTACCCATTTATTTACGTAGCAGTGGACTTTGCACTGCTCTGGCCCCCCCCCCCATATTTCATGTGACCCTCCCAGTGCCTATGTAAGGTAGGCAGAGTAGTTACTTTATGTGAGATAAGTGAGGCCAAGAGAAGTTAGTTTGCTTGTCCGAGGTCACACAGCTAATATATACATATATATATATATGTTAACATTTATTTATTTTTGAGAGACAGAGACAGAGTGCGAGTGGGGAAGCGGCAGAGAGAGAGGGAGCCACCGAATCCAAAGCAGGCTCCAGGCTCTGAGCCGTCAGCACAGAGCCCGATGCGGGGCTCGAACTCACAAACTGTGAGATCTGACCCGAGCCGAAGTCGGCCGCCCAACCGACTGAGCCACCCCGGCGCCCCTCACATAGCTAATAAATGGCCAAGTCAAGGCCAGGAAGCAGGTCCCCTGCTACCTCATTTAGTTCGGAAACATAACGGAATGAAAAGGTGATGCGAAGTGGTAATGAAAAAGAATTAAACTCGGGGCACCCGGGTGGCTCCGTCGCTTAACCGTCCGACGTTCGGTTTTGGCTCAGGTCGTGATCCCGCGGCTTCGTGGGTTCTAGCCCCGCGTGGCGCTCTGTGGCGGCATGGGGGAGCCTGCTTGGGATTCTCTCTCTCCCGCTCTCTCTGCCCCTCCCCCACTCGTGCTGTCTCTGTCTCTCACAAAATAAATAAACTTAAAACAAAAGAAACTCATTTTATGGTGTAGCTGTCAAATTTCCAGCCACATCAAGTATGAAACAAGCAAGTAAAAGATTGAGTGAAGCAGACGAGCCTTCGGCAGAGCTATCTTTGACAATGGTGCATAGACAAATGTAACCATGACAAGTGTGATACATAGTGTCGCTCAAACAACTTTGTGCAAGAAGAGAAACACAAGGAATGGTGCTTCATAAAAGTGGACGCTTCAGGCCGCAGCAAAGAAATTCTGTAAAACAGGTGAATACAACCACTAGGTCTTTCATAGTGGATTTTATTTTAATTTTTTTAACGTTTATTCATTTTTGAGACAGAGGGAGACAGAGCATGAGTGGGGGAGGGGCCGAGAGAGCGGGAGACACAGAATCCGAAGCAGGCTCCAGGCTCTGAGCCGTCAGCACAGAGCCCGACGCGGGGCTCGAACTCACAGACCGCGAGATCATGACCTGAGCCGAAGTCGGCCGCTCAACCGACTGAGCCACCCGGGCGCCCCTTTTTCTTTTTTTCTTTATAAAAAAAATTTTTTTAACCATAGTTGATTTTTAACAGGTAATTTTTTTCTCCATGGTTCTAACCATTTGGAGTTAAAGATATCCATGTGACAGGGGCACCTGGGTGGCTAGTGAGTTAAGAGTCCGACTTCGGCTCAGGTCATGATCTCGCAGTTAGTGAGTTCAAGCCCCACATCAGGTTCTGTGCTGACAACTCAGAACCTGGAGCCTGTTTCAGATTCTGTCTCTCTCTCTCTCTCCCTCTCTCTCTTTCGCTGTCCATTCTCTGCTTGCACTCTGTCTCTCAGTCTCTCTCTCAAAAATAAATAAACATTAAAAAATATATTTTAAAAAATCCAAGTGCTTGTTCCCATCTTCTTATAAATAAATAAAATAAATCGACATACTGGAACAGCAGAAGAACTAGTGGCTCCTGGGTGGCTCAGTCGGTTAAGCGTCAGACTCTTTTTTTTATTATTAATTTTCTTAAGGTTTATTTTTTATCTTTGAGAGAGACCACATAAGTGAGGGGTCAGAGAGAGAGAGAGAGAGAGAGACACAGAACCTGTGGCAGGCTCCAGGCTCTGAGCTGTTAGCACAGAGCCCGACGTGGGGCTCGAACCCACAAACCAAGAGATCATGACCTGAGCCAGAGTTGAAGTCAGACGCTTAACCAGTGAGCCACCCAGGCGCCCCTAAGCGTCTAACTCTTGATCTCGGCTCAGGTCATGATCTCACGGTTTATGAGATCAAGGCCCACATTAGGCTCTGTGCTGATGGCAGATTGGGATTCTCTCTCTCCCTCTCTCTCTGCCCCCCCTTCAAAAAAAATAAACTTTAAAATAAACATTAAGAAAAAAAAAACAAACTAGTGTGCCATGGTCGGCCAGGGTGTGAGCTTCAGAAGCCACATCGGACTTTTCACAGCGTGCTGACAGTCAGCCTAGCTTCCTCCTTGGGCCTCCTGCCTTGACTCACTTTTTCCTTCCCAGTTCCTCAAAATCTAAATAGGTTTCTTTCAAATTGATAGTGTAAATCTAACCATTTCACATGTCTCCTTAAAATCCTTTGCTGCACAGCTGTGCCCGTCTCAGTGGAATCGCTCTTGATCTCGGGGTCACGAGTTCAAGCCCCACCTTGGGTGTAGATTACTTTGAAAAAATAAAAATTATTATTATTATTTTTTTTTTGCTGCACAGATCAATGTAACGTGGGGGCCTAGATTGGATCCCGGCACAGAAAAGGGACACTCGTGAGAAAATTGGTGAGATCCAGGTACAGCCGTAGTGTCCGTAATACCATTGTCCTGATGTTGATTTCTTCCTTTGATCATTGTACCATAGTCACGTGAGAGGTTCACGTTAAGCGAAGCTCAGCGAAGGGTATATGAGACCTCTGTGTCCTATGTTTGCAATACTTCTGTCAATCTAAAATGATCTCGAAATAAAAAGTTGAAAAACTCTCCTACTGGGAGATAAAACATAAGAGACTCTCAAAGACTAAGAACAAACTGAGGGTGAGGGGGGTGAGGGAGGGGGGAGAGGGGGCGACGGGCATTAAAGAGGGCACTTGTTGGGATGAACACTGGGTGTTATATGGAAACCAATTTGAAAATAAACTATTATAAATAAAAAAAAAGAAAGAAAGAAAGAAAAACTCTCCTACTGACTCTTCATTGCCCTAAGGATTAAGTCCAAATTTTGCTTAGCAAGGCCTGCTCCACCTACCCCCCCCAGCCCGCAACACAGACCTGTCCAGCATCTAAACTTGGGGGGGGGGAGCTGGATGGAGCTCCACTCCCACGATGACTTGGATTCTGCTCCAGAGAATTGCTTTTAGTTACGCAAAGAGGCCGTTCTCCCTCGCCTCTGAACAAATCCATCCTTGCTGCTCATTGGTCTAGCGTGCTCGGCTCCCACTCTCCTAACTTTCGCTTGGCTGAAATCTTGATACTTTATTTCAGCTCATAATTCGGAAGTTACTAAGTTACTTTGCCCAGGATATGTTTCCCGGCAGGCCCCACACTCTACATATCCTACCCCCTCCAACGTACACACGCACAGAATTGGACCAAGTGTCCCTTGAGTGTGTTCCCACTGTACCCCATGTATACCTCTGGTTTGTCACTTTCACACTGTATTACAGTCCCGTCTGCCCCCCCCCCCCCCCCCGCATTGGTCAATTGCTAACTCTGGATCTCCTTGTACACACACCTGCCACTTTGCTATAGCAAGGCGGCCGTTGAAGTAGCTTGACTGCACGGGCTTAACACTTTGAGGCTTATGTTTCCCATTTGAGCGACTATTCTTGTAATTTATCTACTCTGATATAGTGAGAGGGAAGAGTTTTAGTTTTTCCCTTGGTACTATAGAGTTTCTGAGTGTGAATCATATTTCTGCACTAACAGCAACTCGTTATGAATGGATACATATATCCTCGTATTATAGGAACCATTGCAAAATGATCACCACCGTAAATGTAGTTAACATCTATCACCATAGCATAGTTACAAATTTTTCTTTCTTGTGACGAAAACCTTTAAGATTTAGTCTTTAGCAACTTCCAAATATACAATACGGTATTTACTATAGTCACCATGCTGTAAGTTACATGCCCATGACTTTTTTAACTTTAGAGCTAGAAGCTGGGGTCCCTGGGTGGCTCAGTCGGTTAAGCGGCCGACTTTGGCTCAGGTCATGATCTCGCGGTCTGTGAGTTCGAGCCCCGCGTGCTGACAGCTCAGAGCCTGGAGCCTGCTTCGGATTCTGCGTCTCCCTCTCTCAGCCCTTCTCCTGCTCACGCTCTGTCTCTGTGTCTCAAAAATAACTAAACGTTAAAGCTAGAAGTTTGTAGTTTTTAACCCCCTTCACCCATTTTTCCCTCCCCCACCTCCCCAGCTCCAATAACCACTATATGTTCTCTGTATTTGTGAGCTTGGTTTTTTGTTGTTACACGTTTTCGGTGTTTGGTGTTTTGTTTTGCATTCCACATATAAACGAGAGGGTATGGTATTTGCCTTTTCCTTCTTTTTTTAAGTTTATTGATTTATTTTGTGTGTGTGTGTGAGAGAGAGAGAGAGAGAGAGTGCATGTGAGCGGGGGAAGGACAGAGAGAGAGGGGGAGAGAGAGACTCTCAAGCTGGCTCCGTGTTGACAGCACATAGCCAGACGCACTGAGAGGTCATGACCTGAGCCGAAATCAAGAGTTGGACATTTAGCCAACTGAGCCACCCAGGCGCCCTGGTATTTGTCTTTTCTGTCGGACTTATTCCATTTAGCATAATGCCCTCAAGGCCTATCCAGGTTGTTACAAATGGCAAGATTTCCTTATTACGGCTAAATATATTCCGTTGTATATATTATGCCACATTTTCTTTATCCGTTCATCTGTCGAAGGATATTTGGGCTGCTTTTATATCTTAGCTATGGGAAATAATGCTGCAGTGAACGTGGGGGGGGGGCTATATCTTTTCAAATTGGTCTTTTCATTTTCTTTGGATAAATACCTAGAAGTGGAATTGCTGGATTACATGGTCATTCTATTGTTCATTTATTTTAAACTTTATTTATTTATTTTTGAGAAAGAGGGAGAACACAAGCAGGGTAGGGGCAGAGAGAGAGGGAGAAAGAGAATCCCAAGCAGGCTCTGCACTGTCAGCACAGACCCCAGCGTGGGGCTCGAACTCACAAACCGTGAGATCATGACCTGAGCTGAAATTAAGAGTCAGGTGCTTAACCCACTGAGCCACCCAGGTGCCCCTATTTTTAATCTTTTGAGGGACTGCCACGCTGTTTTCCACGGCGGCGGCATCAATTTGCATTCCCATCAACAGCGTACAAACGTTCCCTTTTCTCCATAACCTTGCCCACACTTAATGTTTCTGGTCTTTTTGGTCGGAGCCATTCTAACAGGTGTAAGATGATATCTCATTGTGGTTTTGATTTGCGTTTCCCTGATGATGAGTGATATGAGCATCTTTTCATGTGTCTGTTGCCTATTTGTATGTCTTCTTTGGAAAATATTTATTCAAGTCCTCTGCCCATTTTTAATCAAATTATTTTGTGGTTTTTTGTGGGTTTTTTTTTTTTGTTATCGAGTTGCATGAGTTCTTTTTTTTTTAATTTATTTTTTTTATTTTTTTTAAATGTTTATTTATTTTTGAGACAGAGAGAGACAGAGCATGAGTGGGGGAGGAGCAGAGAGAGAGGGAGACACAGAATCCGAAGCAGGCTCCAGGCTCTGAGCCATCAGCACAGAGCCCGATGCGGGGCTCGAACTCACAGACCGTGAGATCATGACCTGAGCCGAAGTCGGACGCTCAACCGACTGAGCCACCCAGGCACCCTGAGTTGCATGAGTTCTTTATATATTTTGAATATTAGTCCCTTCTCAGATATATGATTTGCAAATATTTCTCTCAATCGGTAGGTTTCCTTTTCACTCCATCGATGGTTTCTTTTGTTCTGCCGAAGCATGTTAGTTTGATTAGGTCGCATTTGTTTATTTTTGCTTTCGTTGCCTTCCTTTCTGGTGTCAGATCCAAAAAAATCGTCGCCAAGACCAATGCCAAGGAACTTGTTGCCTATGTTTTCTTCTAAGAGTTTCATGGTTGCGGATCTTACATTCGGATCTTTGATCCATTTCGGGTTAATTTTTTGTGTCTGATGGAAAATAGCACCCCACTTTTATTCTATTGTACGTGGCTGCTCAGTGTTCTCAACATCATTTAATGAAAACACTGCCTTTTCCTCATTGTATACCCCTGGCTCCCTCGTCATAAATTGATTGGCCACATATACGTGGGCTTATTTCTGGGCCCAATTTTGTCCCATTGAGCCAAGTGTCTGGTTTCTGGCCAATACCGTACTGTTTCGATTACTGTAGCCTTGTAGTATGGTTTGAAATCAAGGAGCATGAGGCTTCCAGCGTTGTTCTTTCTCGAGATTGCTTTGGCTATTCTGGGTCCTTTATGGTTTCATACAAATATTAGAATTGTTTGTTGTATTGTATATCGGTTCTTAAAAACACCTATATTCTCTAAAACGAAAGAAAGTAGTGAGAAGCGTGGTATTGTCGCAAGTAAGCATTGCAAAAAAGTGTGTGACTCTCACCAATCTTTTTAGCGTCTGGCTTAGTAGATAGAAGACAGCCAGATTCTCTCACTTGTTTCTGCATTCAGTTTGTTGGGACATCACACGTCCCACAGCTTCTGCACTGCTGCATATTCGAGACGGAATGAGGGTGAAAACAGCACGTAATATCTTGGTGTTGCCGTGCGCCAATTCTTTCATCTCGTGAATGCACGGGACGTGTCTCCGGATCCCCCCGGAGTTCGCAAGCCAGACTTTGAAAAGCCTCTTGACTGAGGGCATTAACCTAGTGTTGACCACGGACATAATGAGCTATTGAGGAGTCAAAACTGATAGGACTTGGTGATCGATGGACTCCATTGGAGGTGGAGGGAGAGGGAACTGTCGTGGCTGATTCAGAGGCTGCCGTACAATGAGACACAGCATGGGAAGAGGACCAGGTTTCGGGGTGACAGAGAGAGATCAGGAGGGGTGTTTTTGGAACTGTTACACCTGAGGACATGCCGAGAGTTACAAATGGAGGTATCAAGCATGTAGCTATGTCTATAGCTCTGGAATGGAGATACAAATTTAGGAACCGGTGACTTTTGGATGAAATCACACAATGGGAGGGTGCAGAAGGAGAGCAGGAGAGGACGTAGGGCCAGTCTTTGAAAAATGTCAACACTTTGTTGTTTAGTCGAGCGATAAACTAGAGAGTTGCTAGAGAAGTAGCAGGCAGGGAGGTAGGTGAGTAACCGGAACTATGTGATGTTAAACATAAAAGGGCCTGGAAGCCAAGGGAAGAGAGTATTTCAAGGACAAAGTGGTCAAGAACAACAACAACAAAGACCAAGTAAAATAGCAGAGAACATCTTATCTTTTTTAAAAAAAGATTTTTTTTAATGTTTATTTTTGAGAGAGAGAGACAGAGACAGAGCGTGAGTGGGTGAGGGGCAGAAAGAGGGAGACACGGAATCTGAAGCAGGCTCCAAGCTCCGAGCTGTCAGCACAGAGCCCGATGTGGGGCTCGAACTCAGGAACCGTGAGATCATGACCTGAGCCGAAGTTCAATGCTTAACAGACTGAGCCACCCAGGCGCCCCTGAGAAAAGATTTCATTTTTAAGTAATCTCTACACCCAATGTGGGGCTTGAACTTACAACCCTGAGATCAAGAGTCATATGCTCTTCTGACTGAATCAGCCAGGCATGCCAACATTTTACCTTTTTGATTTGGTGACACATACATCATTGGTGACATGAAAGAGAGCTATCTGAGGGGAAATTATCAGGATAA
Organism: Paguma larvata; assembly: GCA_030068075.1. Classification (NCBI taxonomy): domain Eukaryota; kingdom Metazoa; phylum Chordata; class Mammalia; order Carnivora; family Viverridae; genus Paguma; species Paguma larvata. Next base: position 107,218,413 of record CM057830.1, on the reverse strand, counting down.
AAGCCAAATTAGAGCAGATTCAGAGTCAAATAACAGGTAATGCAATGAATGAGGTTGGTATAGATAAGTCTTTAATTCTCTGGTCATGATCTCACAGTGTATGGGTTCAAGCTCAGAGCCTGGAGCCTGCTTCAGGTTCTGTGTCGCTGTTTCTCTCTGCCCCTCCCCTGCTGGTGCTCTCTCTTTCTCTCTCTCTCAAACAGACTTCAAAAAAAAAGCAAGTTTGGAAGTTTGTGATTAGATTCTTGAAGAAAAGTATAGAGAACATAGTGTGTATTGTAGAAAAAGCCAGTAACGGGGGCGCCTGGGGGGCTCAGTTGGTTAAGTGTCTGGCTTCAGCTCTGGTCACGATCTCATGGCTTGTGAATTCAAGCCCCATGTCAGGCTCTGTGCTGACGGCTGGGAGCCTGGAGCCTGCTCTGTGTCTCCCTTTCTCTCTGCCCTTCCCCCACTTACACTCTGTCTCTGTCTCTGTGTCTCTCATAAATAAATAAACGTTAAAAAAAATTAAAACATCACCGAGAGGACTGAAATCCTCGGACCACTGCCCCCAATCTTGATATTCTCCATTTTCCAGAGGTAACCATTATTATTTGTTTGGTGTGTCCTTCCTGGCCTTTCTGTATGTGTTAATACGTTGTGGTTACACATATACCCTAGTTTACATATATACATACACACATATACTCACGTGTATTTTACATATACGTGTTTTACATATATATAGTATAACATGTATAGCATGATGTACATCAGTGTTTTAACAGATATGTTACCGCTGTTACAAACGATGAGTATATCATTATTTGGCAGTCCTGCATTGATCATCATTTAAGTTGTTCCCACCTTTCTCCCCAGTCACTAACAATTCTGCACACAAAACTGCTTTAGGCACACTGGACTGGGCATGGAAGGCAACAAGAAGAGTACGTTCATTTACATTTTAATGGACACTGCTTGCGCTGTTAATATATTTTTTACATTTATTCACTTATTTATATAGGGGGACAGAGGATCTGAAGCAGGCTTCGTTCTAAGCGGGGCTCGAACTCACGGTTCGTGAGATCGGAACCTGAGCCAAAGTCGGACGCTTAACCCAATGAGCCACCCAGGCGCCCCGATATTTTAATACATACTACCAAACTGCCCTCCCAAAATGAGTGTACCAAGTCTGCTTCCCGCCAGCACTGGGAATCTCAAGAGACTACTCAAGACCCACTGTCCCACCTGCTCAGCTCTTTCAAGATGCTTGGCTGTGGGGGTGAGGAAAACTCTCATGTGGTAGCTAGGAGGAGATGAAAGATTGAGGTGGAGCGGGGGATTTTTTTTTTTTTTAAGTAAGCTCTACGCTCAACATGGAGCTTGTTTTTTTTTTTTTTTTTTAACATTTATTTATTTTTGAGACATAGAGTGAGCAGGAGAAGGGCAGAGAGAGAGGGAGACACAGAATCCGAAGCAGGCTCTAGGCTCTGAGCCGTCAGCACGGAGCCTGACGCGGGGCTGGAACTCACAGACTGTGAGATCATGACCTGAGCCGAAGTCGGCCGCTTAACCGACTGAGCCACCCAGGCGCCCCCAACATGGGGCTTGAACTCACAACCCCGAGATCAAGAGTTGCCTTCTCCACTGACTCATTAAATAAATGTGAAAAAAAAAAAAAAAACAACAGAAAATACATCCAGAATATATCAACTTCTCACCACCTCCGCTGCCCTGCCTTCCATCCCAGGCACTATCGCAACAGTCTTCTCATAGGCCTCCCTCCTGTTCCCCTGTCTCCCGACCCTGTATGCTGGGCAGAGCAGCGAATGAGATTCTGGAAGGAGGTAAGACGGCTCACAGTCCTCTGTGCAAGGCCCTCCCATGGCTCCCAATTTCAATCCCAGTAAAAGGTGAAGGAGCAGAGTTGCCCCCCCCCCCAAATATGCCTCTTTGGCAAAAGGATTATCTTAATGTAATCATTTTTAAAACTTCACAGGAGAAGCTCTAAAAACGCCAAGTAAAAGGGGCCTTTTTGTGCGACACATTAACGTTTTCTTTCTTTTAAGTTTATTTATTTTTGAGAGACAGAGACAGACAGAGCGTGAGCAGGGGAGGGGCAGAGAGAGAGGGAGACACAGAATCTGAAGCAGGCTCCAGGCACAGAGCCTGATGCGGGGCTCGAGCCGTGAGTTCATGACCTGAGCTGAAGTCGGACACTTACCCAACTGAGCCACCCAGGTGCCCCAGGAACCTACATTTTAATCTTCTTCCCGGAAGAGAAGATGACCCGAAATCTCTAGAAACTCTGATCAATGGAGAAGGTAATGACTTACATCTGCATAACAACCTACCTTGTTTATTATGCATTGCATGCTGGCTTCGCCTAACTGACTCCCCAATCTCCAACATTTTTCCTTTCCTGTTAGCTGAAGATGGTACTTAAAATGATGGCTAGGACCTTTCCAGACCTATTCTATTCTGACCTCTATTTGAATAGAATTATTCAGATTCCCTGGGTCTTTCCCATGCGTATAGGAGGTATACATGTTATTAAACTTGTTTTTCTCTGTTCATCTGTCTTTTACTACGGGGTGAGGGGGCACGTCCTCAGCCAAGAATTTAGAAGGCTACAAGGAAAATTATTTTTCCTTGCCAGCAAAGGTAAAGTCTTTTCCACGGTGTGCAAGAATCTACTTGACCTCTGCTATTCATCCTCTCCCACCACGCTCGTGTTTCCTCACCCAGTTTCAGCTACACCGGCCTCCTCACTGTTCTTAGAACATGGCAGGGAGGTAGGCCTCGGTCTTTCTGGCATACTTCTCCCCAGGATACCCGCGCGGTGTACTCCTTCCCTTATCTTTGCTCCAAACATTAACCTCAGGGAAGCCAAGTCTGGTCCACTCTTTCAATGTCGCACCCTTCCGTTCCATACCCTGGCCCCTCCCTCCTTTCTATACTTGGTTTCTTGCACAACAGTTTTCAAGTTCAAACGTACAGTATAATTTATTTATTTAGGTAGTTTATTGTATTCCCCCCCGCCCCCCCCCCCCCCCCCCCCCCCCCCCCCCCCCCCCCCCCCCCGCCGTAGCTAAAATGGTAGCTCCAGGGCAGGCCGGCCCTCTTGTCTTTTTGTTCACTGGTAGTATTCCCAGAACGGAAACAGGGCTGGCACACAAGAGACACTGTATTTGAGCAAGTGTTTGCTAAATGAGTCAATGAATGGATGGATGGTCTGCATGACAAGATTATAAAAGCGCCTACCCATTTGTCTTCTAATACTTCAATGGTTCTCCATTTCAATCTTTGAGCTGGAATTTATTTTGAAGTAAAAAGTGTGGTGTGTATCCAGATCCCCCCCCTTCAAATGGCTAATTGTCTTAACACAATTTATTGCAAAACCCATCATTCTCCACCCCCTCATTTGAAGTGTTTCTTAAGACATACTCTAGTTCCTTTTAATCAAGTACTAAGTTTGGTTAAAACTCATTATCTCCTGGGGCACCAGGGTGGCTCAGTCGTTTAAGCGTCCGACTCTTGGTTTTGGCTCGGGTCATGATCTCACGGCTTGTGAGTTTGAGCCCCATATCGGGCCTGCCCTGTTAGAGTGGAGCCTGCTTAGGATTCTCTTCTCTCTCTCTCTCTCTCTCTCTCTCTCTCTCTCGCTGCCCCATCCCTGCTCTCTCTCTCTCAAAAATAAATCAATAAGCATTAAAAAGACCCTCATTGGTATCACACTAAGTGAAATAAGTCAGTCAGAGAAAGACAGATACCATATGTTTTCAACTCTTATGTGGATCTGGAGAAACTTAACAGAAGACCCATGGGGGAGGGGGAGGGAAAAAAAACTTACAGAGATGGAGGGAGGCAAACCTTAAATACAGAGAACAAACTGAGGGTGGATGGGGGGTGGGGGAGAGGGGAAAGTGGGTGGTGGGCTTTGAGGAGGGCACTGGTTGGGATGAGCGCTGAGTGTTGTATGGAAACCAATTTGACAGTAAGTTATATTAAAAAAAAAAAAGTCCCTCGTTATCGCCATCATTCCTGAGAGAGGTCCAGTGGAATTTGATCTTCACTCATTCGGTCAGTTTATAGAGATATGGCAGCCATGTATCGTATGAAAAAGTTTTTATGTCTCACTTGTTGTAACTAAGTAGACTATCTCCCGGAAAGTGGCTACTTGAAGTGGGTTGGCAAGGCTCCCAATCTTTAATCACATACGATTCTTTCCTCCCTTCCTTTTTCTTGCTTGACACCAGAGAGCAGACATTTTTCGAACGCGTGGCGGGATGTCTTTCCATAGTTGGGAAGACAGGCATCACCGGGTGTGGAGCGACCTTACAGCTGCCCTGCACGTCAAAACGCAAGCCCGCCAGAAGAGTTCCACTTTGCTCATCTCAGAGTGACCCTTCATTCGATGACCGAAGTTCCTTTCTTAAAAACATTTTCTTTGGGGTGCCCGGGTGGCTCAGTCGGTTGAGCGGCTGACTTCGGCTCAGGTCATGATCTCACAGTCCGTGAGTTCGAGCCCCGCATCGGGCTCTGTGCTGACGGCTCAGAGTCTGGAGCCTGCTTCTAATTCTGTGTCTCCCTCTCTCTCTGCCCCTCCCCCACTCATGCTGTCTCTCTCTGTCTCAAAAATAATAAACATTAAAAAAAATTTAAAAAACCCAACATTTTCTTTAATGAAGTTAAAGTTCTTTCTTAATCATTTAATTGCTCCAAGCTTTTAAAAGTATGGAGTGCTTTTTTGCTGTCCTTGTGCGTTTTAGTAAAAAGCGTGAAGCCTTCGCAGGCAAGCTGAGATTTAAGACAAGGCCGCCGGTGTTCATTAAATGCCTGCTATGCCCCGTCTCATAAAAAGTATCGCGGGGAATAAAAAGAGCTTGCGAGTCACTGAGCGAACATTTCTTTGACGGGGATTATATTCCCAAGGGTGCCGAACGGTGAAGTGCCATTGCTTGACTCGGTCTGGCAGCCACTCGTGGAGACGGTATCTGGAGGGAAACGGACGGACCGAGGGAAAAACTGGAGTAAAGAGAACACATAACTGTACTTAATGATAATCCAAAGGAGGAAGTCAAAGGAAGAAGGAACGGGAAGAATCTAGAGGATCCACGAGGGGGAGGGATGGGAGGGAAGCAGAGGTTAGCTTCGGGCAGCGTGGGACCCGCTTCGAGGGCGGTCGTGGCCAGATTCTCTCACACTCGGCAGGCCCACCTCCCCTGCCCAGGATTACGTCAGCAGTCCTCTGCTTCCGGCTCCTCCCTCCCCCAGTGTAGTCTCAGGACTGCAGCCACCAGGATCTCTTTCCAATGGAATCTGATTACCTGGATCCAAGTCAGTAGGCTCGGCCCCCCCCTCCCCCCCCCCCCGGCCTGCTTCTCCTTTGTCCTCTCTGTCCCGGCTTGCACTACAGCCAAACCGAAGCCCTCCTGCATTTTCCCTCAACGACCCCGCCTCCGGCCCCCCCCCCCCCACGCCGCCCCACTCTGGCTTCTCGTCCTCGGAAGTCCTGTTCCGCCACCTCCACACTCCCTGGGAAGTAACTGCAAAGACCACACCGAGGCGGTTCGCATAGATGCACATTTCCCTCTCGAGACCCAGGGGGACAGGGACATTGATTGTAGAGGTGGCCTCGTTCCGCCCCAGGCTGGGGGAGGCCTGGCTTAGAATCGGAGCCTCGGGGAAGGCGCTGCAGTGCCGGGCCTGGATTTAAGACCCAGAAAGACAGTGCCTGCCAATCCAGGGGGCAGGGATTTCTCCTGGTTCCTCCCGGGGGTGCAGACTGCCTGCTGAGCCGGGCATTTCAGCGGTTTTTGCCAACCTGGCTGATTCCCAACGATCACCACAGCAAGTCATTTACATAACTCATTCCGAAGGCAAAGGGACAGAACTTTTGCTTTCTTTGTCATCATTTGGCCAGGAAATAAAAGAACACATATTCTTACCCTACCGAGTACTATTCCCTCCAGTAACGTTAATAATTCAGAACTGGTTCCAAAGCTCCTTGGGGCTTTCACCCCTGACCTGAACATCATTTACTACCACCTGCCTGGCGTACACCAGAATACACGTGTGGGCAGAGTAACTGTAACTGTAACTGTGAGGAAGAAAAGTCACAATTGTCAACAAACCCTACGGCCCGCCAAGACGAACTAGTTACATTGTAGCATATTTCCTTCCAGTTATTCCTCTCTCTATACAGTATGCATTTTATGGTTAATAATGTGTGATCTTGGGCCCTCTTTCCCATTGCGTTCTCTTCTTTGGTGGTCTCATTCATTCGGATGGCTTGTATTATCATTTGTAAAGCAGCAATTTAGCCCTGATCTCGACTCTGGGTATCAGGTTTCTCCACAGCCCCCCCGCCCACCACCCCTCCCCCACCCCTCGGGCCAAACTTGCTCCTCTGCAACCATTTTGGTAAGCGGCCACCGCCGTTTATGCCAGATACTTCGTCATCTGTAGTGACTTCAGTCGCCTTAATTCCACCCCAGCCCTTTCCCATCTGATTCTTGAGCAGATTCTGTCCATGCTACCTGCCACATACACCTTCCTCCCCGTCTCCACTACCACCACCCTGATTCGAGTCCCCCGTCCTCTCTCTCAAGGTCTGTTCACACCCCCCCCCAGTGGTGCCCCTTTTGCACCTTTAAACCCCCTGCAATCTTTTAATGGGTTCGAAGATTCCGCCTACCTCTAACTCAGCTCTCTCCTTATGCCCCTTCAATTCCTGTCACCCTGGATGTCTCTCTGTCTCTTGCTGGCGCACGCTCTTGTCCTCCAGTTTGCGCTTGGTCCCCTCTCTTCTTGAAAAGCTTTCCCATGGCTGACTTCTTTTCTCCATTCAGATCTGACGTGCCGTCTAATACCAAATTTGGTCTCCCACAGACTGTCCACCAAAGCACTTAGTTGGCTTCCTCCTTGGCACCAATCACAAAACGTAACTGTTTTGCCAATTGTAGTAACAATTTTTTCGTTTTTCAATAAATTAGAAAAATTTAAATTTTGGTAACCCCCCCCCCCACCACGAGATAAAATACGCAATGCCCAGTTAAATTGGAATGAAAGGTAAACAGGGAAGAAGTTGTTTGTACCTGATTTTGGGATCTACATATACTGAAAAAATTATCTGAAATTCAGACTTAACCGGGCATCCTGTGTTTGTATTTGCCAAATTCGGTAGCTTTACCTTTGAAGTAAGTGCCTTGCCCTTGTCTCGCTTGTATGCTGACAGCCAAGCCCAGAGCCTGCCACTTATTAGTAGGTGTTCAGTAATCGTTCTATATGAAGGGACGATCTGTCCGCCGTTTAATACTCCTTTTCCCCCAAGTGACATTTGTTTATCAGAATTGTCCTCATTCACTACCGATTCTTGTTGAAGATATTTCGGGAAGATCTATGTTATTATCTAAACTTCTTTGTTTCCCATTTATGTAAAATTTGCATAGTTAGGACTAGCTACCTTCATCACGTTGTTTTGAGAATTAAATGAGTTAATGGTTGTAAAGTTTAGCACGGTGCCCGGCCCCCCTAGAACACGCAATAAATTTCAGTTCGGTATCAAAGGCAGCCCGTGAACCATTTTAGCGGAAAGCAAAAACGCGGGTTTGTGGAGCACGGGTGGGGGCTGGGGAAACGGTTAGAAACGGGCGCCGGCCAAAGCGCAGAGGGCCCGGGGAAAAAGGAGGAGCGAAGATTGAAAGACAGAGAAGAAAGCCAATGGGGAGGCTGGGAACCTCACCCCCCTCCCTGAGCGTTTCAAATTCTAAGCTCGGTTTCCATCCGGGTCCTTCAGCCTCGTTCCCGGGCAGTATAAAGTTTGCTGTCTCCTTTGTTCGCCCTCGTTGCGCAGTAGTGCTCGCGGCTTCCCTCTTCCGTTCTCGGAACCGGCGGCCCTCCCTCGTGCTGAGCTGGTACGAAGCCCCTGCCGGTGAGCTCGTAGGAGCTTGGAACCGTCGTCACCCCTCCGGTACGTGTATGTGTTACCCTTTCTTTCCCCCGTTGGCGCGTACGTTCTTGCCACGTTAGAACTTGGGATTATCTCCCCGGAGATGGGGGTGGCGGGCGCCATTTTAAGAGCCGAAAGGTGCCGACCTAGTTCGCCAAAGCCGAGCGCGTTCGGGGAGGACCGACGTGGGGTTCCGTTCCGTCGGGCGCCTCGCGAGAAAGTTTGGCTGTCGTCCGCGGGGGTGGTGGCGGAGGTCGGGGTCGGAACGGGACGAGGATAGACCGCGCCACCGCGATACCTGCATTGGGATGGCGCTGGCGCTATGGATGGGCACGTGCGCCTTTACGCGAGTCCTTGTTCATTGGCGGCCTTGGAGAGGAAGCCCTTTGAATTTTCCCAGCCACTGCTGATAACGAAAGTTACTCCCCCGACCGGTGTAGGCTTTTCTGGGTTGAATCCAAGTGTCGCCATTTTGTGTTTTCCACGCGCTTTTTAATGACGGGTTTTAATTGGATTCTGCTGCAGTCATGGAGTGCTGAGTGATACGGTGCGCGCTTCCACCTTCCGTTATTATGAAACGATGCCGAAACCTTTTTTATTTTTAAACCTTTTCGGCGGGGCAGGGGCTGGTGGAGAAGGGGAGCTCTAACTTGGCTCCAACTTGAAAATACTGCTTAGATTTACTAGGGAATCCTAGCGAGGGAAGGCAAAGTTCTTGGAAGAGGTCCTGCGTCTGGCCTGTGACCTTGAATGAGGCTATGCACGTTAAAAAACGATCAGGGTAATTTGGACGTGATAATTAAATCATTAAAGGGCAACACATGTAGGATTAAAACCAGAACTGCATTTTCAAAGGTTGAGTAAATACTTATTAAAATTGCCAAGGTGGGTTAAGGACGGAGGCATAAGTTAAGCTGGCCCTTTTAACTAGTCTAATGCAAACTGCGCTACGACTAAACTGCTTAAATTGGCTTTCTGCGGACGTTTTGAAGAAAATGCTTCTGGTGTCTTCAGATGTGAAGGAATGATGATTTTATAGTATAACAAGAACGCTGCGCCAATAAATACATGTGTCCCATAAACCTGAACTTTTTCTAGGGAGGTAACACTGTTATTTTTCAACAGACTCTCACCAGGGGGAAAAAAAATGGTTGAAGCAGATCGCCCAGGAAAGCTTTTCATTGGTGGCCTCAATACAGAAACAAATGAGAAAGCTCTTGAAGCCGTATTTGGCAAATATGGACGAATAGTGGAAGGTGAGTGACCCGAAGGCATATGCGGAGCTGTTAGTAGCGAGAAATGTAAGCTGTGATGAATTTGATTTCGTTGATCGTCTGACATGATGCATTATGTCCTCTAAGAAGTTCTGAGCTTGCATTGTATACACTCGCTTTAGTTGTTTCATTTGAACTAGCGTTAGAGTAAGAGTAACACTGTTGTGTTCCATTTGAACTAGTGTTAGAGTAACACTGTTGTGTTTCATTTGAACTAGTGTTAGAGTAACACTGTTGTGTTTCATTTGAACTAGTGTTAGAGTAAGAGTAACGCGTTTCCCCCCCCTGAAAACTGTCTTCTAGTTCTGTTGATGAAAGATCGTGAAACCAACAAATCAAGAGGATTTGCTTTTGTCACCTTTGAAAGCCCAGCCGATGCTAAGGATGCAGCCAGAGACATGAACGGAAAGGTGAGGTCGCGCAGTGACCCCGATTCCTAGTGCGGAAACTAGCAGTGATCTTGCAGGCTGGTCGAGGGTAGCTCTTGAATTGTGGTTGAGTGTGTATCTTTCTAGAAGCATGTGATCTTAACCATTTATGATTTCCAAACCGGCCAGCTTACGGATTATGCGCTTGAGGCGTTTTGGTTCAGAATATCGCAGGACTGTGTCCATTCCCTACTCGAAAAACTTGGCATTTCGGGGACCAGTTTGTTAACTTGATTGGCCTTTTCACGTTTTATTAGCCAGCAGTGCTGTGGACATGACATGATGTTTGGGGTCAGCTCCTCAGTACCATTCTAAAAAACTTCCAATGGAAAACTGACCCTGTGTTTTTATTGAGCAAAATTTACCTACAAACTATTTTCGAGGGCGCATTGGCGTCACTATGCATAGTGAAATGGCTCTGCAAGTTGTCTTTACATGTTGATGGAATTACATGTTGATGTTATTTAGTCCTTAGATGGAAAAGCCATCAAGGTAGAACAAGCCACGAAACCGTCATTTGAAAGTGGCAGGCGTGGACCACCTCCACCTCCAAGAAGCAGAGGCCCTCCGAGAGGTCTTAGGGGCGGAAGAGGAGGCAGTGGAGGAACCCGGGGACCTCCCTCGCGTGGAGGGCACATGGGTAATGACTTGGGTCTCCCTCAGGCTTGGTGTGGAATTTGGGACCTGCAAGCCCCCCACCAGGGTACGCCTTGGTCAAGTCCTTGTGTAAAGGCTCCACCTGATAATTGAACACTTGACCCATGTATCGAAGTCCCTATGCTGTCAGAGAGACCTAGAAGCCATTAGAGGTTAGTGATTCAAAAAAAACGATGGGGCTCAAAGCCCCAGGTCTCTGGGGTTGTGAGTTTGAGCCCCACGTTGGCCTAGAGGTAATTTCAATATGAAAAATAAACACTGGGTAACAAAACTAGGTAGATACGTGGGACGAAAACTGCAGAAAACTTTTCAAGAAAATTTTGATCTAGGCTTTAATTTTCAGTCTATAAAAATGAAACCGTTTGTGTTTTGTTTTTGTTTTTTTGAAGCCGTTTAAAGAGTACCATGGTTTTTGTTAGTCTAGATAGACTGCCTTCGGCTCGATAGTCTTGTCCGAGTGAAAACTAAAGCGGGTTTCCCCATCTAAAGAGAGAATGGTCATTCTTGATAGAGCAAAGAAAACTCGTACAGCTGCTTCTTGATTTTTGTGATGATTAACAGGTTTTTCTTTTTTCTTTTAACGTAGATGATGGTGGCTATTCCATGAACTTTAACATGAGTTCTTCCCGGGGGCCGCTTCCGGTAAAAAGAGGACCCCCACCCCGCAGCGGCGGCCCTCCTCCTAAGAGATCAGCCCCTTCAGGACCAGTTCGCAGCAGCAGTGGGATGGGAGGAAGAGGTAAATGCTGGGTTTGTAGTATACTCTGTTCTGCCACCATGAACCCCACGCGTGCTTGGTGAGGGACCTAAGGGTCTGACGGACTGAACTGCTCTGCTTTTCGCTCCGTGATTGTGAAGTCACGTCTTAGCTTCCCACTCGGGATGTCTTTTTCAAAATGGTTACTTTTTTCTTAAGCTCCTGTGTCACGTGGAAGAGATAGTTACGGAGGCCCACCTCGGAGGGAACCCCTGCCCTCTCGTAGAGACGTTTATCTGTCCCCAAGAGATGATGGATATTCTACTAAAGACAGGTAATGGACGACTGTGACAGTTGGTCTCCCTAATTCCAGTTGAAGGGAGAACTTGTCAAAAGCGTGAACCGAGTCCATATTTTTTTTGTAGCTATTCAAGCAGAGACTACCCAAGTTCTCGCGATACAAGAGATTATGCACCACCACCGAGAGATTATACGTACCGTGATTATGGTCATTCCAGTTCACGTGATGACTACCCATCCAGAGGCTATAGGTAAAGCGATCCTGCTGCCTGCCATGGCTTGTACATAAACTGGCTTGAAAACTTGGTACCCTGTGGCTTACAGGTTTTTCTCTTCAGTGATAGAGATGGCTATGGTCGTGATCGTGACTATTCAGATCATCCGAGTGGAGGCTCCTACAGAGATTCATATGAGAGTTATGGTAAGATACTGGCTGAGGGTCTTCGAGTATCACCAGCTTGAGTTTTTAGGTTCATGAGCCACTTTATTAGGCTGTGTGGTGCTTGCTTTTTAAGGGATATTTGCTTGCTTTTAAGGGGTAACTTTATCAGCTGGGCTTTTCCTAGTTTTGTGAGGGGCTTTTGTTTTTTTTTTTCTAAGTTTTTTTTTTTTTTTTTGAGGCTGTTTGCTTGCTTTGGAGGGGATTTCGCTTGCTTAAATTGGCAGCCTTATGTGTTTTCCCCCAACAGTGAAAATACAATTTAAAAATTTTATTAACAAGATCAAATGTTTACCATTGCAATATGAAGGAAAGTCTACAGTTCAAAATTGCAACTTATCACTGGAAAGTGTCTGAGTGTCTACTATAAAATAACAAGCTGTCTGGAATATCCTCTTGAAATACACACCGTCTTCAGTCTTTTCAAACAAACATTAAAACCCATCCATTTCCGTATCTCAGCAGATGAGCAAATCCCTGTTAATGGCCAGCAATGGCAGAGTTTAAAACCTCCCAGTTAAGAAAGTAAACGTTTAATACAAGAATTCTGTAAATTCAGATTTAAATGTTGTCTCTATACAATTTATAGTGTTGCCATATTACCTGACCGTTGACCCTGCAGGTAACTCACGTAGTGCTCCACCTACACGAGGGCCCCCGCCATCTTATGGTGGAAGCAGTCGCTATGATGATTACAGCAGCTCACGTGACGGATATGGTGGAAGTCGAGACAGTTACTCAAGCAGCCGAAGTGATCTCTACTCAAGTGGTCGTGATCGGGTTGGCAGACAAGAAAGAGGGCTTCCCCCTTCTATGGAAAGGGGGTACCCTCCTCCACGGGATTCCTACAGCAGTTCAAGCCGCGGAGCACCGAGAGGCGGTGGCCGCGGAGGAAGCCGATCTGATAGAGGGGGAGGCAGAAGCAGATATTAAACACAAACAAAACTTTGGACCAAAATCCCCGTTCAGAGAAACCAACAAAAGTGGAACCTTTTCTGTCATAACTACCCAAGGACTACTAAAAGGAAAAATTGTGTTACCTTTTTTAAATTTCCTGTTAAGTACCCTTCCATAATTTTTATGTTCTTGTGAGGGAAAAAAGTAAAACCTGTTAATCTTATTTGACTTTATGACATTGCTTTCAGTAAGCAAATGTTAAATGTGTTTCAGACTTGACTTGTGTACTAGTGTTGTAATTTTCCAAGTAAAAGTGTCCCTAAAGGTCACTTCCTATATCTTGATTTTTCCCAGTAAATGAGGCAAGCAATTCTAGGACCTTCCACAAACATCTAGCCATCTAAAATGGAGAGGTGGAATCCTTCTGCCTATACAAACAAGCTAGCTATTAGAGGGTGGTCGGGGTATGCTACTCTTAGGATTTCAGAGGGTCTTCAAACTGAAATCTCCATGTTCTCAGTATGAAAAACCTGAGATCAGATGCTTTTATGTAAGGAAAGTGCTATTCACCCAGTAAATCCAAAAAAGCCAATGGATATAATGCTGGCCATATTTTGCCTTTCTGACATTTCCTTGGGAATCTACAAGAACCTCCCCTCCCCCCTCCCCCAATGAGACCATTTAAGTGTGTGTTAAGCAACTACAGAATACTAAATAAAAAGTTTGGCCAAAACCAACCATGAAGCTGCAAACGGTGCTTGCTCTTACTGTTTCAAATTTTTGCAACTCTGTAGTGTCTCACTTTTAAGGAACAGCTTGATTGCAAAGGAGAAAATAGATAAGCAATGAAGTTATCTCCAACTTCTCAAAGGCTTATGACTTCTAAAAAGTGAATCTATCAGCATTCCACATCAGATTTAAAGCATCAAATGCCTGTGAAACAGCAAAGATGGTAAGCAAAGCAAACTAGTTTTTCCGTCTAAGTCGAGATTGAACACTTACCTTCCTCCTAGTACAGTGAGACATACTGTACCTCATGGCAATGGAAATGCTTTCTAGATTAAAAAAAAAAACTTTTGGAAAAGCAAAGTTCGATAGCATATTAGAAGTCCTCCAAATTCAACACATGGATTTTTTTTTTTTAAAGCATGTATGACACTTAAAAGGCCTTAATAATACAGCTGTTGTTTACCAATAGCGATCTGGGGCTTGGGAGGGGGTGCCTTTTTAATTTTTTTTTTTAAGTATTTTTGATGAAGACATTTAAACATGCTTCATACGTTTTTAACGTTTTTCAAAGTAGCCTTTTAATCAATCTAGGAAATGGCTTAAGTTTGGGGTCCCACTCTCTTGCCCCTGTAAGCCATGCAAACTTGAGACATTTAGTTGGATGCCTGACTTGTTTTTTAGTTCTATGGAACTACACTGTATGGAGAAAATCTATTGCAAGTGGTCTTTAAAAAGCAAAACCTGAGGCAGCATGACCCAGGTCCAGCCCTGAAGTTGAAAAAGATGCTCTTGAATATAGTAAACTTGAAGACCTCCAACTAAAAATCCTTACACTGCACTTATTCCTTCAAATAAGTTTTGTCCGTTCAACTTATGGATTTAACATGGCAGTGCACCATTGGAACAGAATGAGAATCCATAAGCCATGCAACTTAACCATTTTAAGCCATTCCAGTCCATCCCAAGCCAGTGAATCTACCACCACTTAAGAGAATTGTAGTAGAACATGAAATACGTTAAGCTGCAAGTCTGAACTTGCCTTTTCTTTCTGGAAAAGAGCAGTTGTAGGCAAGTTTTGAAGAATTTCCTTTAAGAGAGATAACTAGTTTACCTATTTACTTTTTACAGGTTGAGGATTTTGGTCCTTATGCTTGGAGTGCTGATTTATTCACACTAGATAAAGCTCGCAGCAAGAGAAATCAAATGATCAGGTAAGTTTCAAAAGCCGTGGCCGTGTATAGGTGTAAATAATGCAGCTTTGCCTGTTTGCATAGCGGCGGTACCCGAGTTCTACGGGGGCAGGACGGCCTAACTTGTGGATTGGGAGGATAAAGTTCAGTGCCGTACGGGTTAACACTGGCACGCTAAGCTGTCCATTAGACAGGAGGGAGACGGTAAACAGGGAGATTTCCGCTAGTGGCTCAGTCAGTGCGGTGTTAGCCTTTTTTTGTTTGTTTGTTTCAAAGTTAGAGCCTGTGCGCAAATGGGGGGGCCAGAGAGGGAGAGAATCCCAAGCAGGCTCCGCGCTGGGAGCACAGTCAGACGTGGGAGCTCGATCTCAAATAAGCCGTGAGCTCATGACCTGAGCCAAAATCAAGACGCTTAACTGAGACCCCCCCAGGTGCCCCTTAGCTTCCCCCCCCCATGTTGCGCTGTGCCTTTCATGTTACTTCTGACTAGAAGTTTGTACCCCTTCATGCTCTGTATTAGTTACTTTTGAATGTGTTGTCAAGCTTGCTAATAGACTTTCCATAAGCAGTTGTTGACTGCAGCTGTACAGTTAGGGTTCTGGTATGTGAACAGGCTTCACTTACATGAGGTTCAAACTCGCTCCCATGAATTTTGTAAGAGGATACCCTTTTTATTCGTGCCGCCTCAGCCACAGCACAAGCGGGTAGAGGGAGAACAGATGCAGCTGCTTCTAAGTTCCCAGTTAGGAGCAGCGTTACTGGCATAATGGTGACAGGGTTTTAATATTACCAGAGCGATACAGGAATTGTATTGAGTGTTTGTGGTTGCGTTTCAGAGCTTGCAACTTAAAGGAAATGTTTTGTTGCCAGTTAAAAAGTATGTCTTTGAAGAATGGGTAAGAGGGGAGTAATTTCCAGGATGAAACAAGATCTTGTGACCTGATCACGTGCTTTTCATTTTACAGAGTTGTTGGAGCAGAAGAACGCTGATTGTCGATAAGGCACAACCGTTGCATAAGCAGCTCTCCTCGGGATCGGTTTGGTGCAGGCAGAGTTTTTGCCTTCGAGGGTTCCCGCGGATCTGAGGAAGGCAGGCAGGCAGGCCCCAGTGTTGGTTAGCACTCTTAACTAGGGAGTGGTAGTTACGTAAGACAAGTAATTGAGCGGATAAAGGGGAGCAGTTAAGGAGAATGGGAAGTGGAGGCAGGAAGTTCTTGTGGTTCTGTATGTGGATTTGACCAGTTCGGCTTTCATTTTGTTCAAGTCCTGGAGGACAGCTCCGCAATTTAGAACTTGCTGATTATTACTGTCAGAAAGTCGAGGTCGAAAAATGAAAGGCCTAAGTGGTATCCAGTAAATGGTTTGGTCCCCCCCCCCCAGCAAGTGGAACATTTTGGCGCAGTTTATCCAGAAGTGGGGTTTAGTTAGAAAACAAAGGGAGGAGTGGCGTCTGGAATCTAAAGTAACTGGAAACGTAGCTAAGATGATCGAATGCACACTTTAAAAACTGGAAACAAGATTGGGCCACTTGGCTTTTTTTTTTTTTTTTTAACCATATTGTCTTGTAAGCCTGCTTTTATCCCCCCCCCCCACCTGTCTTGGAAACAGACCGATTGTGTTGGAGACTAGAGCCAGTAGTTCTAAAAAAGCTAATGTTTCCAAAGGAAACAGACTTGAGTAGTTGGGTTAGAAAAACCAACTCAACTCCCAAGTTTTTTCTTCATAAAAAAATCAGTGCTATCATCCTTGATCTTTGCAATCGTGGGAAAGAATCCCCAAATTCTAACCCTCTTCCGGACAGGCTTCTCTAATCCCAGACCAAGGTGAGGGCGCTGACCAAATTTAAGTAGCTGTCGGCACTCCCATAGCTGTCTTCCTCAATCCTGTGATGTAAAGGACGTGGATTATGCTTCTGATGATTTGGGCTCTGGAGATTTTATTTAGATATCTGGAAAATAGTATAGAACATAGAAATAAAACATAGTGATCACTACTACGGAATTCAAATTAAGCAGACCCAGATGACCATTCGACTGTTGGCAAATAGTTTACCGACCCAGCAGACTTCGTTCTCCCGTGGGGAGAAGAATCCATCTTGATTCTTCTGGCTTTATACTGGTTGTAACAGAAACAGTGACACAATGTTTTGTTTAACCGGTAGTTGAATATAGAACTTAGATACTCTAGATCACCTTTCTCTTTCTGGAATGTTTTGTATTGGAAACTTAATAAAACTTAACATGCATATTTTGTGGCCCCTGGGTTCTTTATTTTTCTGTAATAAGGAATTTAGGCCTTTCGATATGACCTCCCTGTGTCCCCCTGCTCCAAACTCTGGTCAGGTACTTTTGGCCGTTGCCTTGGAACGTAGTCCCCAAGGTGGCTGTTCTGTGACTAGGTCTCTTTAATTAGGGGAGTGAGCCTCAGGTGTAGGTGTCCAGGTAAATGAGGGGAGTCCGTTTAATCTCTGCGTACGTGGGCAGGGGCGCCAAGGAACTGGAAACTAATAAAAGACCAAAGATGGACTTTGGTGTTTTTGCTGCTTAACTCTTGGGAAAACAGGCCCGTTAGCTCAGTTTGGTAGTGAATCCCAATTTGGACCTCACAGGCAATGCTCTTAAACACAGCACCGTATATTAACGTGCTTCCGTCTTGACCACTTTCTCTGCTTTTGTCTACTGTTCTATGTATTTCTGACCCCTGCTCTGTTCACTTGTGTCCTTTATTCAAAGGAAGGCCTTCCATGGATTGGAGTGTGGCACCTCAAACAGCACCGTTCCCAGTGGCATTTGGGGTACGAGTGAGTTTCAGAGAGCATTTCAAGAGGTAGAAAGGCACGATAGGCTACAAGGTCCTGTTCTCTAGGGTCAAGGGGGATAGAGCCACGTTGGCTTGTGTTTGATATTTTAGGTTTCCTGTGAATGCATCTAGACATTGGACATTTAGACAGTCAGTTGAACAGCAGTTCTCAACCTGGGAAAGTAATGTTAGTTGAGCATTAGGATGGCAGAAGATAAGTGAACTCCACACCAGTTCTAGAAGAACCACTCCTTCCGCCAAGTTTTAAGTTGCACATTAGTGCACTTCCCTAAAAAATAATCACGATATTTACAGATTCCGAAGATGAATTTTAAAATTTTAATTTGAATTGTTTTAAGTAAGTGCCATGAGATTTGGCAAAAGTACACACTGTCAAGATGGAGAATATTGCTGTCACTGAAGCCAAGTTCCCCTGTGACTCTTGCTGTAGACAATTGCCATCATTCCTCAAAGATGGAGACTAGTTTTGCCTATTCTGGAATAAATGCAATCGTAGAAGGGGAGCCTTGCGTTCATTTTTTTTTTCTCTTTTTTTTTTTTTTTAGCAAAATGCTTTCGAGATTTCTGCAGGTGTGTCAGTTTGTTCCCTTTTTATTGCCAAGTAGAAGTAGGATGGTTTGCCTGTAGATGGAGACCCGGGCGTTTTTCAGCTCTTGGCTATTGATGAAGTTGCTGTGAACATTCTAATATTTAAGTCCGTGTACACGATGAGATGAAAACACTTGGATGTGGAATCGCTGGATCGTAGGGTAGATACTTCCTTTCATAGGAAATTGCCAGATGTTTTTCCAAACTTGGAACATTTTCCTTGCCACCGACACCGCCAGTATCCGTATTTGGTGCTTTTTTTTTTTCAAAAATTTTTTAATGTTTGTTTTCGAGAAGGCATGAGTGGGCGAGGGGCAGAGAGGGAGACCCAGAATTCAAAGCAGACTCCAGGCTCCGAGGTGTCCGCACAGCCCGACACGGGGGCTCAAACCCACGAACTGTGAGATGACCTCAGCCAAAGTCGGATGCTTAACCCACTGAGCCACCCAGGTGCTTTTAAATATAGCCATCCTGGTGGGTATATTGTATCTCATTGTTTAAATTTGTATATCCCCAATGAATACCATTTGCTTCTAAAAATATATACAGTTTACATTGAAATGCACACAGATCTTGTGTATCATCAGTTTTGAAAAAGACAAAATTCCCCCCCATCCAGAAAGTTCCTGCGTGCCCCTTCCCAGTCAGTATTTCCTCTCCCATACCCAGAGAAACATTAACCTGGTTTCTGCTGTTGTAGGACATATTTGCGTATTGAGGACTTCGCGTATGTTAAATCCTACTGCCGTGTACTTTGTGTCTAGCTGCTTTCAGCATGTTTTTGAGATTCCTCCATGTGGTTGTATTAGTTCCTGGTTGGTGCAGCGTATAGTTTCACGTGTATGGTTTAGTTTACCTGTTCTGTTGGTGGACAGCGGGAGTTCGGCGTTGGACGCTTATGAATGATGGTAGGAGTAACGTGTAAGTCGAGCATTTAGTTTCGTTTCTTTTGGATAAATTTTGGAGTGGAATTGACCAGCTAACACAGTGGACTGTATATGTGTTTAACTTTTAAACTGCTGAACAGGACTGCGAGAGCGCGCCATTTTCTGCCCTCCTCGCAACTTGCGAGCGTTCTCCTCGCTTTTCCAACATTCGCTGCTGTTGATCTATTTCCTCTTACCCATTTTAGTGGGTGGGCGAGGTGGTATAACATTGAGGTTTTAATTTGCATTTCCCTGGTGACTAATGCTGAGCGCCTTTGTAAAAAATGAGCTTTATTTTGGGAGGATTTTAAATTTACAGAGAACTCGCGAAGATAGGATAGAGCTGCTACGGACCCTGCACTTGGGCTGCCCTAATTTTAATACCTTACATCGTGGGGGTGCATTTGTCAAGACGAAGAGATGAACGTTGATATATACGTTTTACAAGTCTGGTAGTTTGAACGTTGTTAGGTCTATAATTTCATTTTGAGTTGATTTTTTTTTTCCTTTGGTGAAGAGTTGAAATTTTTAAGAAATAGGAATATCATGTATTCTAATGTGTGTTGAAAAGACGACTCTTCCGTTGGATTACTGTTCCTTTGTGTTTGTAGGGACGGTGTATACCCAGGCCCCATTCCTATGTGGTTTTTAGTAACATGTCTGATCTTAATTTTTGTTGCTATGTATTGTAAGCTGACTAAAGGGAACTAATTTTAAAGTTCTTTTTTTCTTTAGAATGTTTTTCTTCCTTGAAGTTACTGTTGCTGGTTTTTGGTTTTGGTTTTTGCTTCCAACTCCATCTTCTGTTAGAGGCTTTGTGTTTTTAATGTTTATTTTGAAAGAGCGGGGGGGTGGGGCAGAGAGAGAGAATCCCAAGCAGACTCCACTCCACGCTCAGCCCAATGTGGGGCTCCGTCTCAGGACCCTGAGATCATGACCTTAGCTGAAATCAAGAATTAAGATGCTCAACCAACTGAGCCACCCAGGTGCCCCCGTTAGAGGCTTTCTTAAGTAAGTGGAAATTTTTGGTTTTGTGCTCCTGATTATAAGGGGTAGGGGATGAACTTCTTTGTAAGCTCTGAGAGCTTCTTAACTCTGAGCCTCACTGGTGGGGGGTATTTGCTGGGGAGTCCCTGATGCCAGTGCCTTTAGGGCTTTCTCCCGGGGCTAGTCAGATACTTCAAGGAAATCTCGGCAAAATTCCTACCTCGAGGGCGTAGGGTGTTTTTACTGGTTTAGTGCATAAGGCTGGGGTTTCGCCGAATGTGTGCCGTGGGGGTGATTGCCCCCTGCTCGCACACGAGCTGTGCTCCCCACGGCAATGGCTTCAGTGCCGCCTTAATGTAACCCATCTCCGGGTGGCTTGGCGGTGCCGTTCTTTGTCTTGCCATGGTGATGAGGAGGCGAATGATCTTTCCAGAGTAATGTTGGGAGAGAAAAAAGGCGCAGTTAAAAATTTCTCCTCTGGCCTCTCTGTGGTGCCTGCCTCTGTTCTATTTTAGGCCACGCTCTCCTGACCTTCATCCCTGCTGGAGACCCACCTTCTCCAGTCTCTAGGTGTTTCTGGCTTTTATCTAGACTATCTAGAATTGGACTTGGAGCTCCAGCATTCCCGGTTGTGTGGCCTTAGGCAATATACTGAACCTCTCGTACTTCTCTCACCTGTCAAGCGGAGCTAATATACCTGTTTCCCAGCGGGAGGATTAGATGAGTTAATAGTGCTGGGCACATGGTGAGTGCCACATAAGTAGTAGACTTTGTCATCATCTGTCAATTTTCCTGTTGTGTGTCCTCTTTAGGGCTGGATTTGGGGGAGGGAGCCCGGCACCTTATGTTAGAATCTTGTCAAGGACTGGAAGTCCCTATTATAAGCCAAGGTTCTTTTTTTTCTGTGAGTCCTAGTCCTCCGTGTTTTGGGTACACTGTGGTGACTAACGCATACAGCGCCCCTCCCATTCTATTCCCATTCCTACTCCCGGTTAGCATCTGCCCCTCCCCCTCCCCGGTGATAAGCATCTAATGCATTTCATGGGTATTGATGTTTTATATGCATGTATTTTTAATTGACTTGATGCAACGGTGTTGGGTTAAATATCTCCTCGGAACTTCTCATCACCATGGTTTGAAGGTTTACCCATGTTGCAAGTATACATCGAGTCCATTGCTTCTAAACGTGGTATTTGGTGGTGCACATCCCCCCTAGTCGGCCTGTCCACTTGCCAGTCTGGCGTGCAGGCTGTTCTTCCTGGGTTGTGGTGTCCACCTGGCCGCCTGGAGCAGGCTGAGGTCGGACCCCAGTTAGGGAGTTCTAGCGGCAGTGGGAGGTGGTCGTGGATCTTGGGGAGAAGAGCATCTCCTGGTGGGGGGGTCTGCCCCAGGCTGAGGTTATCACGGGGTCTGGAAACAGAGGAGGCTGATCTCTACAGACCTCGCGGGGCCAGCTGCTGCAGCTCGCCTGGGAGACGCAGCTTGTCCGTGTCGTCTGGGTCCCAACGTGTCTGCATTCCAAGTCCCAGGGTCCCGTTCCTTCTCAGTCAGCGCCCTTTCATACGAGAAACTTGATGAGACCGAATTCAACTGTCACTGTGATTTGGCCTCTGTGCAGTTGGTTTTCGGGAGTATCAGCCCTGTGACTACAAGAAATCAGGTCTTTAAAAATTTTTTTTAACATTTATTAATTATTGAGAAACAGCATGAGCATGGGAGGGGCAGAGAGAGAGACAGAATCCGAAGCAGGCTCCAGGCTCTGAGCCGTCAGCACAGAGCCCGACGCGGAGCTCAAACCCACAAACTGCCCAGGTGCCCCGAGAAATCAGAGTTGTTTTGTTTTTTTTTTTTAATGTTTATTTATTTTTGAGAGACATAGAGACAGTGTGAGCAGAGGAAGGGCAGAGAGAGAGGGAGACACAGAATCTGAAGCAGGCTCCAGGCTCTGAGCCGTCAGCACAGAGCCCGATGCGGGGCTCGAACTCAGACCGTGAGATCATGACCTGAGCCGAAGTCGGCCGCTTAACCGACTGAGCCACCCAGGCGCCCCACAGGGGTTTTTTTTGAGTTGTTATGGAAGCGATTTGATTCTCAGACTGTGATTTGAGCTGAGAGTTTATGGACTTGGGCCTGTAATTTCTCCTTTGTATGCTTTCAAGTGAACTCAAAAGAATCTACCCTGCACTGCAGTCTTTCTGGTCTTCTTACTGGTGCAAGGCTCAGCAGCCAGCGTTTGGGCGCTCAAGCACGTGCTTCAGGTGGCACTTGTTAATTCATCGTGATGCTCCTGCGTGCCATGGGTTACTAGCAGCCCATCTCCCATTTGGAAGAAACACCGCCAAAGCCCAAAGGCATGAACAGACCAATCCCCAAATCCTGTTTTTGTGGGTCCATCTGCAGTTGCCACTCCAGGGTCTGTCTCTAGGTCAACGCAGTATATGTTTAGGTCCAATCAGAAGAGAAGCCACACAGTATTTTGAAGGGGAGGTTTATAGAAATTTAACATGGATAGGAAAATGAGGGATTATTAAGAAAATACTGAAGAAGAAAAGAATACTGATACGATAAGAGTAACAACCTACAACAACATATAATGTATGTGATAACCACTACTCCTAAGCCGAGATGGAGTGGGTGCTCCAGGAACACCCCCCTCACTCCTGCCAAGGGCAGCGTTCAACCTCAGGAAGAGCCCTGCCAGCACCCCAGGGCTCAACTCCACACCTTGTTGGGGAAGCATGGCTGTGGCCTATTGAATGGGGGACCCTCCCCCCAACCTACAGAACTTACTAGAACGATTTTCCAGGGTACTGGAAAAGGTTGTTCAGGTCTCACCAGAGGTACCCTGCTCTAAAACTGCAAGGGGAAGGCGCTAGTACCTTGCATACTGCAGGAGCACAATAATGGCCTGGGGCCGGAGCAGCCCACCCTCGCTGCAGGAGCCAGACCTGGGGAGTTGCCCAAGCCGAGAAACACGTTTTGTAAGAGCCTCCCAAGCAAGCACACCTGAACCGGGAAGCAAACCCCTTTTTCTTCCTGCAGTGTCTCTTGAATGCCCTTTACTGACAAAACCTAACGTATTGTGATATAATAAGAAACACATCTTTTAGGGGCGCCTGGGTGGCTCAGTTAAGTGTCCGACTTAGTCTCAGGTCATGATCTCATGGTTCATGAGTTCAAGCCCCACGTCAGGCCTGCTTTGGGACCCTCTCCCTCTTTGTCTGCCCCTTCCCCATTTGCACCCTCTCTCTTTCAAAATAAATAATCCCCCGCTCCTGAAGCAGCTCTGGGGTGATCAAAGGTAAAAGTTCATCTTCTTTTCTATTTGGTTTTTGTCTCCAGTTCCTGAAATAGCTCTGTAGTGATAAAGGAGAAAAGAATGCCTTTTGTTTACTCCTAACAAGCACTTTTCAACCACACCCAAGTTTATGTTAAGTTTACTTTTTCCCTTAAAAAAAAAAAGTTTATTCATTTAGAAAGAGCTTGAGCAGGGGAGGGGCAGAGAGAGAGAATCCCAAGCAGGCTCCACACCAACAGCATGGAGCCCGACTTGGGGCTTGAACCCATGAACCTCGAGATCACTATCTGAGCCGAAACCCAGAATCAGGCCTTGAACCGACTGATTCTTGAACCGACACCCAGCCACCCCGTTAATTTTACTTTTGGAAAGTCCCTAAGGAGGGGGGGGGGGACTGGTTGCCAGAGGAACTGACCACGTGATTGTGGAGGATTGGACCTTCCGGCCCCACCCCCTCGAGCTTGGGAAGAGAGGACGGGAGGATGAGCCAATCACCAGTGGCCAGTGGTTTGGTCAGTCAGCCCTCCAGAAGGAAACCGTTGCAGAGAGCCCTAACCCAGGGGATGTGGAGAGCTTCCTGGTTGGTGAGCACACGCAGTTGCTAGGGCGCTGGCGTGCCCTGCCAGAGAGGGCGTGGGTGCTCTGGAGTCCCTCCCACCCTGCCCTGTGCCTCTCTTCAGTTCGGCTGCTCCTGAGTTGTAGCCTTCACAATAAATGAGTAATAGTAAAGCTTTTTTCCTGAGTTCTGTGAACTGTTCTAGCAAATTATCAAGCCGGAGGAGGGGGTGGCAGGAATCTATAGACAGGCGTGCGATTGGCATCTTAAGTAGGGCAGTCGTGTGGGACCGAGCCCTTTGTAGAATCTGATGCCAACTCCAGATAGAATTGAATCGTAGGCCACCCAGCTGTCAGAGAATGGGTCAATGTGGGGAGGGGGACCCACGTTTGATGGGCAGAGGTATTGAGAGTAGTAAGTAGTAGAGACGAAACCAGTTTTTCTTGTACGTGATGTGACGCCAGCTGGCAAAAGGAACATATTTAAAGGGTTCAGACTCCTTTTCGCAGAGCAAGCAAAAAGTGAATTTGGGGCTGAGAGGTAATAAATCGGTAATTGGCATGAAAGGTAATGCTGGCCTCATAAGATGAATTAGAAAATGTTCCCTTCTCTGTTTTCTGAAAGCGTGTTTGGGATTGGTATTGTCGTTTCCTTAAGTGTCTGACAGAAGTCACTAATGAACTCTTTTGGGCCTGGAATTCTGTCTGTGGGAAGATTTTTGTAATCGCAAATTTATTTAAAAAAATTTTTTTAACGTTTTTTTGTTTATTATTTTTTAATTTGGAGAGAGAGCGCACACAGGGAAGGGGCATAGAGAGGGGCGCCTGGGTGGCTCAGTCGGTCAAGCATCTGACTTCAGCTCAGGTCCTGATCTCGCATCTAACTTCGGCTCAGGTTAGGATCTCGCGGTTCGTGAGTTCAAGCCTCGGGTTGGGCTCTGTGCTGACAGCTCGGAGCCTGGAGCCTGCTTCGGATTCTGTGTACCTCTCTTGCTCTGCCCCTCCCCTCCTTGTGCTCCGTCTCTCTCTCTCTCTCTCTCTCTCTCTCTCTCTCAAGAACAAATTAAAAAATTTTTTACATATATTAAAGAAGAAAAAGGGGCAGAGAGAGGGACAGAATCTCAAGCAGGCTCCACGCTGTCAGTGCACGGTCAGATGCTGGGCCCGAACTCACGAGCTGCGAGATCATGACCTGAGCTGAAACCGAGAGTCGGACGCTCAACCAGCTGAGCCACCCAGGCGCCCCATTTATTTAAAAATTTTTAAAACTCTTTTTAAAAATTATGTTTATTTGAGTGTAGTTGACACACAGTGTTACATTAGTTTCAGGTGTACCGCTTGGTGATTGGACAAGTTTATGTATTATACCGTGTTTGCCATTAGTGTAGGTATTGCTATTACAACATCATTGACAATATTCCTTCCTCTGTGCCTTTTATCCCTGCGAGTTATTCGTTCCACAACTGGAAGCCTGTGCCTCCCGCTCCCCATCACCCGTTTTACCCATCCCCCCCCCCCTCCTGGCAACCATCAGTTTGTTCTCTGTATTTATAGGTCTGATTCTGCTTTCTGTTTATTCATTTTTTGTGGTTTTAGATTTAATTTCTTGAGTAGATAAAGGTCTTTTCAGGTTTTCGACTTCTTTTTCTGTCTTTGGTAAGCGGAATTCCAAAGCGGCTCCCCAGATTTCTCTCCCGAATCCCCGGGGCCGCGAATAGGATATGTCATAGTCATGATAGTCTTATGTGCAAGGTCAAAGAGAGGGGTGCCTGGCTGGCTTAGTTGGTAGAGCACGTGACTCTCCGTCCTGGGGTTATGAGTTCAAGTCCCACATGAGGGGTAGAGATTACTAAAAAAACAAAAACACAAAAAACACCATAAAAAAAAAAGGTACGAGGGATTTTGCAGATTTAATTAAGGTTACTAATCAGTTGGCTTTGAGTTTTCACAAGGGAGGTTCTCTGGGCAGGCCCAGCGTAGTCACGGGAGCTCTTGAAAAGCAAGGCTTATCTCTGGCTGGTAGCAAAAGAGGAAGTCAGAGGTTAGAGCACGAGAAAGATCTCATGTGTTCTTGCTTGCTCAGGAAGGAAAGGGGGCTGCGTGTCAAGGAATAAAGGTAGCCTCTAGAAACCGAGAGCAGCT
Organism: Paguma larvata; assembly: GCA_030068075.1. Taxonomy (NCBI): domain Eukaryota; kingdom Metazoa; phylum Chordata; class Mammalia; order Carnivora; family Viverridae; genus Paguma; species Paguma larvata. The sequence continues at coordinate 107,192,553 of CM057830.1, read as the reverse complement.
CCAGGCCGACAGCCAGCAAAGGGAAGGAACCAAATTCTGCCTTCAGCCTCAATGGGCTCGAAAGCGGATTGATCCCCAGAAGCTCCAGGGAATGCCCCAGCCCAGCCCGCACCTTGTTACGTGTTACCCAGGAGGGCCTGCTTGGACTTCTGACCCACTACCTGCCCCACGTGTTCACGTGACTCACTCCCTCACCTCCCTCAAGCCTGCGTTCACATCTCACCCACCCCCTCCACGAGGCCTGCCTGACTGTCCTCTTTAATTCTCCATCTGTCCGTCCCATTTCACCCCATTCCCAGCATGCCTGAACTCTTACTACCCTGCTCTAGTCCCCCCCCCCCAATAGTGTTTGTTCCTTTCTTACGTACCAGATAATTTACCTACTTCTTATTTCCGTTGTTTCTTTTCTGTCTTCCCCTCTAAGAAGATAATCTCCATGAGATCGGGGAACTGCACCTGTTTGTTTATTGACGTACCCCAAAAGCCTAAAAAAGTGCGTGGCACAGTAGGAGTTCAACAAATAGGTGTGGGATGAACGAATATACTTTACTCCTCAGACTACTTCTTCCAAAAATGTATGTGCCGAACACACTTTATTTTGCATATGCCCACAAATGTATGCTCCATGGCCTCGCCAAAGTTTGTGAATAATTACACTCAACTCCAAAGTGCAGAATCTCTGGGAACTTCATATTCTCCAATCTCTGCACTAAAAATGCTAAATTTGTCTCCAAACATTCTTGTGTTTTTAAAGATTTTATAGTTTTTTTATTTTTTTGAGTTTATTTTGCGAGAGAGAGAAAGAGAGAGTGAGCATGAGTGGGGGAGGGGCAGAGAGCGGGAGAGAGAGAATCCCAAGCAGGCTCGGGGCTGTCAGCGCAGAGCCCGATGCGAGGCTCGAACTCACAAACCGTGAGATCATGGCCTGAGCCAAAGTCAAGAGTTGGATGCTTAAGTGAGCCACCCAAGTGCCCCTTAAAGATTTTGTTTTTAAAGAATCTGTACACCCAACGTGGGGCTCAAACTCACAACCCTGAGATCCAAAGTGTCACGCTCCACCGACTGAGACAGTCCGGCGTCCCTGTCTCCGAATATTCCATGTAAACTACTGGGAGGAAACGAGAATGTTACAGAGCAGGGGACAAAATTCGATGCAATCTGCAACACTTGCTTCGCTAACTGGTCACAAGACCATGTTGATATATATAATGTTCTTTTCTAAAAGAGCCATTTTGGGGGGCTTGGGCGGCTCAGTCCATTGAGCATCCGACTTAAGCTCAGGTCATGGTCTCGCCATTCCCAAGTTCGAGCGCTGCACCAGGCTCTGTGCTGACAGCTCGGAGCCTGGAGCCTGCTTTGGGTTCTGTGTCTGCCTCTTTCTCTGTCCCTCCCCCGCTTGCTCGTGCACACTCTCTCTCAAAAATAAACAGTCAAAAATTTTTTTTAAGGATCCATTTTATATTCCCTTTTACCTCTGTTCATGGTGGTATTTACTTGCTGGTATGACCTAAACCTTCCTTTCTGAAGGGTAAGCCCCTTGGTCATTCTGCCTGTGTGCTGTACTCGGCTTCCTTTAACTTTTTAAAACATCGGTAGCATTGAAGTATGGCACACAGAAGAGTAAACCAAGCAGCTTCCGCTTGGGAGGATGATGGAGTAATTGGCACGAAGCCTGCTTTCCCACCTCAGACAATCGTACGACTGGGCGAACGATAGTGAAACAACCGAGCAGCTCCGCGTCCTTGCTCATTCCGGTTGCTGGCAGATTTTGTTTCCTCATCTCTGTGACTCGCAGGCTGTAATCGGAGGGAAGTTGGCGGCTTCTAGAGGCCACCCATTTTTTTGGTTTATATCCCCCTTCCTCTGTCTTCAAAGTCAGTAAAGGGAGGTTGAGTCCTTGTCATCTGGCATCTCTCCGACCTTTTCTGCTCCCTCTTCTGCTTGTAAGGACTCATGTGGTTAGATTGGGCCTACCTATAGGGACGATCCAGAATTATCTCCCTCTTTTATGTAAACTGATTAGGAACTTTAATTCCATCTGCTGCCTTAGCTCTTCTTCTCCATGTAACATAACATATTCACAGGTGCTGAGGATCAAGGCCCGGGCGTCTTTGCAGGGAGCCATCATTCTGCCTACCACAGTGAGTATGTTCTCCAACTGTAATGGAACCAAATTAGAAATCAGTAACAGAGGGGCGCTTGGCTGCCTCCGTTGGTTCAGCGTCTGACTCTTGGTTTCTTTTTTTTTTTTTTAATTTTTTTAACGTTTTATTTATTTTTGAGAGACATAGAGACAGAGTATGAGCAGGGGAAGGGCAGAGAGAGAGGGAGACACAGAATCCGAAGCAGGCCCCAGGCTCTGAGCTGTCAGCATAGAGCCCGACACGGGGCTTGAACTCACAGACCGTGAGATCATGACCTGAGCTGAAGTCGGCCGCCCAACCGACTGAGCCACCCAGGCGCCCCTGACTCTTGGTTTCGATTCAGGTCATGATCTCACAGTTTGTGGGTTCGAGCCCCGCATCCGGCCCTGCACTGACAGTGCTTGGGATTCTCAACTCTCTCCCCCTGTCTGTGCCCCTCTCCTGCTTGCATTCCTGTATGTGTGCGCGCGCTCGCTCTCTCTCTCAAAATAAATAAACTTAAAAAAAATCAGTGACAAAACTGCAACAGGGAAATCAGTGAACATTTGGAAATAAAACTTGAGCACTGTTAAATCATCTGCGGATGAAAGAGAGTCTCAAAGGACAATTTTAAAATACATAGAATTAAATGAAAATGAAAAGCCGACATAGCAAAATATGCGGGACCCCTAAGGCAGTGTTGGAAGGGAAATGTTTCTTCTATAGTAGCTTCATTGAGATACAATTTATCCTTTACAACTCAGTGGCTTTTAGTAGGTTCACAGAGCTGTGCAGCCATCCCCCCTAATTTATTTTCATCACACCCAAAAGAAACCTGGTAACTCTTTGCAGTTACTTCCCATTCCTTCTGTTCCTTCCTGCCCCTAGGCCCCAGAAATAAATAATCTACTTTCTGTTTCTGTGGGTTTGCCTGTTCTTGCATGTAAATGAAATCCGACCATACGTGGCTTTTTGCGACTGGGTTCTTTCACTTATGTTTTCAAGGTTCATCCATGTTGTAGCATGTATTAGTACTTCATTCCTTTCTATTCTAGAGAAAGAGAGTGAATGGGGTAGAGGGGCGCAGAGGGAGGCAGAGTCTTCGGCACTCAGCGTGGACCCAGATGGGGAGCTCCATCCCACGCCCCTGGGCTCATGACCTGAGCCAAAGTCAAGAGTGGGACACTCAACCAATGGAGCCACCCGGGCGCCCCAGTACTTCATTCCTTTTATTAATCGACTAATAATCATATTGTTTGATATAACACATTTTGTTTATCCGTTCAACAACTGGTGGACATTTGAGTAGTTTGCATTTCTGGTGGCTGTCATCAGTAATGCTGCGGTGAATATCCCTGCGCTGGTGTTTGTGGGAACGTGTTTTCAGTTCCCCTGGGTATATGGCATCTGGTCGTACGGTAACTAACTTTTACCATTTTGAGCTAATGCAAAATTCTTTTTTCCAAAGTGGCTATGAGCGTTCTACAATCCCATGAAAGGGAAATTTTTAACACTAAATGCCGTTTACAGAGAAAGGAGGAAAGTTCTCAAATCAATAACCTGTTTCCTTCTTTAAGCAACCAGGAAAACCAAAAGCAAAATGAAACCAAAGCAGAAGGAAGGAACTAATAGAAATATGAACAGAAATCACCGAAATTGAAAATGGGAAAACAATTGAGAAACAAGCGATTTTAGAAGTGATTCTTCTAAAAGCTCAATAAAGTGGATAAGCCTCTAGTAAGTTTGACAAGGATAGGAAGCGAAGGCAGAACTACCAATATCAGGGGCGCCTGGGTGGCTCAGTCAGGTTAAGTGGCCAATTTCAGCTCAGGTCACGATCTCATGGTGTGTGAGTTTGGGCCCCGCATGGGGCTCTGTGCTGATGGCTCAGAGCCTGGAGCCTGCTTCGGATTCTGTGTCTCCCTCTCTCTCTGCCCTTCCCCTGCTCATGTTCTGTCTCTATGTCTCTTAAAAATAAACGTTAAAAAAATTTAAAAAAAAGAACTACCGACATCATAAATTTGAGAACTTGAAAGAAAAGTGCCAATTCCTTCCAACCACAGGGTACCTGTGGTGGTTAATTTTTTTGTGTCAACCGGACTGGGCTACGGGGCGCCCAGGTACATAAACATTTGTGGGAGTGCCTGTGAGGACCTCTGGACTGCTTCGCTCGTGCCCGCAGAGAGCTGGCCACGCGCCCGCTCGCCTTCACCCTTACACAACCCTGTTGCCCACCCCCTCCTGCAAGCCACGGGCAGTCTCTCCCTAGTGGCTGACCGACGTGGGAGCAGAGACAGACTCTGAGGCGAAGTTTGCACTCAGAGTTCCCCTGTCGGATCACGCCGAAGCAACCCTCCACAAGATGTTGCCAGAAATTACACACGTGTTTGGCTTCTTCCCCTTTCCTGTTCCGCTTCCTCCAGGCTCTTATCAGGTTCTCCTGAGAGTACTTCTTTAAATTAATCGCATGTACATGAATTCTCATCTCAGCATCTGCTTCTGGGAGACCCACCCAGGGACAAGGGGGGTTACTTATTCCCCCAGTTTGCAGGTAGAGGGACATCTATTGAGGGAACACTCTGGGCTCTGTGCCCCTCCCTTTCCCCCACGGGAGGAGGACTGACCTGCCGAATTGTGAGTTTAGGACGAGGAATTGGGTGTGTGTGGGTGGATCAGATGTTCTGTGAACCCGTAGAAGGCCAGCTGAGGCCTTCTCTGTGGGCGGGTAAGGCAAATCCATACTGGGCACAGGCGTCAATCTCTTGTCAGAGTGAGCCGCTGACCTTTCCAACGGGAAGGGGTCAAATATAATCATCTTGGCACCAAGCAACTGGTTGCTATCCTCAAGGGGTGGCGCCATATTGGGGATTTAGTGTTGGTCTCTGTTGCTGGAAGCTCCGATATTTGGCCACAGCGTTATGCAGATCAGCCTCGGTAAGAGGAAGGCCGTGCCGTCGGCCCCACGCCTAGCCTCCACCTCTACCACTGTGGCTGATGCCAACTGGCCAGGTCGTCCTGTCTCCTTGGTCATTTAGTGCTTCTGCTTTCTGGTGGGCGTTAAGGTGAAAAGACAAACACCGCACGTTGTACCCATTCCCCAAAGTCTACCCACGTGCCTCTTCCTCCGACCTCCTTGACCCCACTCTTACCATCTTTCCGTTTCAAGCCCCCTGACCAACCAACCTAACCATCCACTGTGCCCATGAACCAATATATGTTATAACCCCAGGACGCTTCTTCCACACAAGGTGGATGACCAAATATACCACCAAAAGCTCTGCTCCGGTCTTTCATAGAAATCCTCGAGCGTGGCCATAGGGGGGCAGCTGCACATTTTCAGCTGGTTCCCACACTGAGCCTACCCAACCATGAACCGAGCTTGAGCTCTTTCCTTTTTATGTCAGACGGTTCAGATGCCCGTGCGTGTGAGTTGAGGGAGAGGGACCAGTGTAACAGTGGCAGGTGACGTAGGTGTCTGGACCACGTGTTCCTGCAGCTTTCTTGTGTCCCCTGGGCCTGCTCGAGCCTCACCCTGCTGCACCTATCACTTTACCTTACAATGGATTGCTGTTGGGTCTGTCCAGACTGGGTAGATCTCACGGAACCCAGCTCGTGACGGGCGGTTCTGGGAACATGATGTCACTTGATGTCCCAAAGTCAGTGCTCACATCTGTACCAGGGCCCATTGCATGTCAGGAGCTCCATTTCAAATGATATGTAGTTCTCTGCTTCCAGATGGCGTGGCCTTGCTCCAGAACCCCGAGGCTCTGCACCACACTGCCCCTTTTTGGGCTTGTCAGCATTAATTTATTATCTATCGATCTATCTATTTATTTAAATAATGTATTCGTTTTTTAATTTACAGCCAAGTTAGGTAGCCTATAGTGCAACAGTGATTTCAGGAGTAGATTCTTTAATGCCCCTCACCCGTTTAGCCCATGCTCGACCCCTCCAGCAACCCTCTGTTCTCCATATTTGAGTCTCTTATGTTTCGGCCCCCTCCCTGTTTTTATGTTATTTTTGCTTCTCTTCCCTCATGTTCCTCTGTTTAAGTCCTCAGATGAGGGAATTGTCAGCATTTTTTTAAACTACAGGTACCTTTTGGGGCAACCTGGCTGGCTCAGTCAGAACATGTGACTCTTGAGTTCAAGCCCCACGTTGGGTGTAGAGACGACTAAAAAAAAGTAAACAAATAAACTTAACCCCCACCCCCAGATACCTCTAGTCTTATGGAGCTTTCTGGATCATATGACTCAAGTGGCAGGTTTGCATTTACTGCAGCTTGAACTTGCTACAGAGCCCATTCTTGCTCTGGGCCTCGTTCAAAACGAGTAGCCTTCTATGCCGTCCACTGAACAAGTCAGCGCAGTGTTCCCAAGCAGAGGAATGTGTTGCTTCCTGGACCTGAAGAGGTCCACGTATATATTCTTTCTTAGAAGTAGGAGATTCCAAGTTCAAGATCACTTTGGAGCAAATGTCTCCGCCTTCCCCAGAGCCTAGATCTCTAAAAACTTCACTCGGGTGGCTCATCCCTGGATCTTTGTGAGGTTTATCTCTGACTCTCTAGAGTGCATATATGTCTTAGAGCCTCCAGGGTACTTTTGCTTTTTACTCATCAGATCGAATTAACATGATCCCATCCATCCGAGGGACCGATCTGGTGTTCTATGAAGTATCCAGATGGTTTAGGTACCCTTGTGCTTTATTACGAGAGAGAACAGGAGAGATTACATAGCCCTGGGGTAAGACTGTGAATATATATTGGTGTCTGTTCCACGCAATTGGAAACTGTCTTTGATTTTTCTTCCCAATGGGTATGAAAGTGTGTTTTCCCAAATCTGTAACCACCTGCCACTTGCCAGAGGCTGTGTTAATCTGCTCTAGTAAAGATACCACATCCAGCTCAGTAAATGTAATCGGGACGATTTTTTTTTTGAGAGAGAGAGAGAGAGAAAGAGGCAGAGGAAGAGAGAGAGAGAGAATCCTAAGCAGGCTCCTCGGCCAGCCCAGCACTGAGCCTGACACGGGGCTTGCTCTCACGACTGTGAGATCATGACCTGAGCTGAAAGCAAGAGTCGGAGGCTTAACTACCTGAGCCCCCAGGTGTCCCATTATTGGCACTGTTATTGGCCAGATGCCAGACAGATTCGATGGGGATGTGATGGGGACAATGACGCTGGCATCATTTAATGTTTTGAGGGCGACACTAATTTTTGCCATCCCTGCCACCCCTGCCCAGGGATGTGACACGGGTTTTTATTTACTATCTTGGTCACTGGGGGATTCTTTGTGAGCGGAAAGGTTTCAGGGACTTCCATAGGACCTTTCCTATTATAGTAGCTCTTACTCTGTAGAGCTGAGATAAGGATTGTGATAACTGCTAATATACTCATCCATATTCATGTGGGAGCCATGTAGATGACTACCGGACCTACCGTGAGATCTGAGCCAATACTCCTTACCCTCCTTATCATCACCTGACCACCATAAACCCTCTCTCTACCACAGTAGCTGCAATAGCACTTTGGGCTCAGTATCAGTGTCTCCTTAACTTCCTGGTTCCAATAGACCTCAAAAATTCTGTGTCTATTCCCCTTTCCCTGGCTATCTAAGTAAATGGTCAGAGATGCTTTTGGAGAGGGACCGGGGAAATCACTACCCATGTATTTGTCATGTTGTACGGTGCTTCCTCATGGGAACCTGGCCTCTCCTTTATTCGTTGGGTTCTGGGGTCTGCAAACTGGCTTCGTTCCGGAATGGGGTTGCGACTTTCCACTGGGGGCAGTCGACTTCTGTTTTAGTCTCTTTGGGCGTCTGAAACAAAACACCAGAGACTGGGTGACTTATAAACGACACATTTGTTTCTCATGGTTCTGGAGGCTGGGAAATCCAAGATCAGCGTGATGGCAGATTCGATGTCTATTGTGAATCTGCTTCCTGGTTCATAGGTGGCCATCTTTTCACTGCAACTTCACATGACGGGGGGGGGGGGGGGTGGGGGGGGAAGGAACTCTCTGGAGCTTCTTCTATAAGGCACTAATCCCATTCACAAGGGCCCCACCTTCATGACTTCATCCCCTACCTAAGGCCCCACCTCCAAATACCCTCACAGTGGGGATTAGATTTCAACATATGAATTTTGAGGGGGACACAAACATTCAACTATAGCCACCTCAGACATCTGCTTACCTAGTTTCTCTGAAATAAATTATTTACTATATTTAATATTTGTATACAAATAAAAAAATATAAAATATACAAATATACAAAGCCATACCCTTGTTGGCTGTTCTTATAGCTTGCCCCTAGGACACAATGTTTTATCAGTCATCTCGTTAGGTACCTGCGGGTCAGGCATGCCTTGGTGACATTCCAACCTTACTGCGCATTATGGTAATTATACCCAGCTGGCTTTTGATGGTGGCCTTATATATTCCAGAATCCTAACACCCCTCATCTCCCTCCCTTCCTCCCTCCCTCCCTTCCTCCTTCCTTTCTCCCTCCCTCCCTTCCTTCCTCCCTCCCTCCCTCCCTTCTTTCTTCCCTTCCTCCTTCCCTTCCTTCCTCTCTCTGTTCCAGTAGCAGAATCTCCAAACTCTTGTTTGCTTTTGCTTGCGGGGGAGTCTGGTATTTATGACAAAGAATTGCTTAAGGGTTTTGAGACTCCCTACTGTTTTTTTCTAATCATTTACAGGAAATCTTAGAGAAATTTGTTCCACCAGAGAGATCTACAATTTTCAAAATGTAGCTGGCTTGCTGGCAGCCTTAGAAGCCAAAGAGCGATGTCAAACCGAATGACACATTGGCTCTGTTAAACTTTTTCGCTTTCCAAGTGCATGAGGCCTCACTAGACAAATCTCAGTCTTGCTTATCTGAGGTGGACTATTTAGGGCATCTGTTGTCAGCTGTGGGCCGCAGAGTGTGACAATCTAGGAGTCAACCCATTTTGGAGCTCAGCCAGCCTACTAAAAAAAAAAAAAAAAGTAAGACAATTTTGAGACTAGCACAATACTGTAGACCGCGGACTCCAGGTTCTGCAGAGTATGTCAAACCTCTGAGGAAACAATCGCCTGATAATCCCCCAGATCTTCTGATTTGGTTTCTAGACTCTGAAGAGGCTTTTGGACAACTGAAGCTGACGGTACCCTCTCGCCCGGCTTTGAGGAGTCCAAATTCTGAAAACGCTGACCTGATGTTCTTGTTCGAAAGGCAGATGTAATGACATTTACCGATGGGTGAGGCCCACTTGAGGCCTCCTCCGCTGCGACGGCTTGTCATTCAGCCCGGGAAGCTCCCGTTTGGTCAGGAAGTAAACTAGCACACGCAGACAGGTTAATCCCAGTTAGTTACCCTCCAGCTGCAATTTTTAGTGCTGGACCTAAAAATCGGCCTATAAAATCAACTACTACTAGATCCGTGTTTCGTGTCGGTCACGCAACAGCACAACTGAGAAAAAAAGAAAGCATTTTTACTCTGCTAAGCTGAATCGTATCTCCTGGAAAACAGGACCTCGTGGAAAACCGAGAGCTGATTCATTAAGGGCTTTATTATAGAAGGTCATTTTGCCCATATTCTTCCTACGGTAAGAAACTGTTGTTAACTACAAAAAATGTGCTAAATAAATAAATAATGGATTTTGCAAAAGGAAATAGACAAACAGATTAAGAAGCTGGATTTGACTGGGCTATGGGAATTACCTGACAATACTTTTCATGCCCCAGTTAGTGTTGTGTTATCGGCAAAACCATCCGAATAAAAGGGCATTTTAAAGGCACTGGAGGGGCGCCTGGGTGGCTCAGTCGGTTAAGCCGCCGGCTTCGGCTCAGGTCATGATCTCGCGGTCTGTGGGTTCGAGCCCCGCGTCGGGCTCTGTGCTGGCGGCTCAGAGCCTGGAGCCTGCTTCGGATTCTGTGTCTCCCTCTCTCTCTGCCCTTCCCCGGTTCATGCTGTGCCTCTATGTCTCTCAAAAATAAATAAACTTTAAAAAAATAATAATAAAAAAAATAAAGGCACTGGACTCTTACTGTGCCTACCAAAAGGACGATGGGGCCCCTGGGTGGCTCAGTCGTTAATTAAGCGTCGGACTCTTGGTTTCAGCTCCAGGTCATGATCTCACAGTTTGTAAGTTCAAGCCCCGCATTGGGCTCTGTGCTGCTGGTCGGGAGCCTGCTTGGGATTCTCTCCCTGTCTCTCCCCTACTCTCTCTCTCTCTCAAAATAAATAAACTTAAAAAAATGAACTTCAGAAAGATGAAATTCTTCAAAGCATATTAAAGAGGTGTGCTGTTTTAAAATTTTACTTACCTTGAAAATTTATTTTCAGAGAGAGAGAGCGTGGAAGGGGCAAAGAGAGGGAGAGAGAATCTCAAGTAGGCTCTGCACCATCCGTGCAGAGGCCAATGCAGGGCTCGAACTCACGGACCATGAGATCATGACCTGCGTCAAAGTCGGATGCTTCACCAGCTGAGCCCCCCAGGCGCCCCCCCCCCCCCGATGTGCTGTTTATCAGCAGAATTCCTTTTTTAAAAAAATGTTTATTTCTGAGAGAGGGAGAAAGAGCAAGCAGGGGAAGGGGCAGGGAGACAGGGAGAAAGAATCCCAAGAAGACTCCTCGCTCTCAGCGCAGAGCCTGACGTGGGGCTCAAACTCACGAGCTGAATCGAAACCAAGACTCGGACGCTCACCCGACTGGGCCACCCGGGTGCCCCTATGAGCAGAACTCTTTCCAGGCCGCCCCCAAGCTGAGCCCAGAAAGATCTCCCTCACCGATTTTACTACCTGGCGGCAGTGGGATTTCATAGAACTAATGCTCACAGCAGGTAAGAGATTTTGTCGCCTTACGGCGTGTATGGCGTTTAGGCGGCCTAGAATTGTTTCCCACTTCAAAAGCCGATCTTACAGACAGCGGGAAAGGCTCCCTTAATGCACGTAAGTCTCCCTTTGGGGGGTCCTGCAGCGTATCGACTAGGAGGGAGGAAGTCAGGCGATTTCTAGCATCGTCCAGGAATTATGCCGACGTTTGCAGATTCCTGTAGGCCTCGGTCCTCTGGATACAGAGAGCAAATTGAATCAGACTCCTTGGCTAAGCTTCAGCAATCTACCAGGCTCAATGACCTAGAGCCGTATTCAAAATTAAAGTGGCCCCTGTAAGCAAGCAGGGACGCTCTCGGTTTGAACTTCGTTTTTTTGGCAGGTCTGTGAATGGGGGTCTGAGGCCAGCTCCTGTGCCGGATTTTACTGGATCTTCTCGTGATCACGTTCCATACCTAAAAGGGGCTTCTCTCTTTCTTAGAAACCGTGAGATTCAGGGTCATAGGACCCGGAACGACCTGCCTGAATAAGTCTCCTGTCTACCACCCTGTCAGTCGGGAAACTTCATCTATGTCAAGGTATTTCAAGAGAAAGACGGGCCGTCATCTAGCCGAACGTGACTGCTCCTTTTCTTTCTTTCTCTTTTTTTTAAAATTTAATTTAATTTAATTTTAAGTTTATTTATTCATTTTGAGAGAGAGAGAGAGGCAGAGACAGAGACAGAGAGAGAATCCCAAGCAGGCTCTGCACTGTCAGCACAGAGCGTGGTGTGGATCGTGACCTGAGCTGAGACAAGAGTCAGACGCTTAACCGACCGAAGCCACCCAGGAGCCCCTAAGATTTTATTTTTAAGTAATTTGTACACCCAACGTGGGGCCTGAACCCTCGACCCCGAGATCAAGAGTTGCATGCTCTTCTGACGGAGCCAGCCAGGCGCCCCTGAAAGGGGCACTTTCAAATGCTGCTCATCACCCATCTGGCTGTCAAAGGCAAGGAGACACTTAGCTGGTTTCCTGCTGTCCCCGTGAAGTCAGCAGCACCGGAGGACGGCACTATGATTCCCGCAAAGGATTTTTCTAGAGTGATGGATATTGTTACTAAACTCAACTAAAAAAGAGGGAGGCTAGAAAATTGATTACTATTCTCCTAGGCTTAGTCTTACTCGTGGCAGTGTTTATTCCAGTTACTTTAAGAATCAACATTCACTGGGGCGCCTGGCTGGCTCAATCGGTTGAGCATCCGACTTCGGCTCAGGCCATGACCTCATGGTTGGTGGATCCGAGCCCCGCGTCGGGCTCTGTGCTGACAGCTCAGAGCCTGGAGCCTGCTTCAGATTCTGTGTCTCCCTCTCTCTCTGCCCTTCCCCTGCTCACGCTCTGTCTCTATGTCTCTCAAAAATAAATAAACATTAAAAAATTAAAAGAAAAGAATCACATTTACTAAGAAGAAGAGTGTCGTTACCCTACCTTTTCCTTCCGTGCTCCTTTTCCTTCCGTGCTCCCGCGAGCACATACTCCAGTAAGTCTACATCGTGCTCTTCGTATGGACGCGGTCTGGGTTTATAAATCCAGCCCTCTGACCATTGGCACAGTACCAGTGGGGCCATCATTATTAGTAATTCTCGATTATAGCAAAGTAGAAGTGGCTGGTATGCATCTACATACATACTCAATCTCTAAATTGAACACAGAAATGGTTCGTAAGCTGGTTCGATTGGAAGGTCGATGCCGAAAAGCAGAACATTGAATGAACAGACCAACCGAAAGCTGGAATCTACAGATGCGAACTGCAGAAGTCAGATCTGCTCTCCCTAGATAACGCCCGAGGGTGTAATTGCCGGGTTGTATGGCAACAATGTTTCATTTATTGAAAAACTGCAAACTGCTTGCTAGAAGGTAACATTTTACCTTCCCACCGGCAACACTTGAGTTAAGATCTAGTTTCTCTGCATCCGCAGCAGCATTTGGTGTTGTCAGTGTTTTTCATCCTAGCTCTTCTGATACGTGTGTAGATACGTGTGTAGGGATATCTCGTTGTGGTTTTAATTTGCATGTCCCTAGCGGCTAATGAACCTGATTATCTTTCCACGTGTTTGTTTACCATCCGCGCATTCTGTTTCCTGAAATACCTGTGTATGTCTTTTGCCCGTGTTCTATTGGATTTTTTTTAACCTGTTGAGTTTCGAGAGATTGATTGATTGATTTTAAGTAGGCTCCACGCCCAGTGTGGGGCTTGAACTCATGACCCTGAGATCAAGGGTCACGTGCTGTACCAACTGAGCCAGCCAGGCACCTTGAGTTTTGAGAGCATTATTGTTTTTAATTTTTTAAATTTGTAAATATTTATTTATTTTGAGACAGAGACACTAAGCAGGGGGGGGGGGGAGTGGAGCAGAGAGAGAGAGGGGGAGAGAATGAATCCCAGTCAGGCTCTGCACTGTCAGTGCAGAGACAGAGCAGAGCCTGATGTGGGGCTTGAACCCATGAACTGTGAGATCATGACCTGAGTCAAAATCAGGAGTCAGATGCTTAACTGACTGAGCCACCCACGTGCCCCTGAGTTTCCAGAGTTTGAAAATGTACCTTAGGCAGGAGACCTGTATCAGATATGTGGCTTGCGCTATTTTTGCCCTGCCCATAGCCCGTCTTTTCATCCTCTTCAAAGGGACTGTCACAGAGCAACAGTTTTTAATTTTGATGAGGCTTGATTCATTAAGTTTTTTTTTGTTCTGTGGATTCCGATGGTATTGTCATCAACACGTATCTCCTGAACTTGTCATTATTTCCCCAGGAGACATTTCTGAAGGGACTTTGAGAAAGGACTTGAAGCATATAAAAGGTATACATCATAAAGGGAAACACTGGCACATTTAATGATCTACAAAATTTTAAGCTTCTGTATGGGAATTGTTAAGAAATACGTGAAAAGACAAATACTAGCTCAGACAAAATTTAAAGCATAGATACCAAAAGGTCAATATTCTGAATATCTGAAGAGCCCTTATAACAACAATGAACTGTGTTAGGTCTCATTTGCCGCACGACGTAGAAGAATAATTAAAAGTAGGCTTGGGGCACTGGGTGCCTCAGTCGGTTGAGCGTCCGCCCTCAGCCCAGGTCATGATCTCGCGGTTCGTGAGTTCGAGCCCCGCGTCAGGGTCTGTGCTGACAGCTCAGAACCAGCTTCGGATCCTCTGTCCCCCTCTCCCTGTCCCTCCCCCACTTGCACTCTCTCAAAAATAAATAAATATTGTAACAAAAGTAACTAAGCCAACGTCTGCTTCTACCCACAAGAGGTTATGTGGTGCAGACTTTTTCTCCTAATATAAACAACTAGAAAACTGGACAAGGTATACAAACGAGCTCTTTCCAGATACTGAGACGACGAGCCGTGCAGGACATTGGTCCCCAAGAGAAGGGAAACAAATGATGGAGAACCCCATGGTCACGCCGATTTTTTTGGCCTCAAAACAAATTTGGTGCTACTACCCCCAAGGAAGGGAAAATTGATTGGATGCTGCTTTGGAAAAAAAAAATCTCTAAAAGACATTTTTAGGGACACTTGGAGAAATCTTAATATGGAGTTGAAATTAGATGGCATTAGTGAACTACTGTTAATTTTCTTACTTGTGATAATAGATCTCTGGTTACGCTGAAAATGTCCTTAGTTTTAGGAGAGGCGTGCTGAAGTATTTGGAGTGAAGTGATATGATACTCGCACATAGTTTATTTTTTTAAAATTTTTTTAGCATTTATTAATTTTTGAGACAGAGACAAAGCATGAGTGGAGGAGGGGCAGAGAGACACAGAATCCGAAGCAGGCTCCAGGCTCTGAGCCGTCAGCACAGAGCCGGACGCGGGGCTCGAACTCACGGACTATGAGATCATGACCTGAGCCGAAGTCGGCCACCCAACCGACTGAGCCACCCAGGCGCCCCATACATAGTTTATTTTTAAAAATACAAGCCGCTGTACCGATGGAGACAAGCGAAACATGGCAGGATGTTACTAATTATTAAATCTGGAGGGTGGGTACAAAGGAGGTCACATACTATTATTTCAATCTTTCAGTATAAGTTTTTCCTAGTAAACTCTGTATGTGTGTGTGTGTGTGTGTGTGTGTGTGTGTGTGTGGTTTTTTCATTTTTATTTCTCCTTCCTTGCTCCTGGCGGCTAGAATGCAGACATGGCTGGAACTCAAGCAGCGCCCCCCCTTTTTTTTTTAACAATTGCCTTTAAAAAAATAATAGCTTTGGGGCACCTGGGGGGTCAGTCGGTTAAGCGTCTGATTCTTGGTTTCAGCTGAGGTCATGATCTCACGGTTTGTGAGATCAAGCCCTGAGTTGGGCTCCGTGCTCACAGCACGAAGCCTGCTTGGGATTCTCTCTCTCCCTCTCTCTCTGCCCCTGTCCTGCTCGCTCCTGCGTGTTCTCTCCCTCAAACTAAATAAACTTAAAAAAAAATATGGGGCGCCTGGGTGGCTCAGTCAGTTAAGCGGCCGACTTCGGCTCAGGTCATGATCTCAAGGTCTGTGAGTTCGAGCCCCACGTCGGGCTCTGTGCTGACGGCTCAGAGCCTAGAGCCTGCTTCAGATACTGTGTCTCCCTCTCTCTCTGCCCTTCCCTTGCTCACGCTCTGTCTCTATGTCTCTCAAAAAAAAAAAAAAAACTTAAAAAAATAAAAAA
This sequence comes from Paguma larvata, assembly GCA_030068075.1. NCBI lineage: Eukaryota > Metazoa > Chordata > Mammalia > Carnivora > Viverridae > Paguma > Paguma larvata. Next base: position 107,176,936 of record CM057830.1, on the reverse strand, counting down.
GAATGCTTTGTGGGCGCCTGGGTGGCTCGGTTGGTTAAGCATCTCATGTTTGATTTTGGCTCAGGTCATGATCTCATGGTTTGTGAGTTTGAGCCCCACATCAGGCCCTGCACCGACAGCTTGGGATTCTCTCTCTCTCTCTCTCTCTCTGTCTCTCTCTCTCTGCCCTTCCCCTGCTCATGCTTTTTCTCTCTCTCAAAATAAATAAATAAACACTAAAAAAACCCCTAACAGCTTTATGGAGACACAATTCAGATAGTAATAACTCACCCATTCAATGTGTACAATTTAATAGCTTCCGGCATATTCAGAGTTGTGTGACCCTCACCAAATCAATTTTAGAAACTTTTCTTCGCCTCCTCCCAGAAGAAACCCTCATACTGCATAGCAGTCACTCCCAGTTTCCCCTCCACCCCCAGCCCGGTCCTGGGCCACTGCCGTTCTACTTTCCGTCTGCGTGGATCGGCCTATCCTGGACATGTCATACGAGTGGAATCACACAATATGCGATCCTTTGTGTCTGGCTTCTTGCAGTTAGTGTAGCGTTTTCAGGGTTTATCCACGACGGGGCACGCGTCAGCACTCCATTCACTGTGTGACTCGGGAATATTGGATCGTAACATGTGATGGATCCAATTCCCCAAGCGATGGATGTCTGGGTTGTTTTAACTTTTTGCCTGTTACGAGTATTGCTGTGAATGTTTGTGTACAAGTCCTTAGGTGCCCACATGTTTTTATTTTTCTCGGAGAGAGATTTCTGGGCCATCCTGTGACGACGTCAGCGTTTGGAGGCCCTGCAAGGCTGGTTGCCACAGCAGCTGTACTATTCCACGTTCCCACCAACAATGTGTGAGGATTTCTCCGCATCCTTACCAACACTGCTTATTATCTGTCTCTTCGGGTTTTGTCATTTTTAAATTTTATTTCTTTATTTTGAAAAAAAGAAAGAGAGAGAGAGAGCGCGCATAAGTAAGGGCAGGGAAGAGAGAGAGAGGGAGACGGAGGACCCCGAGCATGCTCCGCACTGTCAGCACGGAGCCCGGCGTGGAGCTCGGTCTCATCAACCATGAGATCGTGACCTGAGCTAAATCGAGAGTTGGACGCTTAACCCACTGAGCCACCGAGGTGCCCCTGTGTTTTCAGGTTTAAAAAAAATTTAAGTTCAGGGGCGCCTGGGTGGCTCAGTTGGTTAAGCGGCCGACTTCAGCTCAGGTCATGATCTCACGGTCTGTGAGTTCGAGCCCCACGTCGGGCTCTGTGCTGACGGCTCAAAGCCTGGAGCCTGCTTCTTCAGATTCTGTGTCTCCCTTTCTCTCTGCTCATACTCTGTCTCTATGTCTCTCAAAAATGAATAAACATTAAAAAAAAAAATAAAAAGAAAGCATCTTTAAAAAAAAAATTTAAGTTCAAGGGTCGGGGTTCTTCTTAAAAATTTTTTTAAGTTTCTTTTTGAGAGAGAGGGAGCATGAGTTGGGGCAGGGGCAGAGAGAGAGGGAGAGAGGGAATCAGAAGCAGGCTCTGTGCACCGCCAGTGTGGAACCCAATGCAGGGCTCGATTCCACAAACCGTGAAATCATGACCTGAGCTGAAACCAAGAGTCAGATGCTTAACTGGCTGAGCCCCCCAGGTGCCCCTCATTGTGGTTTTGATTTGCATTTCTCGGAATGCTAATGATTTTGAGCATCTTTTCTTGAGCTTGTTAGCTATTCGTGTATCTTTTTTGGAGAAATGTCTATTCGGATAATTTGCCTATTTTTAGTTGTCTGTCTTTTTATTATTGAGGTATAAGGGTTCCTTATACAGTCTGGATACAAGTCCCTAAGTAGACATAGGACTTGCAAGTGTCTTCTCTCATCCGGGAGGTGTCTTTTCACTTTCTTGATGGTGTCCTTTAAAGCACAACATTTTCAATTTTGATGAAGACCAATTTAATTATTCTTGTCTTTTGTTGTTTGTGGCCTTGGGCTGAGATCTAAGAAATCCTTGCCTAGCCCACGTTTACATAAACAGTCCCTTTGAACTATGAGGCAGGAAGTTAAGGATGATGAGGTGGCAAGAGAGGAGAATCCTGGGTCTCTCATGACAACGAAGCTGCTGGCCTTAGGCTGCCAAATTCTGGATTCCACAGGAGACTGAGATAAAGTATCTTATTTTAAAAAATCAAGAACTTTTGTTTCCTAAAATCCACTACATTTGATACCATGAAGAAAGACAAGAGTACAGGAAGATATACACAGGGGCGCCTGGGGGGCTCCGTTCGTTGAGCGGCCGACTTCAGCTCAGGTTATGATCTCACAGTTTGTGGGTTCGAGCCCCGCGTCGGGCTCTGTGCTGATAGGGCGGAGCCTTCTTGGGATTCTGTCTTCCTCTCTCTCTGTCCCTTCCCCACTCTCTCTCTTTCTCTCTCAAAATAAATAAATAAACTTTAAAAAAAGAAGATAGCGCGCCTGGGGGGCTCAGTCGGTTGAGCATCCGACTTCAGCTCAGGTCACGATCTCACGGTTCATGAGTGTGAGCCCCACATCGGGCTCTCTGCTGTCAGCACAGAGCCTGCTTCAGATTCTCTGTTCCCCTCTCTCTCTGCCCTTCCCCCACTCTCTCTCTCTCTCTCTCTGTGTGTCTCTCTCAGAAATAAATAACCTTAAAAAAAGAAGATATATACAAACACATATAACTAGCATTGGTTTAGTATCCATAAAGTATAACGAACTTTTACAAATCAGTAACGAATCCAGGAGAAAAGTGCACAATGGAAACGAGCAAGTATTTGACTGAAGAGGAAGTATGCGAGGCCGATCAACATACAATAAGATGCTTTAACCTTATTAGTAATCACAGCAAAGTAAATTTCGTGGCCACGAAAATCAAAAACTCTAAAAGTCTGAAATATCGAGTATTAGCTATGATACGGAGCAACGGTATAATCATTTTGGAAAACAACGCTTTGAAGAGCCCTCCAAGGTTACGGGCCGGTTGTAGTGGGAGAAACCGCACAACCCGCTGCAAAGACAGCAGGTTATGATTTCGGAAGCAGAGAAGTCCGCGTGAGGGCGAAGTACAAGTCGTGACCTTGCAAGCGGCTGGCTAAGGTCAGGGAGTGTTCACTGAAGATAATGAGGCGTGTCGGTCTGGAGCCAGTCAGGACGAAGAAACCGCAGAAAGATGTGAACAGGACAGGTTTAACGTAACGATGAACAGTAATAGGGGGGCTGCGGTAAGGAGGGATTGGCTAGTAAGACGGAAAGGGAACGCTAAAAGCATGTAGGAAGAGCAGACGCATAATAGCAGACGCTAGGAACTAATACAGGCTAGTCACTCCCCTAGAGCTGCGAGAACACCCCCCTCCACCTGCAGCTGAGATCCAGGCCTTGTTATAGAGGGTGCCATGGGGCTGAGTCGATGGAACTTGCTGGACATCTGCCCTCTAGAACTTGCTGAAAATGTGCCCTTTACGGTGCCCGTTTCCTATTCACGGGGGGGGGGGGGTGTCTCACCTTGCTAATAGACCCCCCTCTCCTGCTAAGGTGGTGGCAGGGGAAGCCGCTCCCCGCTGTGTACTGGGGGGAGCCGCGGTTGTAGAAGGGGCGCCCTCGGAAAGCTGGAAGCCCAGCAGGAGCCTGGGGAGCCCACGCACAGGAAACAGGAAGCGTAATCCCTTCTTCTGCAGCGTCTCTACCACCGGCTACCGGCTACCGGCTACCGATGAAACTTCCTATCATGCCAGCTGGCAAAGTAAGAATGACAGAGGCCCAGGTCCGTTGTCACAGAGGGGCTGGAGGTAATCCATCAATCACAAGGAGGGAAAGTCCAGGAACCGAGCGGTTGTGACCCAGGTGTTGGCAGAAATGGGGGCGGAGTGGAAGGTTATAAGCCAACTTGTTTCTCTGAGTGAGACCTTGGTGTCCCTGCAGCCGAATCGGGCAGGGTATTTAATAATTTAGTTCCCGGCGTCTCATTGCAAATCTTCTGAAGGAGGGTACGGAGGACTTGGGCTCCCAACTCTTCGTTTGAAGTGCCCTGGTAGATTTAAAAACTTAAACCTGGATTATGAACGTTTCAAACAGGTAAAAGTAAACAGTGTAGCAGTTACAGTTATTACTGTATCCAGCAAATGTTAACACTGACCTTACTTTGTACAGATCTTTTTTATGTTCTTTAAAGTTTGACTCTTACTTAAGTAATCTCTGTATCCAGGGTGGGGCTGGAACTCTCGGCCCCGACGTCAAGAGTCCCATGCTCCTCCGACTGAGCCAGCCGGGTGCCCCCAGATCTTTTTATTTTTCATAAAATGTTACCTATTTTGGCTCAAGTTCCACTCTCATTCTTTTCTCCACCTTCAGTCACGAGGGGTGATTCTTTTTGTACACTGTTGTTTGTAAATCACTGCTTTAGACAGTGGAGAGCCTTTGAGGGTTTTCGAGCAGGGGTTATTACGCTCTCAAAGAGGAGTTTCTGGGGGGCACCTGCGTGGCTCAGTCAGTGAAGCCTCCGACTTCGGCTCAGGTCATGATCTCACAGTTGGTGGGTTCGAGCCCCGCGTCGGGCTCTGTGCTGATGGCTCAGAGCCTGGAGCCCGCCTCGGATTCTGTGTCTCCCTCTCTCCCGGCCTCTGTGCACAGTCCTTAAGCTCGGCAGTAGAGTTAAGAAATCTTTTCTCTTTTTACTCACACGCTCTCGTGGGAAGCCCGTCGCTCTTTGCATCACTGTGACCTCTAGTCTTGCAACGGCCTGCTCTGGTCCCCCAGCACGTCAGCCCCTTTCTGTCCTCACTTGCTTCCCCACCCGGCGTGGGTTCCTTGGTTAGTCATGCAGCCATATGCTTGCTGCTGTCCCCGCAGCCCTTGCCTACCCTAACTTCCAATCTTCATAGTAACAGAGCCGCCTTGAGGACGTGGCCTTGTGTTTCTGGTTTTGCTTTATTACTTAGGGTAATTCGCTGTTGCCATTGTCCAAAATGAGGCGGATTTTCATCCAGGTGACCTCAGTGGGCTCAAGCGCGTTTTGGGCTACGCCGGGTTCCTGAAATTACTTAGGCTTTGCAGAAAATGCTAGTGACATCTTAATAACACTGTCAGATTTGTTGGTCTGTAGAGTACAATTCTGAGGAGCAATTGGGAAAATTGTCCAAATGACAGAGAAAAATGGATTGAAGTACATCTGAGGTGGGAATTTCATTTATCAGCGAGTGGATTTTATATTTCTTTCTATGGGACATAGCTTTGACCATGGGTCAAGAGTCAATGAAAACTTTTTTTTAAGGTTGATTTATTTAGTTTTGACAGAGAGAGAGAGAGAGAGAGAGAGAGCAAGCAGGGAAGGGGCAGGGAGAGGGAGACAGAATCCCAAGCAGACTCCTTGCTGTCAGTGCAGAGCCCAACGCGGGGCTCAAACTCACGAACTCTGAGAGCATGACCTGAGCCAAAACCAAGACTCAGACACTTAACCGATTGAGCCACCCAGGCGCCCCATCAATTAAAACTTTTGATCGACTGTACAATTTTGCTTCTAAGTATAAATACATCAAATCAAACATTTGGGGGTCAAATCCTTGTTATAGAACTGTCGAGAGACAAAACAACATGAATGAATCTGAAAATGATCCCGCTGAACGAAAGAAACCAGATAAAAGGAAGTAACACAGGGGCGCCTGGGTGGCTCAGTCGGTGGAGCATCCAACTTTTGATTTCGGCCCAGGTCACGATCTAGTGGTTGTGGGATCAGGCCCCGCATCGGGCTCTGCAGCGAGCGTGGAGCCTGCTTGGGATTCTCTCCCTCCCCCCTCTCTCTCTGCCCCTCCCTCCCTCACGCGCTCTCTCTCAAAATAAATAAATTGATAAACTTAAAAAAAAAAGGAAGTACCATGTTGTATAATTCCATTTATATACGATTCTAGAAAATGCAAACTAATCTACAGGGATTGAAAGCAGATGGGAAGGGAAGGGAGGGAAGAAGGGATTGAAAGGGCACAAGGACCCTTTTGGGGGTGACGGAAAGTTTTATCTGGATTGTGTGTGTGTGTATGTGTGTGATTGTAACACAGGTATATCCATAGGTCAAAATTCATTAAATCGTACATCTGAAATGTGTGCGATTTATTACGTGTCCATCATATCTCAAAAGTGAAAAGCATCAGCAAGGAAAAACAGTGCTCGTTTTAAGACATACGTGTTCATTCATTCATCCGTCCATTCATTTTTAAACATCTCCTGCCTACCTGGCACGGCTGAGAACAGCCTTAAACAAGACGGACAAGGCCTCTACTCTAGGGAGGTGGCGTCCTGGCGGAGGAGACATCTCAACAAGTAATAATAGCAAAGTGTGGTAGTGTTAGGGCAGGGCGAGAAGGGGAAGCTTCGAAGCTCATATAGGCCGGGTCTAAAGCTGCGTCAAGGGGCGCCTGGGTGGCTCAGTCGGTTGAGTGGCCGACTTCGGCTCAGGTCACGATCTCACGGTCTGTGAGTTCCAGCCCCGCGTCGGGCTCTGTGCTGATGGCTCATCAGAGCCTGGAGCCTGCTTCCGATTCTGTGTCTCCCTCTCTCTCTGCCCTTCCCCTGCTCACGCTCTGTCTCTATGTCTCTCAAAAATAAATAAACGTTAAAAAAAAAAAAAAAGCTGTGTCGAGAAGGACTGGGAAGCTTAGGAAGATGCTCTGTGTGAGGAGGGGCGGAGTACTAACCGTTTGCCAGTTTCGGGATATGCTTCTCCCATTGGTCTTATCCTAAGTTTCCCAGTACTGTGACTCTCTCAGCTGGTTGTGAAAATGTTTGAGAGTAACGAGATCTCCTGTAGCATAGACAGAGGACAAGTGCTCTTTTGTTCTCGAAAGTTCTGTTTTCGAGGGTTCTGGACCCGCTTCGGGGACTGTGTCTGAGCCTTTGCTAAGGGTACTGCAGCTGGATTGTGTAGTGGAACCAGGTCCAGAAAAAGAATTGCTAAAGAATGCCAGTAAACAGGATGTCAGATGTTATCCTTAGCCGATTTCCCTAAACATAGCTTTTTGGCTGCAGCGTAAAATGCCATTCTTCTAGCTTCTGCTTCTGCACAGCGATGGCTGCCAGCAGGCCCGATCTTCGCTCACTTGGCACGTTATCACCACGCAACGCACCGTGTTTTACAAGGAATGATCATGACACACCATCTCTGTGAGACGGTATGAGGACATCCGGCCATTTCTTGGAAGAATTTTCTCAGCCTACCTTCCCACAAGGCTCAGATCTGTCTGACCTAAGAGCCGGTTGGCATCTTCCTCCTGACAGAAGCCAGATTGTCACTGGGGCTAGCCTATTTATTGACGGCGTTTTTCCCAGACTGGCCCACGGGTGTCTCCTTTCCAAGGTCCCCTCTGTTTTCCGAGAGTGTTTGCTTCCTCCTCTCTCCTCCCTCCCTAGCATCCTCCTCACTTCCTTCCCTTACAGCTTCTTGCACGGTCGGTTTTTTTTGGGGGGGGAGGGGGAGGAGCGATGTTTGCGTGTGTTTCCTCTTCTTTTTAATCCTGATGAATTTGTTTTGCAGGTTTTGAAGAAGAAACCCGGCATTCTCCAGGATTTTTATTCCTTCTATTTCTACGTCTCTCAAGTGTGATCTCTGCGGCTTTAAGATCCCATAAGTTGAGTGGGCTCCACCGTTATCTAAGAAAAGTTGTCTAAACGCTTTGCTCTGCAGGCACCAGCAGAGAACTCATAAAAACGGAAGACAGTAGCAGATGCAATCACGGATGTGGCTTTAGTCCTCGCAGCTGCCCCAGAGAGCTGTTCAGAGCAGACAGTCCTCAGCAATGAATCCAGAAGAGCGAATCGTGACATGGCTTATATCCTTGGGGGTTTTAGATTCCCCCAAAAAGACCGTCTGTGATCCGGAGGAGTTCTTGAAGTCTTCGCTGAGAAATGGGGTAGTGCTGTGCAGACTGATCAACAGACTCAGGCCCGGCTCTCTAGAAAAGGTAAGAGGAATGGGTAGTCGCTTTGGGATCGCTTACCGCCAGACAGCGGTAATAACGTAACTCTGGCGATGTCCAACTGCCAGGCTCACGGGGCTCTCCTGCTTTAGTCTCTGAGAGTTTGGCAGTCTGTCTTGTTGTTTTCGTCGTTTGAAAAGCTCCAAAAATGAAATCCTCTCCCTTAACGATTGGCCCCCAAATATAATGAGACCGAGACCCCATTGGTGCCAGGGGACAAGGAGAAAATACCCCCATCATTGGCTCTGTCACGGAGATACATGTCCTACCTCCCTGTGTACCAAAGGTCTCTTTTGAACTTGGGGTGTCTATGAGTCTGCAGAATAGTGGGATGACGTATCACAGATCTCGATGGTGTTGATTGACAGTCTCAGAGCAACGTCCATCTTCTTCTCAAAGAAAGAAAAATCTCCATCGAAACAGAGGCTGTATTTAGCAACCGAGAGAGACGATCCAGAGTGTCAGGAAAGCTCTGCTAAAACAACAGAAACCAAATATATGTTTCGAGTGCAACACGTGCTCAAAGCGAAACTAACCTTACTCTCTTCTAAAACTCCCAAAGTTTTAATGTTGGGAACCCATGGTCACGAGGGTGGCTGATTTCTAAAGTAGGCACTCGAAGTGAGTGGAGAGGTCGAGCCCTACTGTTACTTTCTTTAGGTCAGCAGGGAACGTGACCGTGAGCATGACCTGAGTTTCTTTGCCTCCGTGAACCAGTTTGTATTTTTAGCGAGCAAACTGATTGCCATCGGAGTATTCTGAAACTTGAAAACCAGCGTTAACGTGGTGGCAAAACATACAGAACCACGACCAAATGTGGCGAACAGCCAAGGGGAAAGTATGCTTTTAGCAACTTATCGTGAGGCCGAGGGAGCAAGGGAAGAGGTTAAAAGCAAGACCCAGGCTCAAACACCAGCCTGGGTCTAATTTGCTATCGCCACGCTTTGGCAGAAGGCGAAGAAGAAGTTTGTGCGGAGTGATAGCTGGTTGGGGACTAGAGGCTTGGTGACATTTGAAACAGACCGACCGTTTAGACTTTCACGTCACTTCCTCCGGTGGTTATTTCTCTTCCTGGATCGACAGCGATGTTGCCCCTGCCTTAAAAAGCCTACCTGTCTGGGTATCGGCAAATGAGGAGCGTGGCGTGCTTGGCATAGGATGACGGCGTCCAGGTGACATTTGTCTATGTTTCTCTAGTTCTGTTTGGAGCCACAAACCGAAGCTGACTGCCTGGACAACATCGGCGACTTCCTGAAAGGATGTGCAGCCCTTCAGGTGGAGGTAAGCCCGCCCGGGCCCTGCTAAGGAAGACGCTCTTGTACTAAAACTGCTTGGTTGCTTTTGACTCTCACACGGAGGTAGCATTTTCTGGAAACTGTAGCTAAGGTCGGTGGTCTCTGGTGCTGGCTCGCCAGTTTGTCTTTTCCAGAAACCAGTTCCAGAACAAACAAACAAAAAACCCTGCAAAATCTAAAACTCAGCATATGATATCTTTTTTTAAATGGGTTTTTTTTTTCAAATTTATTTATTTATTGGGGGGGAGGGGCAGAGAGAGGTACAGAGAGCTCTCAAACAGTGAGATCATGACCAGAGCCGAAATCGAGAGTAGGATGCTCAACCGACTGAGCCACCCAGGCACCCCGGAATATGACATATTTTAATACAGCATCCAAGCCCTGAAAGCAGGCGTCTGGTGACAGAAGTTGTGTGGTGTGCTTCCCTACTAGGGGGAACCCAAAACGGGCCACCAGCTGTATGGGGGGGATCACAGTAATCCCCCTGAGCTGGGAAGAGAGGAAAGTATATTGTCGCTTTTTCTCATTAGCACTTTAAGGGCATTTTTTAAAACGTTTATTTATTTTGAGAGAGAGAGAAAGAGCGTGAGTGGGGGAGGGACAGAGAGAGAGGGAGAGAGAAAAATCCCAAGCAGGCTTCCCGCTCAGCGCAGAGCCCACCTTGGGGCTTGCTCCCAGGAACCGCGAGATGGTGACCTGGGCCGACATTAAAAGTCGGACACTTAACTGACGGAGCCACCCAGACACCCCTCCCATTAACCCTTGAGAACAGAAGCCTTGAAAAATCGAGAGAACGTGGCCCTGTGGTAGAAATGGTGCATTAAATCATATCACATTATGTTATATTATATGGATTCTTACAGTACATATGGGGGTGTTGCTGGAAAGGAGGTGATACTTTGCCTGAGTGTCAAATTACTTAACTTCTCTGTTCCTCAGTGTGTGTGTGTGTGTGTGTGTGTGTGTGTGACGTCTTTATTTGCAGAAGCAAAAACCAGGGAAACATCAGTATCTAGCAATAGGGGAATAGTCAAATAAATTCTAGTACATTCAAATGATGCCGCAGTCTTATACATTCATTTGGAAAAGATTGTAGGTTTTTTGTTTTTGTTTTGTTTTGTTTTTTCACATTTATTTATTCTTGAGAGACATAGAGACAGAGCACGAGCAGGGGAAGGGCAGAGAGGGAGGGAGACACAGAATCCGAAGCAGGCCCCAGGCTCTGAGCTGTCAGCACAGAGCCCAATGCGGGGCTTGAACTCACAGACTGAGAGATCATGATCTGGGCCGAAGTCGGCCACTTAACCAACTGAGCCACCCAGGCGACCCTGTAGGGTTTTAAAATTGAAGTACAGTTGATATATAATATTATATTAGTTTTGCGTGTACAACGTAGTGATTTGACAATTCTGTGTATTGCACAATGCTCGTCACTCTAACCATAGCTCCCGATTGTCACCATGCAACGTGACTACATTATTGACTGCATTCCCCTTGCTGTACTTTTTATCCCTGCGTCGTCTCTGTTTTATAACTGGAAGTTTGTGCCTCTTCATCCCCTTCACCTATTTCACCCATCTCCGCCCGGTTCCCTTCCTTCTGGCCACCACCAGTTTGTTCTCTATATTTCTCTGTTTCTGCTTAGTTTGTTTTGTTTTGTTTTTTAGATTCCACGCATAAGTGAAATAATTCGGTACTGGTCTGTCTTTGTTGTTTTGACTTATCTCACTTAGCATAATACCCTCTAGGTCCATCGATGTTGTCACAAGTGGCAAGATTTCATTCTTTTTTTTAAATACAATGTTTATGTTTTTATTTAGAGAGAGAGAGAGAGAGCGCGCGCAAGCAGGGGAGGGACAGACCCAGAGGCAGAGAGAATCCCAAGCAGCCGATGTGGGGCTTGAACTCACGAACCGCGAGATCATGACCTGAGCCGAAATCAAGAGTCGAGCATATAAGTGACTGAGCCACTGAGTCACCCAGGCCCCCCCATTCTTTTTGCATGGTTGAGTGCATGTATACCACCTCCGTGTCCATTCTTCTATCGACGGACACTGGGGCGGCTTCCGTATCTTAGCTATTGTAAATGATGCTGCGATAAACATAGGGGTGCATATCTTTTTGAACGCATGCTTTTGTTTTCTTTGGGTATGTGCCTCAGTATTTTGATCTGTAAAATGGACATAATAATTGCTACCCCATGGGCTTGTTCTAAGGATCGAGAGCCAGGGACATAAGAAGTATGGAGAAGCATTAGTCCTGGGTTGGTCGTGCCCTCTGACGCTGGACTGCTTGGGTTCAAATCTCACTTCTGTCTCGCTAGGAGCTTTGTGGCTTTGGGCATGTTACTTGCCTATGCCTTAGTCTCCCCACGCGTAGAATGGGAACGATAGCAGCACTGCGTCACAGGATCAGTGTAACGTGTCAATGAATTCACGTCCCCAGAAGAGTGCCTGGTGCATAGTAAGTATTCTCCAAGTGTTAGCTATTATTATTAGTAGTAACGCAAGTCACTTTGCCCCAGATAAACTTGGCTCGCTTCAGGATTTTTCCTAAAGCTAGCCACAGCATCGGGCCCCGCTCGTCTCAGAATATCTTATTCCAGGTGCCCTGTTGCCCAGTTTTAGCTGTGTGTGTATGCACGGGCACGTGTGTGTGTGTGTGGTTTTTGAGGCAAGTGGAGCCTGAGACTACTCTATATATCTTATAGAATAATGTCTTCTACGAAACAGATCATGGTATTTTCTTTCTTATTTGACAAATAAAAACATGATGAGGTTGCCAATGATTTCCACACTATGAAGCTGCCAGAAGGTACCCAGAGCTTCTTTGCAGTTCTAAGAATACTAGATGATACAGAAACACCTCCTGGGCCTAGCTGGCATGGTTGGAGAATGAGTCGTTTCACAAAAGTGGATTTTTCTGATAACTACAGCTTACTCTTGTAAGTACCAATGCTTAAAATATTTTCACCCACTTTGGATACAGATCTTCCTTTTTTTTTTTAAATGCTTATTTATTTTATTTTGAGAGCCAGACAGAGGGTGGGGAGGGCAGACAGAGAGGGAAAGAATCCAAAGCAGGCTCTACGCTGTTAGTGCAGAGCCCAAAGTGGGTCTCGATCCCACCAACTGTGAGGTCATGACCTGAGCCAAAGTCAAGGGTTTGAGGCTTAATCAACTGAGCCACCCATATGCCCCGTGGGGCATTCAGAAATACAAATATTTCTGAAAATTATATGTAATTTTCATTTCTTAAATGAAAGGGACTGGGCATATTTTTACCTCCTTTTGATCATTGAGGCTGGCCTAAACATCGTATGACTATCGTAATAAGACAATAGCTGGCAGCACGGCTAAGCACATAACTTTAGTTTGACAGGCTTGGGTTAGAGTCTTGGCTTGGTCAGTTACTGACTATGGACTCTGGGGAAAAGTTACTTAGCTTCTTTATGTTCCGGTTTCCTCATCTGTATGATCAAGACACTAACAATATGTACTACATCGGACTGTCTTTTCTTTTAATTTTTTTTAAATGTTTTATTTTATTTTTGAGAGAGAGAGAGAGAGGCAGACAGAGCATGAGCAGAGGAGGGGCACAGACAGAGAGGGAGACACAGAATCCGAAACAGGCTCCAGGCTCTGAGCTGTCAACACAGAGCCCGACTTGGGGCTCGAACTTGGGAACGGCGAGATCATGACCTGAGCCGAAGTTGGATGCCTAACCGACTGAGCACCTAGGCACCCCTCTTTTAATTTTTTTAACGTTTATTTTTGAGAGAGAGAGACAGAACACAAGTGGGGGAGGGGCAAAAAGAGAGGGAGACACAGAATCCAAAGCAGGCTCCGGGCTCTGAGCTGTCAGCACAGAGCCCGGTGGGGCTTGAACCCACGAACCGTGAGATCACGACCTGAGCCGAAGTCGGACCTTTAACCGACTGAGCCCCCCAGGGGCCCCTACATGGGACTATTTTAAGGATCAAATGAGATAATGCACCGAAGGCATTTAATAGATCACTGCACACAAGACATGCATAATAGCTACTTTCTGCTACTGATATTACTAAATAGTATTGTATACAAAATTATGCCTGCAAGAGGTATATAGGAGCCCTACTGAACCCTGAGGGCAGGCTAATCAAATCAGTACAGAAGCAAGGGGACCGAAAGCTGAGCCGAGGCACCCAGTAGCCAAGAACACTGACTATCAGTCTCTAGCTCCCAGGTAGCTAAGAGACAGACCTAGACACAAATATTCACAATCTTTTTTAGATTAATTTTTTAAATTGAATATATTTGACATATGACATGTAGATTTAAGGTATACAACATGTTACTTTGCTATATTTATATATCGTAATATGATTGCTGTTGAGGTGATCTCACATGGCATAATAATAGTACACTATTGTTGTCTATGTTCAATATTATGCTGGGCATTGGATTACTGTGGCTTACGTAGTACTCATTGCAAGTTCGTGCTTTTTTAAAAATTAATTTATTTGTATTTATTTTATTTTTTAAATGTTTATTTATTTATTTCGAGAGACAGAGCATGAGCAGGGAGGGGCAGAGAAAGAGGGAGAGAGAGAGTCCCAAGCAGGCTCCACACTGTCAGCGCAGAGCCTGACGTGGGGCTCGATCGCACGTACCACAAGATCAGGACCTGGACCGAAATCCAGAGTCGGATGCCTCACCGACCGCGCCACCCAGGCGCCCCAAGTTTGTGCCTTAAACTGTATCACTTTTTCTCCCCCCACCTCCCCATCCTGTGGTAACTACCATTTTACTCTCAGTTTCTCGAGTTTGACTTTTTTAGATTCCACATATAAGTGAGATCGCACGCTACTTGTCTTTCCGTGACTTCTGTAACTTAGCATAATGTGCCCAGGGCCCATCCATGTTGTCGCAAATGACAGGATATCCTCCTTTCTCGTGGCCGAATGGTATTTCCCTGGGTACATATACCGCATCTTTTTATCCATTCATCCACCGATGGACATTTAAGTTGTTCCCATCTCTTGTCGCTTTAGATGGAGTAACTCTCAGGCCTACGGTACCTAGCAACAGTGCTTTGTATAGGACATGCTTAATAGATTTTTATCAGCGCCATAAAACTGTTAATGTACAAAAAGCAAGAAGAGCGGGCCTTGACTATTGCTCAGAGCGCACTATTATTTCTCTAAACAAAACGCCAGCTTGAAATGGTCAGCTGGGAAATGCGGAAAGACAAAGCCAGAAATGCAGCAGCCGAAGGACAATTTGAGTGCTGGCTGTGGGGCATGGCGGCTCCATTGAAGAGTCGCTGCCTTCTGAATCTCTAGGTGTCCATGGGCCTCTCCGAGGGGCCTCCATCTTTGTGTTCACATATGGCTGTAGTGTCCGAGGGTCTCTAGAAGATCACACAGCTAGTAACTGGTCAGGGAGGTTTGCTGAGACATCGAAGAAACGAAGCACTCGCTGTGTCGCCCTGCTGACTTTGGTAGTATCTGTTTTTTTAAAGTTTTATTTATTTAGGTAATCTCTATACCCAATGTGGGGCTTGAACTCACGACCCCGAGATCAAGACTTGCAGGGTCTTCCAACTGAGCCAGCCAGGCACTCGGATGGTATCTTTTGAAACACATAAGTGTTTTAAATTTGATGAAGTCAGGGGCGCCTGGATGGCTCAGTCAGTTAAGTGATTTTTGCTCAGGTCATGACGTCATGATTTGTGAGTTTGAGCCCGCACAGAGCTTGCTTGGGATTCTCTCTCCCTCTCTCTCTGCCCCTTCCTCCCTCCCTCCCTCTCTCCCTTTCTCTCTCTCAAAATAAATAAATAAACATTAAAAAAAAAGAGTCTCTAAAAAACTCGATGAAGTCAAATTGATCTATTTTTTGTTGTTGTTGCTTGTGTTTTGGGTAGCATATCTAAAAACTCATTGCCTAATGCAAGGTCATAAAGATTTATACTTATGTTTTCTACTCAGAGTGTTACAGTTTAAGCTCTTACTTTTAGGTCTTTGATTCATTTTGAGTTAATTTTTGTATATGGTGTGAGGTAGGGGTCCACATTTCTTCTCTTAAACACGATTTGTTCAAAAGACTATTTTCCCCCCACTCAATTAATGTAGCTGTGGAGTAACTTTTCAAATCAGAAAGCGTGAGACTTCCAAATTTGTTCTTCATTCTCAAAATCATTTTGGCTATTCTGGGTCCCTTGTGTGCCCATATGGATTTTAGGATCAGCCTGTCCATTTCTGAGAGACAAAAACAAACCAGCTGGCATTTTGATAGGGATTGTGTGCAGTCTGTAGATGGCTTTGGGAGTATTGCCATCTTAACAATATTAAGTCTTGTGATCCATGAACACAGGATGTCTTTCCACTTATTTGGGCCTTTTAAAATTTTCATTCAGGGGCGCCTGGGTAGCTCAGTTGGTTGAGCGTCCAACTTCAGCTCGGGTCATGATCTCACAGTTCCTGGGTTCAAGCCCCGCATCGGGCTCTGTGCTGACGGCTCAGAGCCTGGAGCCTGCTTCAGATTCTGTGTCTCACTCTCTCTGCCCTACCCCGCTCATGCTCTGTCTCTCTGTCTCTCAAAAATAAATAAAAATGTCAACATTTTCATTCAACGTTGTTTCATAGTTTCTAGTGTGCACATGTCATACCTCCGTGGTTCAGTCTATTCCAAACTCTTTCATTCCTTTTGATGCTATTGGAAATGGAATTGTTTTCTTAATTTCATATTTGGATTGCTCACTGCAGGTGTATAGACATGCAATTGATTTTTGCATATTGATCTTATATCGTTCAACTTTGCTTAACTGATTCATTAGTTTGAATAGTTTTTTGGATTCCTCGTGGTTTTTCTGTACAAGGTTATGTCATCGGTGCATACAGATAGTTTTTCTTCTTCCTTTCCAATCTAGATGCCTTTTACTTCATTTCTTGCCTACTTTGCCTGGTTAGAACCTTCAGTGCCATGTTGAATAGAAGTGATTAAAGTGGGCATCCTAGTGTTGTTGTTAACCTCAGGGGGAAGCTTTCAGACTTTCATCATTAAGTCGGGCGTTTCCTGTGGGTTTTTCATCAATGTGCTTTATCAGGTTGCAAGAGTTTCCTTCTATTCCTACTTTTTTGAGTTCTTTGTTTTGTTTTGTTTTTTGTTTGTTTGTTTTGTCCTGAAAGGGTGCCAGATTTTGTCAAATGCCTTTTCTGTATCTGGCAAGGTGACCACGGGTGTTTGCCCTTTATTATATTGGTACGTTGTATTACTTTCATTAATTTCCATACGTTAGCTCAATCTTGCATTGTTGGGACAAATCCCAGTGCGTCATAGTGTATATGCACATAGAGATAGATTTGTGTACATCTGTGATTATTCTTGAAACATCTTTCTTCATAGAAATGGAATTACCGTATCAAATTTGATAGATATTCTCAAATCCCCTATGAAAACGCCCTGTGAAGTTATACCCTCACCCGGAGAGCAGGAAGTACCTTCTTCCTCATGTCCCTGACAGCACTGTTATTTATCTTTAATGTTTGCAAAAATGTTGGGTGGGGGGCGCCTGGGTGGCTCAGCCGACTTCGGCTCGGGTCATGACCTCACGGTTCGTGAGTTCGAGCCCCGCGTCGGGCTCTGTGCTGACAGCTCAGAACCTGGAGCCTGCTTCGGATTCTGTGTCTCCCTCTCTCTCTGCCCCTTCCCCGCTCGCTCTCTCAAAAATAAATAAATGTTAAAAAAAAACTAAAAAAAAAAATGTCGGGTGAAAATGGTATTGAATTTCCTGCTGTAATTTGAATGTCATGATTCCTGGTGAGTTTGGGCATCTTCTGACTGCTTTGTGGTCCATTCGTGTTTCCTTTCCTGTGAACCAACTATATCTTTTTTATAGAAGTGGAGAAGGTAGGGAGGACACTCAGGCCTCAAGCGAAAACGTTCTAGAGCATATGGAAAACCCCTCATGTCTGAGTCGCGTGTCACTAATGTGACCAGGAAGTCCTTGGACAACACCGTTCTGGCAATGGTAGTTTTATTTTCATTCTGCCTTTGAACTTGGGAGGAGCAGGGACAGACACAGTTCTTCTGATCATTTGAGGGCGGCCTGGGTGATTGATACCTCTTTGCAGTGTTCTGGCTACAGCCTCTGTGATTTCCTCCTGGCCTCACCCCCGCCTGGTACTCTCTCTTTGTCCCCTGCCCACCTTACTGCCAACCCATTGCCGGGGATAACCTACTATCTCCTATTTTGCTCCGGGGTCAACTCTATTTTTATGTATTTTTATTTTTTTAAGTAGGTTCCACACCCAGCATGGGCTGGAACTCACTACCCTGAGATCAAGAGTTGCATGCTCCACCCACTGAGCCAGCCGGGCGCCCCCAAGCCTACTTTTAGAAAAAGATGTTTTGTTCACGAGGGATTTCATTGAATGTATATGTGGCTCAATTAGTGCTTCTTTCTCTCTCTTCCTCCCTCCCTTCTTTCTTCTCTCTCTCCTTCTCTTTCCAGTACCAGCTGGTATCAGTATGGCTTTTCTTTGCCCCCACCCCCTCGCTGCCTCCTGTCTCCCTGAGTCACTCCATCTGCCTTGTCACTGGAACAGCATGGGTGCCCTCCCCAAAGTGGGTCCTGTGGGATGGAGGATTTGCCATTTCCCAGGGGCTGCTCTGCAGGTAGGCAGTTCTGGAAGGAAGGCAGATCCACTGATGGCCAAGAGTCAAGGCTAACTCTCCCACGAAGAGAGCTCCGGCTCTGGGAGAGCAAAACCATCTTGGAGGAGTGAGGCATGAGGTCAGGCAACTAACCGAGAGCCGTAATGGGTATCAGACCCTCCCTCAAGCCCTGGTCTGCGGTCTCTGTGAAGTCAGAGTCCCCTCCCCTAGGCCTCCGATGGCTCATCTGTGTAAGAGGAGACTAGAGTAGGGATCGGTAATGTCTAACTGTTGGACGCTGTTTTTAACTGGCCTGATTCCAGGGGTTTCTGCTGGGCAAAGCTTTGTATATTTAGCTGCTCAATTTGTGCTAGTGGGAAGACTAAGGAGGATTTGGTAATTTTTTTTTTTCTTCTATTGAGCAAATCCGACACTCCTAATGGAATTTCCATGAGTTGCATTAACTGACAGGGCTCCGGCCAACCTAATCTTGTACCGACTGCATTGTCTTTCTGTCAAAACTGGACTTCAACTAAGGCGGTAAATATTCCCCACCTATCACGAACGTTTTTATGCTCTCTCAAAGGGACCGTTTGACTTGGGTCCTGTTACCAGAGAGCCCAGGAAGGGCATCCAGGATAGTTGGGGAAGGGACGGATGCGGAGGGCCGCGGGAGAGCGCTTCCTTTCTCGCTGTCTCAGCGGCTCCGCACGGAGCTGGCGTGGGGTGGGGGTGGGGGGTGTGTTCTGGGGGTGCAGGAGGAAGCGAGGCCACCAGGAAGGGCCCGGCCCCGAGGCCGGGATTCCCGCCCGAGGCTCCGGCGGTGGCCCGCGGCAGGCCGGGCGCCAGCGGCCCCGGGCTCGGCTGGAGCAGGCGGCGGCCACACTGCGCATGCTGCCGCCGCTCCAGCGCGGCTTCTGCCGCTGCCACGGCTACCCGGGCGGCGGCGGCGGCGGCGGCGGCGGCTCTGCCCTGCCGCTGTCACTTCCAGTTCCTACTCCGGCGATCCAGGTCCGGGTCACCGCTTCCCCGCCGCTGGCCCGGTCCCTCCAGGCCGCTCTCCCTGCCCGGCTCCGGCTCCGGCTCCGGGCCGGAGGGGCCGGCGCGCGCAGCCGAGCGGGGTCCCCGGGAAGCCGCTCCCGCCCGCCGCCGCCGCCCCGCGCGCCCTGGCCCGGCTCGCCGCCAGCGCACCCGGCGGGAGCGTCTCCCGCACCCCGCTCGGCGCCGCGCTCCTCCGCCCGCCGAGCCGCACGGCCCTGGAAGCAAGAACTTGAGGGCGAGCATCTGGCTTCCCTTTAGATTTAAAAAAAAAAAAAAAAAAGGCATAAAGAAAATCCTTAGGCTGGAGAGGTGGCGGGCGCGGCACGGAGTTTGGAGACGGGCGCCCCCTCCTCGCCCGCGTTCAGGAGCAAAGTTGCAGCCGCCCCTCCCCGCCGGGGCGAGCCGAGCCCAGCTCTCCAGTTTCGCCCGGGTGGCGGCCGCGCTCAGGGCAGGGTCCCAGCTCCGGCCGGGGTGCGCGGTTCCCGCAGCCTTGGCACCGGCTCGCCCGCCCGCTCGCCGGCCCCGTGACTCGCGAGGGCGAGCCGCTTCCAGGAGGCGGCGGCGGCGGCGGCGGCGGCGGCGGCGGCGGCGCGGCCGGAGCGAGCGAGCCGCGGGAGGAGCGGCGGGCAGCGGCCGAGCCAGGTGACCTGCCTGGGGGCGAGGGGTCAGGGGAAGGGGAGAGCGCGAGGGCCGGGGTGGTGCCGACGACCGGGGTTGCAGAGGAGCCGCCCTTCCTGCCCCTGCCGCGGCTCGCAGCCCCGGCCGCGGGGTCGGTGCCGGGCCGGGGCCTGGCGGTGCCCTGGGATCCCGGGGGCCGGGAGTGGGGGGGGGGAGTGTGTGCGGGGGCCGAGGGCGCGGAGCGAGGACGCGCCAAAGTTAGGGGCGAGTCGTCCGGCTCTGGCCACCCGGTTTGCAGCGGACACGATTCCTTCTTTCCCCCGGAACCGGGGCAGGAGCCAACACTACTATTTTCGAGACTAATTTGATGCCTCTCCCCCGCGCCTCAGTCCCCGGCATCCTCACGTTTGGGGACGTCTTTGGCGTCGAGTACACAGGTCTGTCGCAGGAAGGGTTTGTGGCTGTGCTCTACAAGGTGTACCAATGTGCCCGTAGTTAATTTCGAGTTTTCATTTTCCAGTCATTTAGGAACCCAACAGGTATTTGAGCTATTTCGTTTCTTAGCTCTAGAGTGGAGAGCTCTTAAGTTTATTTCTGTCTCTTCAAAAACCTTATGTTCATTTTTGGTTTGTTATTGTTTTGGGCTGTAGGGGTGACTCGCATGATTTGTTTTTCTTTTCTTAATGTGTAGGGGAATAAAAATAGAATACGGGAATATATTCGTCTCTGCGGCTACTTATATTTTTGTGAATAAAAAGCTTTATATAACCTAAAAACCATCACAGATTCGGATAGATTTCAGGGGATGTTCTGTCAAGTATTAACAGTTTAAACAGCAAGATCCTAAGGTCCAAACTGCTTTTCTAACTTCTATTTGCCTGGAAAGCCCACAATTTGTCCTTGAACTTCCTATCTTAATTTTGACATTGGCCATGGTAAGAGGAGCTGGGATGACATCATTTGCTCCAGCCACTGTGCTGGTGTTCTGTGACTGAGAGCACCTCTCTCCAAAACCTAAGGCCCGGGCAAGCCCTTGTACTTCAGCTGAGGCCTTTCCGAGGATTTCTTTTAAAATTTTTTTCTTAAGGTTTATTTTTGAGACAGAGAGAGACATAGTACGAGCGGGGGAGGGGCAGAGAGCGTGGGAGACACAGAATCCGAAGCGGGCTCTGGGCTCCCAGCTGTCAGTACAGAGCCCGTCGCGGGGCTCGAACCCACAGACTGTGAGATCATGACCTGAGCCGAAGTCGGCCGCTCAACCGACTGAGCCACCCAGGCGCCCCTCCAAGGATTTCTCCTAAGCAAAGTATGATGCTACATGCCAGGCAGTACTGCAGTCGCTCTTACATAAGCCAGCTTCAGGCTGGTGTAGGCTCTGGGTGTGCTTGGAGCAGTTCATATCAGAGAGTTCTCAATCTGCGGGGGTGGCGGCGGTTGGTGATTGGAGTTTGGAACAAAGTGAGTTTGCAGCTTGGATTCTCAGCCTGCGTTTCTTTGCTGCTTAATTTTTTAGAATGTCTTGTACTTAACCTTATCTGAAACTCACTGTGCCCTTGTAGAAAGGTGTAGGAGAAGGGGCGTTACTTTCATTTGCCAGAGAAATGGAAAAGTTCGTTCACCGAAGTCATACAGACAGCTTACCAGTGATGGTGTTAAAACCCCAACGTAGATCTTCGGCTCTTGGCCCTTGGATTTTGTTTCGCTGGTTTTTACTGAAATAGGACATTTTAAAGTTTTTTAAAAAAATGTTTTAAGTTTATTTATTTTGAGAGACAGAGCAGAAGAGGGGCAGGGAGAGAGGGAGAGAGAGAATCCCAGGCAGGCTCCTTGTTGTCCGCGCGGAGCCTGATGGGGGCTCGAACCCATGGGCCGTGAGACCATGACCTGAGCCGAAACCAAGAGTCAGACGCTTACCTGACTGAGCCGCCCAGGCGCCCCTAAAATAGGACATTTTATACAAAAGTGTTTGATTCGGCACGTTTCATGGATGGTGTCTCTTTCGAGCTACTCATTTTTTCTATTCTTTTTGCCAACTCATGTCTTGGCCTTGCCTTTGCTTGCACGGGGCTGGCGCCGTCCTTAAGACTGAGGACGGGAGTCCAGCTTTCCAAAGGAGGGTCTGCGGTTTGTATTTACATGCTGTCTTCCGCCTCTCCACGCGTCTTCGGGGACAGCAGGTGCTGAACCGAGTCCGCAAACCAGGGCCCAGAAATGCCTGATATTCGTTTGACATCATCGGTCCCAGTATAATATTACTTCCATCTTTACAAAGACGGTCATTGAGGAGGAGAAATTGGAGAGTGCGAGTTTTGTTCCTTTACGGCCACCTGCTCATCGCCGCGCTTAGGAGCTTAGATGCAGAGGAGGAAAGGGAGCGGAGTACTTCCTGCTTCCCGGGCGCCTACTGTGTTCTGAGTACTGTGCCGGGTGCTTTCAGCATATCGCCTTGTTCAATCCTCCCGACAGTCCTGGGAGGGAGGTGGCGTTGTGCCTGTGACACAGTGGAGGACACTGAGGTTTGGGGGTGATCCGGACAAGTGCCTCACGCCGGCCGCGCTGATGGGCCTTAATCCAGGACTCGTTCCCTTTGCTGTGTGCTGGGCTGTCGCCTCCAAAAGATATTTATTTATTTATATATAAATATAGGAACGCCGCGCCCCTTGGTTTTCAGATATGACTGTACGTCAGAGCCACCTGGGTGCTTCTACAAAATACAGTTATTGTGGTCCCCCCCCCCAGCCCTCTGCTGAGCTTAACTGGCCTGCGGTGAGGCCCAGGCCTAGGTATTTCTTTTTTTTTTTTTTTTAATGTTTAAATAAACTCTGTTGAAATAAAACACGCCTTCAGGAAATCGCACAAATCCTAAGTATATGGTTTGATGAATCTTACCGATGGAACACATCTGTATCGTCAGCATACCCATTAAGAAACACAACACTGGGGCACCTGGGCGGCTCAGTCAGCTAGGCATCCAACCTCAGCTCAGGTCATGACCTCGCAGTCCAGGGGTTCGAGCCCCGCGTCGGGCTCTGTGCAGACAGCTCGGAGCCTGGAGCCTGCTTCGGATTCTATGTCTGCCTCTCTCTCTGTGCCCCTCCCCCACTCGCTCTCTGTCTCCATCTGTGTCTCTCTCTCTCAAAAATAAATAAACATTAACAAAATTTAAAAAGCCCACAACATTATCAGCACCCCGAAGCCACCCTCACGCCCCATTCATTCCCAGTCGCTACCCCTCACCGGTGGGCGCCACTGGCCTGACTTCTGAGACAATAGATACATTTTTTTCTGTCTCGGTACATTGTATGAGTGGAATTATACAGTATGTACTCGTTTAGATAATGTTTCTTTCACTCTGTAACATTTGAACAGGTAACCCGTGACATGGATACTACTGGCTTGTTCTTTTCATCGCTAGTTCCTGCCTCGTCAGGGGGATGGGGGGGGACGTACCACGTTTTTGTTTATCTGTTCACCTGTTGATGGACATCTGGGTGGTTCCAGGTTTTGGCTGCTATGACAGTGCCACCGTGCTTGTCTCGGACATGTCTTCTGGTGCACGGTTCCGTGGGGTTCGTACGTACACATGGCCCAGCTGGGTCACAGGGTCTGCATATGTTCAGCTCGAGTAGGTACCGCCTGACGGTTTCCCAAAGCCACCGTGTCTCGTACTTAATTTTGTTTCACAAGGTCCCCAAGTCGTCCTACTGTGCAGCCAGATTTGAGAACCATCGCCACGGTGTATCTAGAGTTCAGCAAGCTAGCAACCTCCAGGGTCTGCCGCCTAGCTGAGAACTGGAAGGAAAGACATACCACGCTTCCTCCTCAGCTTCAGATCTTCTAGAAAATCTCTGCTGGGTTGGGCAACTCTCATCCTCATTCCCGTAATCCTTTGTGCCAAGCTATCTTTTTTTTTTTTTAGGTTTTTTTTTAGTGTTTTATTTATTTTTGAGACAGAACGAGACAGAGCATGAATGGGGGAGGGGAAGAGAGAGAGGGAGACACAGAATCCGAAGCAGGCTCCAGGCTCTGAGCCATCAGCACAGAGCCCAACGCGAGGCTCGAACTCACAGACCGTGAGATCATGACCTGAGCTGAAGTCGGCCACTTAACCGACTGAGCCACCCAGGCACCCTGTTTTTTTTTTTTTTTTAACTTAAAGAGAAATATTTATTTATTTGAGAGACAGCGAGTGAGCAGGTGAAGGGAAGAGAGAGAGGGAGACAGAGAATCGCAAGCAGGCTCTGCACTGACAGCTCCAAGCCCGACCTGGGGCTTGAACTCACGAACTGTGAGATCACGACCTGAGCTGAAAAACCAGGAGTCAGATGCTTAACTGACTGAGCCACCCGGGCGCCCCTGTGCCAAGCTGTCTTAATGCTGACCGGCCACTCTCACTATAGGGATCTGTGGGCACGTTTAATATCTCCCGCCTAGTCTTGGCACTTCTCAAAGGCAGGAACCTGGGTTTGGTCATTCTTATAATCCCAGCGCTCAGTATAACAGGTACACATAGCAGATACTCAGCAAAGATTTATTAAATGAATGATTGGTAGAATGAATGGTGAGGGGTGCAGAGAGACGCCGCGTCTTTGTACCATGGCTTACGCACTTTATGCCCCGGAGACCCCCTCAGGATCTCACGCGGAGCCTAATGACTTTTACTTATCTAACCGAACTTGTTGGCATTATGGGTAATCTGGTTGCTCACCCCCAAACGGATTAGAAATAGAAAATTAGATTAGATGAGATAAGGTATGTGGAAGCACTTTGTGAACTGGAGAACAGCATCTAGATAGAAGGTGGTGATAAAGGGAGAAGCGGGGGCTGCCGGAGACTCGACGTGCTGGCGGCGGGAGGGAGAGGACAGATCCACGTACCACGTGGAGGAAATGAAGTCAACGGCGCGTGAGGAAAGGAGCCAGGAGAACTCGAAAGAGCAGACCCCCAAACACATAACCGTCTGGGGCCTTTGCGTGTGGGGTCAGGCAACCCAACACAAGCCGTGTGGTCTAGCGGCCCGGATTTGTGACTTTCCTTCCCTTGGTCTGCGTTTGGTTCCTGGTCAGGGAAACCTTGTTCTTGACAAGTCACATAGCAGTGCCGTGCCTAAGAGCCTGAGCTTTGGACTTGAACGGACCTGGGTTGGCCACTTCTTAGGCGTATGCTAAGTTCTTTGGTACTAGTGGTAGGTAATATTAGGTATATGCTACTTCGTTATTGCCAGGTGGACACTACCTCTTAAGCAGGAAATGAGAGAAAAGCACAGAAAACACTGGGCATGGTGTCTGGCACTGAGCAAGCTCTCAATGAAAGCTAGTTCCTAACTGGAGGGGTTTTTTTGTTTTTTTTTTTTTTTTTTTTTTTTTTGTTTGTTCTTTTTTTTTGTAGTGCTTTTATTTTTATTTTTATTTTTTTAAATAATTTATTGTCAAATTGGTTTCCATATAACACCCAGTGCTCATCCCAACAAGTGCCCTCCTCAATGCCTGTCACCCCCTCTCCCCCCTCCCTCACCTCCCTCACCCTCAGTTTGTCCTTAGTCTTTGAGAGTCTCTTATGTTTTGTCTCCCTCCCTCTCAGTGGCTTTTTTCTTTCCCCCTCTTCCCCTCCCCCATGGTTTTCTGCTAGGTCTCTCAAAATCCACCTATGCGTGGAAACATATGGTATCTGTCTTTCTCTGCCTGACTTATTTCACTCAGCATCATACCCTCCAGTTCCATCCGTGTTGCCACACATGGCCAGATTTCATTCTTTTTCATTGCTGTGTAGTATTCCATTGTATACATATACCACCTAACTGGAGTTTTAATATATCCCAGTAGACTAGTATTCACAAATGATAACATCGTGTTATCAAAAAGAAAAAAAAGTATACTTAAGCCTTTAACTACGTTAAGCAAAGTCTATTAAGAAGTGAGTCATGCTTTAGAGAGAAGATTGTCTTTTGAAATCTTAACGTGAAAAACAACTTGGATACAGGGGCGCCTGGGGGGCTCAGCCAGTTAAGCTTCTGACTCTCGATTTCAGCTCAGGTCATGATCTCGAAGTTCGTGAGATCGAGCCCTGAGTTGGGCTCTGCGCTGACATCGTGGAACATGCTTGGGATTCTCTCTCTCCCTCCTCTCTCTCTCTCTGCCCCTCCACTGCTCGTCCTATCTCTCTCGCTCTCTCTCTCAAAATAAATAAATAAACTTAAAAAAATAAAGTAATAAAAAACAACAGCTGGGATTCAGGCAGAGGTAGACGGTGGTCTCTGTAGAATGATAGCTTCGCCCAGGTTCCTGAGCTTTTGCACCAGTTACTTTGAGAATTTAAACAGGTAGGAACCTTAAAACAGGAAAACAAAATCCAGCCATCTTGTTCCTTAGTTCCATGCTTTATTGGACAGAGACGGCTTGATTTTGGAAAAGAAAAACATTTTTAATGTTTTTTTTTAAGTTTATTTATTTTGAGAGAGACAGAACCCCAAGCAGGCTCTGCACTGTCACCGCAGAGCCCGATGCGGGGCTCGAACCCACAAACTGAGAGATCATGACCTGAGTCGAAACCAAGAGTTAGAAGCTTACCTGACTGAGCCACCCAGACGCCCCTGGAAAAGAACATTTTTAAAAAGGAAAGTTCATGGTCAAATCCCCACATATTTTCTAATACTTAACAGCCCTCTTCCAAAGGCAAAACAAAGTTGAGCATTTTCTGGAAACATTGGATGAACGGTGGTGGCGGCCCTGGTATCCCTTCTTGTGTTTACCAGTAGACATCAGTCCTTTGAACATTATTAACATCTTTTACTCACTAACTGAAGCGCTTCTTCTTTTCATTTGTGCTTAAAATTCTCGCTGCCTCACATCATAGAAAATAATTTGAACTTAGATTAGAGAGTGCTGAAGTGTGTTTAAAATGATTCATATGTCCTATTTAATTTGTTTACATATTGTATTCGGAAGACTACATAAAGACAGTTTAAATTTCGGTGATACCGTGGCTTGGCAATATCCACGAAGCAGAGGTTGAAAACTTTAGCTGTAATTCCTGTCGATTTATGTATAATCTGAAGAGTTTTATGAACTGGTGATACAAGTTCACGTTAAGGTCTCCGGCTGGTTGTCTTGCTGCTGTCCTCCACGCTTTGCGTGGCCAAGTTTTAACCACTGAAAACAATTTGTATCGGGTTGCCTTTATAAGAACTCAGGACTAGAAATGCGTGTGGAGCTGTGGTTCCGAGGAGGACCTGGAGAAGACGAAGCCGTCGAATTCTTCAGAGACTATGGATTTTTCAGTTGTCGACCACAGTAACTTCTAGAACTACCATTTTGTGGGCCGATAATGGAAACCGTTTGGACAGATTCCTCTTGGAATGGAAGGCTCAGGAACGCCTTTCACTCTTCTAGTCTATGCAGAAGCTAGAAGAATGTGAAAAAGGAATGTTTTCAGTTTCTCACATTGATTACCTGAGGAGATAGTTTAACTTTTGTGTCTTTGAAGGCCAACATATTCAGTTTTTAATTACAAATAGCTGGAAATTTAAAAATACACTCCAGGGCAAGATGCTTGTTTTTTGTTTTGTTTGTTTGTTCGTTTTGGGGTTTTTGCTTGTTGTTTTAGTGAGACAATTCGACGAATGGTTTTCTATGTTTGGTGATGACTGACAAAAACATTTTCCCTTGCCCCCGGGAAATAAGTAATAAACCTGTTGAATTGGACGTAGTTGAGGGGGAAAATCAAAATCAATTTCCTTTATACAAAAAACATGTTATGTAGTACTTAAAAAGGAAGCATGTCATTTCTGAATTGGGTTGAATGTATATTGATACTACCAAAAAGAATATGTTTTGTTAGAAAATTCGATCAATTGAATCTTTCGGATGGGTGACGTACAAGTTGTCTTGTTTTGAATCTCTAAGTTTTTTAAATTTTTTTTTTATTTGAGAGAGAGAGAGAGAGCACAGGCAGGGGAGGGGCAGAGGAAGAGTGAGAGAGAGAATCTCAAGCAGGCTCCACACTGAGACCCCGTGGAGGGGAGAGGCTTGATCTCACGACCCTGGCATCATGAGTTGAGCCAAAATCAAGAGCCAGACACTCAACCGACTGCGCCACCCAGGCGCCCCTCTGATTTGGTTTTAATGTTGATTCTAACCCAGGCTGTTTCTGGGGGCAACGGAGCACAATATAGCTCTTTACGAAAACCACACCATGTTGGCCAGCTATCCCCTACTCCAGCCCCGTTCCACTCTGGTCATATGTCATCCCCGAGGTGGGCCCCGGGGCTCAGCGTGAGAGGTGAAGTCATTGCAAGGCCCAGCGGAAGGGATGCCACACCACCGGCGACGGCCCTGGGGCTAGTGCCCAAAAGAAGCGCCGCTTCCTCTGCCGTCATCTGGAAGAAAGACTTGGGGCGCCAGACACCTGTCTGATTAGCTCCGGGCTTGGGCAGACCCCGGCCGACTGGACCCCACCACACAGAGGGGTGTATGGGTTCAGAGAGGTGGCTCCTCCGAGAGAACACAGAGCCACCCGTCATTCCTATTCGACTTCTGGCAGAAGATCAACCTTCCTAATTAAGTTCTGCTTAGACAAATAGAGTGCAATTCCAGCTTTAGACTTTCTCGGGAACTTGAATATTATTACAGAGATCAGACCTATCAGTGGAAGGGATTGAAAAGGGCAAAAGGGAAAAGGCAGGATTAAATTAAGGGAAGGTGGAAGCAGCGGTTTGCAAAGCAGTGAGTGACACGGCTATTAAGGGCTTGTCTCACCCTGGGCGATAGCAGACAGATTTCTCTACCCTTGGAAGTGTGGACATTATTATTTTTTTAAGGATTTTTTTAAATGTTTTTATTTATTTTTGAGAGCAGGAGAGACAAAGCATGAGTGGAGGAGGGTCAGAGAGAGAGGGAGACGCAGAATCCGAAGCAGGCTCCAGGCTCAGAGCTGTCAGCACAGAGCCCGACGCAGGGCTCGAACTCACGAACCGTGAGATCATGACCTGAGCCAAAGTCGGACACTTAATGGACGGAGCCACCCAGATGCCCCTTCGTCTGTTCTTCATGGCTAGGTCTCCAGCAAACATATTTACCAATAATTTGTGAGAAGTGTCTGTAAACCAGTATTTTACCAATAAAATAAATTTAGCCACTTCTTTGGGGGCATAAGTGTCGTGATCGTGTAAAGCATCTGTGCTATAACATAACCAGCTTGCATTCTTCGAAGACATGCTGGTGTTCGGCAATGTGTTAGGGACTGGGGAAAATTTTCATTTGGGATCGAAAAATTACTTGCCAGGAAAGACAACACGATGGAAAACAATGGTTTAGTGATTGGCGAGCCTATGGGTGGCTTCTTTATTTGCTACATTTTACATAGTCTCCTTTTTATTCCTCATGCAACAAATTTATCTCTTGGTGCCTGGCGTATACCAGGTGCCCAGTAAATATTTGTCAAATGGTGAATGACTGCATGCATTTTTTTAAAAATTTATTTTAGGGGCGCCTGGGTGGCTCAGTCGGTTGAGCGGCCAACTTCAGCTCAGGTCATGATCTTATGGTGTGTGAGTTCGAGCCCCGCATCGGGCTCTGTGCTGATGGCTCAGAGCCTGGAGCCTGTTTCAGATTCTGTATCTGCCTCTCTCTCTGCCATTCCCCTGCTCATTCTCTGTCTCTCTGTCTCTCAAAAATAAATAAATGTTAAAAAAATTTTTTTTAATTTATTTTAGATAGCTCATGTATCTATGAATCTATGTGTAAATTATCAGGAGTTGACTTTTACTCTTAGAAATGACTCTTGAGGGGCGCCTGGGTGGCTCAGTCGGTCAAGCATCCAACTTCGGCTCGGGTCATAGTCTCACGGTCCGTGAGTTCCAGCCCCGCATCAGGCTCTGTGCCGACAGCACGGAGCCTGCCTGGGAATTCTCTCTCTCCCTTTCTATTCTGCCCCTCCCCCTGCTCACGCTCTGTCTCTCTCTGTCTCAAAAATAAACATTAAAAATTAAAAAAAAAAAAAAAAAAGAAATGACTCCTTAGTGAATGAAAGTAAGGATAAAAAGAGATCCGAGTCTCTTCTAATACAGTGTTTACGCACTTTCTTTCTGCCAAGCTGGACTACCTGTTTCATGGTTTTTAAGAATTAAAAAAGAAAAGAAAAGAAAAGAAAGTTAATGGTATGCGAGTTAGGCCCCATGATGTCGAATGGAAGACGTTTTCTGCTCTTCCAGTCCTCTGCTTTTCTCTGATTTCTTATGTTACCCAAACTCTCTTGATTTCAATGGGTTCTCAAGGCGTGACCCTTGCGCCTCAGGGCTCTGTCGCTTTGCTCCTCTGACGTGATCCCAGGTAGTACCTCTGCTTCCTTCGAATGTTCTTCCCTTCTCTGA
The DNA here is from genome assembly GCA_030068075.1 of Paguma larvata. Classification (NCBI taxonomy): domain Eukaryota; kingdom Metazoa; phylum Chordata; class Mammalia; order Carnivora; family Viverridae; genus Paguma; species Paguma larvata. The sequence continues at coordinate 107,147,026 of CM057830.1, read as the reverse complement.
ATCACAGTCTTCAAGGAGAAGACTCTATTTTACCAAGTGGTGGAAAAAAGAGAAGTCCCGACTTATCAAGTTCTGCCAGAAAAAAAAAAATGACCTTTGCTTGGTCTTTCCTTCGGGGGAAGGCATGCCGAGAGGGCAGGTATTTCCGGTGGGAGAAATACCTGGTTAACTTTTAGGCGGAAAGGAAAGACTGATGGTCAGGAGGTCCTCGTGCGCTGTCTGTCTGGCGGGTGCTGTGCCTGGCATTGTGGGAAACCGCAGCATTTAACAGCAGATCGCAGGGGATGACGACGTAGCCAGCTTAGGGATTCCAGAGTCTAGAGCATAATACAGGGTCAGAAGAAGAAGCCCACTGTATCCTGAGGTGTGGTGTTTGGGGCAGGCCCTATGGAGGGCAGTGATGGTTGGGCCCCAGAGGTCAAGTGGGATTCAAATGGTTGAGGAGGGGCGCCTGGGTGGCTCAGTCAGTTAAGCGTCAACTTTGGCTGAGGTCACGATGTAGCGGTTCGCGAGTTCCAGCCCCGCGTGGGGCTCTGCGCGGATGGTGCGAAGCCTGCTTGGGATCCTCTGTTTCCCTCTCTCTGCCCCTCCCTCACTTGCTCTCTCTCTCTTTCTCCCTCTCTCTCAAAATAAATAAACTAAAAACAAAACAAAATAAAAACAAATGGTTGAGGGAAGTTTTCCATCAGGAGAAGTGTCCATGCCAGGGAGAGGCACGGTGAAGAAAGTGAAGGATTCTGGGGCATCCAAGGAGACGATGGTGAGAAACGATGGGCTTGGGATGGAATTGGAATGCCAGCCTGTGCGTATTTGATTTCGTGGGCACTTACAGGCTGGGTTCCGTCAGGCTGAGGGACATGACGTGTCTGACGTCGGAGCTCCCAGAGGCCCCCCGTGCCGTGCATGGATCGTCTCCTAGGTGGAAATCTTGTGTGAGAGTGGATGGAGGAGAATTAACTAACCGACGTCTGTTAGGCATCGACAGGCACCTCTGAAAAGGACATACTTTTGAAAATGTGACTCACGTATGGCCGTGAGCAAGAGTGCCCAAAGTCTTTGCCAAATATATTGTTGAGGGTGATCTCTCAGTGAAGAAGATGGTAACCACTTTGGCACAACGTCCTTCCTACCCAGATTAGCTGGCGTCTGAGGGACTTCGGGCCTGCGGATTGTCGGCTTTCAACTTGCCTGTCACCCCCTCTTGCTTCTCCTGAGTTCCTTTGGCAGAGCCTGTTCTAAAGTAAGGTGTGAGACAGGTGAGTGTGGCTCATGGTGTTTGTCATTTGAGCTATCGACAATGGGACAGTTCAAACAACGTGGCCAACCCCAGCAGAGCGGTAGAAGCCCTCAGCTCTTTCGCGCTTCCTTTCTCTATAATTCGTAGGTCCTGGTGCTTGGCAGGGAGAAGGAAAGGTCCTACCTGGGATAGGCCAGCAATTGCCAACTTTGCCCAGACTGGACACACAACTCCGTGAAATCCACAGCCGTGGAGTTTGAAGTACCTTTGGTCACCTCAGTCACAGGGCTTTATTTTGCAGACAGAGATGGGTGTACGTTATTTTAGCCAATAGGTGTTTCCTGGAAAGTCACGTGGAAATTGAGTTTTCCTTCCTTAATCAAATGTCTTTTTAAAAATTTTATTCATTTTTGAGAGACAGAGAGAGACAGAGTGCAAGCAGGGGTGGGGCAGAGAGAGAGGGAGACACAGAATCCGAAGCAGGCTCCAGGCTCCGAGCTGTCGGCACAGAGCCCGGCGCGGGGCTCGAACCCATAAGCCATGAGATCATGACCTGAGCCGAAGTCGGATGCTCAACTGAGTCACCCAGGCGCCCCTGAGTTTTTACATTTAATCGTATGTCTTTTTAACTTTACTGTAATTTTGGCAATGCTGTGTCTTCGACTACGGTTCCTCATCGATTGGCAAGAGCTTCTAAACGTTCAAGAATTCGTCAAATATTTATTAAGTGCCTGCCGTGTGACGGGCACTCTTCTAGACACCAAGAAGTGAAAAGGTTTCTTAACCACTGGCTTCATGGGGCTCACATTCGAGGCATAATTTGTGTTTCAGTTTCTCTGCCAGTACTTCCTGTTGATGGATGATCATTTATCGAGTGTCTCACATGTGTTGAACACTGGGCTGCATCTCTGGAGCAATTTGGACTTCCCAGAGCCCGCCTTCTAGCTGGAAACCCAGGGCGGATCTTAACAGCCACAGAATAAACAGAGACTCTGACGGCGGTAGATGGTTGAGGGCTGAAGTGTACGGCCTCTGTACAGACTGGAAGGCTGTGGCAGTTCAGAAGAAAGAAGCCCAGGGGCACCTGGGTGGCTCAGTCGGTGAAGCATCCGACTTCAGCTCAGGTCATGATCTCAGGTACGCAGGTTCGAGCCCCGAGCCCCAGGTGGGGCTCTGTGCTGACAGCTCAGAGCCTGGAGCCTGCTTCGGGTTCTGTGTCTCCCTCTCTCTCTGCCCCTCCCGGTTGCGCTCTGTCTCTCAAGAATACAGAAACATCAAGAAGAAAGAAGCCTGAGGGCGAGTGGATGCGGGACTTTAGGGAAGGCAGCAGGTGAAAGGGCCACCGCACTGTGGTTCCTTTTCCCGCGGTGCCCCTCCCTGCCTCCTCTCTGTGTGGGGTTCATTCGAGGCCAGTCTCTCCGGTGCCTGGGACTTCTAGTGAAGCCGTTGGTTCCGCTGGGTCCAGGGCTCCCACCCTGAACCTGAGCCGACTCCTAGGCCGGCTGGGGCGGCAGGAGCCCTGTCTTCACGTGAGAGTCTCCTCCTCAGCTGCCTGGGCTGCCCAGCGGGCAGGGTGTGTCCACTGTTACCATATCCGAGGATATTCTCATCTGCGTATCGGATCCCTCGATTCTCTCATTATGGGCAGCTCGGAAAGAAATAATATACTTGGAGTGTCTAGAGTAATTGTTCATCCTTGACGTGCAAGGACAAAGTCTAAAGGATGTGGGACCCTTGTTCGGGGACCACACGTCCGGGCCTTCTGCAATGTCAAGCGGGCTCTTTCCCGAAAGCTGATTTGCTCCTTAGTGTCAGGAACCCAGAAGACTTTTTTTTCCCCCCGTCGATACCAGGTTCCGCGCAGCGATTATGTTTTCTGGCTGGCCCACGACAGCCTGTTTAATACGTGTGGCTGAACTATAGAATTCACAGACGGAGTGGCAGATGTGACACTAGGTCTCCGGGAAAATGTGTTCCGCATTCCAATTCGGAACGCTAGGAAGTAAGTCCCCTTCTGCGGAGGGGCGGGGGTGAGGCGCGTGGGGAGGACACCCCCGGGTCTGGCACCCAGATGCTTCCAGCGGCTGAGGGATCGCCCGTCCGCCCCACCCCTCCAAACCGGCGGCCAGTGCGGCTCCCGCAAAGACTCCAGTGACAGGAGGAGGGGGGCGGGGCGCGCCGCCATGGCGGCTGGCTGAGCTGCCGCTGGTTCTGGGCGCCCTGCTTCCTGTCCTCGGCTTGGCCGGCCCTATTAACAAGAGAGAGTTCATCTTTCCCTTCCCTTCATGCTGACTCGCTTCGTGGTGAAATCATCCACAGCCTGTTATTCTCTCTCTTTCGCTTTTTGAATCCCGTGGCTGGTGACTGTCCCGGCCAGGATGCCCAGATCCTTGCCCACTCATTCCCCTCCTTCCCGGGACACGTAATCCTCGATTGAAGAGAACTCCCTGTTGTGGAGGAAGGGGTCTCTCCCCTAACGGAGGGCCTACAAGGAAGACGGGAGACCCTCAGGGTTGGTGATTCCGAAGCCGCCATCGGGACCGGGTGGTGTGATGAGACGTGAGCGGTGAGGGGGCTACGCTCAGGTCTGCGCTCCTGTCATAGGCGCTCTATGGAGCTGAACGTCCTGGCTCTGAATTCTAGAAGGTCCACGCAGTCTAGAAGCCCATATCAGTTATGGAGAATGACACTGTACAAATCCACCCGGGCGAAAGAATGTGGATGGTTAATGCGGTCCACAGTCACAGGCCAAGTGCCACTAGGCAGAGGCAGCAAGACACAGCCAGAGTTTATAAACAGGTCATTTTTTTAATTTTTATTTTCTAAAGTTTTAATTTTTATTTATTTCGAGAGAGAGAGAGAGAGTGAGCGGGGAAGTGGCAGAGACAGTGGGAGGGAGACAGAATCCCACGCAGGCTCCACACTGTCCGCACAGAGCCTGATGCGGGCCGGTCAGTATCCGACCTTCTTCATGGCTTCCTTCTTTTAGCAGAACTATGCAAATTGGCCTTTTGGCTTACGCATTGGCCTTTTGCGAACTCGGTTGGTGTGAGTCCATTCTCCAGAGCCGTGGGAATCGAAGAGCAGATTCTGGACCTTGGGGACACGGCCAAGGTGCTGCCTCTGAGAGCCCCCTATTCACACGATGGGCCGGCGAGCCTTTCCCCGTGCCGTGCTGGCTTGGTCAAAGACCTCTCTCTCACGTTCCAGATGGGAAACCGCGCCACAGAAAACTGGCGTTGCTTTCCGCGGGTCCTCGCGACCGCTCGGCGGCGGCGACGAATCTGGGCTCGGAACCAAGATGTCCTGACCCTCACGCCGGCGCTCTTTTCAAACACCGACGTTGTCGCAGCCACAGGCACAAGTCAGATCCTGTGCCCCGAATGGCCGAGATGGAGAGCAAGGAAGGAAATCAGAGAGTAGTGGAGAACAGGGTCAGCTCTCTTAAGTTTGCTCCCCGTCCAAGAGGCAGTTCTTCTTTGAAACCGAGCAGAGCGCGGCGCTGCCCGCCGTGTCGCGGCGAGCGGAATGCCAGCGGCTAACGGCGCAGTGGACGTTGTGAGTGCTCGCAGGGGTTGCTGCGTGGAAGCATCCCGGGTTGCGTTCGCAGAGCCGGGAGCAGTGCCACCCAGTGAGATATGACTAAGCAGCTCAGATCGGCTTTGCTCTGGTGCCCCACGGAATGGCATTTCCTCCAAAGTTCAGGGGTCAACAGAGGCAGGGTGCCCAGATCTGCGGGCTGGAGAATGTGATTGGAGATGGGCTAAGTGAATTTAAGGTTTTATGAATGTTCTTAAAATACTTGAAATCTGGTTTATTTGTTTGGTTTGGTTTGGTTTGGTTTTTTGTTTTGTTTTTAATGGGCCCGAAACAGAAGCTGTGTCCATGTGGTTCCACCGAATCACTAGCTTTTTAGTTGGTTGAGTTCTAACAGTTGAGTGACGGAGCCTGTTATGATCACTCCAAACCCTAAATTAACTTTATTTTTTTTTTAAGTTTATTAATTTGTTTCAAAAGAGAGAAAGCACGGGCAAGGGAGAGGCAGAGAAAGAGGGAGAGAGAGAGAGAATCCCAAGCAGGCTGGGCACTGACAGATGTGGGGCTCGAACGCACAAACCGTGAGATCAGGACCTGAGCTGAAACCAAGAGTCAGACTCTCAACCGACTGAGCCACCCAGGGGCCCCTAAATTAACTTTAAATGGAAGTCGGTTGAGTGGTACTGAAGCCCCATGGCATTAGCGACGTTACTCTGTTCTGACACCCTGTTCTATGGTGTTGTGTCTTCTCTTTAAAAAAAAATTTTTTTTATATTTATTTTTGAAAGACAGAGAGAGATAGAGCACAGTGGGGGAGGGGCAGAGAGAGAGGGAGACACAGAATCCGAAGCAGGCTCCAGGCCCTAAGCTGGCTGCACAGAGTCTGACGCGGGGCTCAAACCCACGAACTGTGAGATCATGACCAGAGCCAAGTCGGATGCTTAACCGACTGAGCCCCCCAGGCGCCCCTGTGGTGCGGCGTCTTCTCTTAAGAAAGACATGGCCGGAGCTGTCTCTGGTTATGTCAGGGGGTTAGAGCAAAGTACCAAGGAATAGTTTAGGTTTGCCCCGTCCCCACGGGCTGAACCCCCGCCCGGTCAACACCTCACATACATGGACGGCGGCTCGCAAGGTGGGACCGGGTGAACACATAGCCGTGGCTGGGTGCGGCCCTCCCCCGCTTCCAGCCAGCGTGAGCAGGTGCCCACCGGGTGGGGGCTTGAAAGGGGAAGGCCGGCAGGGGGCACGGGGATCCAGCGCCGCCCCTGCAGAGATGGTCTGGTCACATGGGAGATATCCTCTTTGCCACGATTAGTCGAATTACTCACCTTAGAGGTTGTAACGAACTTGACACAGACGCTGCTTGTGTTGACAGCATCATTTCTTTTTGTGTACAAACCCACAGGATTTCTTCTTCTTTTTAATGCCTCGTGACAGTGGAAAGTATGCAGGCGGGGCTAAAATGCCCCCCCCCCCCCCGCGTGTCTGCATTGGTTCCATCACTCTCTCGCTTGGTGACGTAACCGCTCTGAGTCTCAGTTTGCTCATGTGTAAAATGGGGGAAATAAATGTGCCTACGCTGCAGGCTTGCTGGGAGACAGACAAACATCCCCAGGCGTGGCGTCAGCATGCAGCAAGGGCTCAGTAAATCGGTACAGTGTACCTGTAAGGTTAGTGAGGGAATAGAGTGGCGGGGGGGGGGGGGGTCTGAAGATTTTCTTCCATGGCCTTCCTCGCCCATGAAAAAACGTCATAAAACAGCATACGTGTTGAAAGTGAAAACTATCCCCAAAGGGTCTATTTGTAAAGCCGGGAAAATATTAATTTCTGTGTGGTTTATACTGCCAGACCCCCGGGAGTTCCGAATGAATACCTGGTGTTTAGTGGCTGGAAGAGAACTTTTGCTGTCGTTGTGGACATCCAAAATGGAAAAATGTGAGGAAGCATTTAAAAATTAAATGTCTTGGGGGCGCCGGGGGGCTCAGTCGGTTGAGCGTCCGACTTCGGCTCAGGTCACGATCTCGCTGTTTGTGGGTTCCAGCCCCGCGTCGGGCTCTGTGCTGACGGCTCGGAGCCTGGAGCCTGCTTCGAATTCTGCGTCTCCCTCTCTCTCTGCCCCTCCCTCACTCTGTCTCTCCTGGTCTCTCAAAAATAAACTTTAAAAAAATTAAATGTCTTGTCTGATTTCAGCTGCTGATGTATTATATTGGACCTTATGTAAATGTACCCTATGTAAATTGCCCCGAAGCCTTACCGATAACATCAATAGTGGGTTAACACGCAGTTTGCATGTTATATGTATTATATACTGCATTCTTACAATTAAGTAAGCTAGAGAAAAGAAAATGTTAACAACTCATAAAGAAGAGGGGCGCGTGGGTGGCTCAGTGGTTGAGCCTCTGACTCCGCCTCAGGTCATGATCTCATAGTTCATGAGTTCAAGCCCCGTGTCCGGCTCTGTGCTGTCAGTGCAGAGCCTGCTTTGGATTCTCTGTCTCCTTCTCTTTCTGCCCCTCCCCCGCTTGCTCTCTGTCTCTCTCTTTCAAAAATAAAAAAATATTAAAAAAAAAAGAAACTCATAAGGAAGAGAAAATACATTTATAGGACTGTACTGCATTTCTTGAAAAAAATCCACATGTATTGGACCCGCACGGTTCAAACCTGTGTTGTTCACGGGTCAATGGTACTTAAAAAAATCTTAAAAAAATTCTTTTTACATGTCTATTTATTTTGGGGAGAAAGAGAGACAGAGTGTGAGCAGGCAAGGGACAGAGAGAGAGGGAGGCACAGAATCCGAAGCAGGTTCCAGGTTCCAAGCTGTCAGTACGGAGCCTGATGCAGGACTCGAACTCACAGACTGTGAGGTCGTGACCTGAGCTGAAGTCACAGGCCTAACCGACTGAGCCACGCTGGTGCCCCTTAAAAAAACCTTTAATGAGGTTTAATCTCTGTCTGTCCTGTCGCTTGCCCAGAGCAGAGTAAATGTTTGTTGTTGTTGTCGAACCTCGCCTCCTCCCATCGCAGGAGGCGGGACCTTGAAAGCATCTAGAAGTAGTCCAAGAAGCTGTCCTTTCTTTTCTGCATCACAGTCGTGCTGGGAGGGAGGGAATCCTGCCGTTCATCTGATCCTCACAGATCCGACCGCAACTAACCAGCTAACGTCTGGCCCTAAACGGCGTAGAGAAAGTCCAGCTATTCTGGGACTCAGCTTCGTGCCGTGCTAAGCAGGCTGCTGAGGCTCGCCCGGGGTAGCAGAAGGGGAGTGACGTCACGGCTTCATGTTGGAAAAGCACGAACGCCGTAACTGTGGAAATGTGCATTTCCTTTAACGAGCCCCGGTGCCTCGTGGACAGAAAAGGGGGACCGGCTCTCCATTTCATGTGTGCAAATGGTTGGGATGCGCCCCAGGCAAATGGCCCGTACTGCGGCCTCCTCCTCGTTCTCCCCTCCCCTCCCCGCGCCGCCCGGCAGTTCTCCCTTGCTTTTTTCCCCAGCCGGGCGCCAACGTCTTTACTTTTTCCGCACCATCAGCTCTAAACCTGGTCTTACGCCTCTCATTTCCATTAAGGTCTCGAAGAGCGCTAACAGCTGAGAGTGCTGTGCTCCCTCCCAGCGTTTCCATTTTAGTAAGGGGCCCAATCTCAGAGCCTGGAAGAAAAGTCTGGGGTGGAATTTTTAATAGCATTCAGTTTGAGGCTCGGACGGGTGTGGTGCGGCGGAGGGCGTTCCTGGTTATATTTAATCTTCCAACTGCTCTGAAATCATAACTCTTAGGCTCCGCCGGCTCTGCTCGTCCCTAGAGGCCCCTTCCAGCTCCTTCCTGTGTAGTTGCTGCTGCTACAGAAGAGGCTTGCAGTGAGAAAAACAGAGTCCGTGGGTAAACTCTAGCGTATTGGGTTTTTCTAAAAAGGAAACTGTATATTCCAGGCAACTTCCCACAGGCAGATGCGGTGATTCTGGTGCGTGCGTGTTTCATTTTCTGATCGGGTTATTGGTCTTAATTTCAGTCAAGTACCCTTGGACGGGTACCGGCCCCTTCCATGGGCCAGTGTTGCCACGTATAGGCAGTCAATTAACCTAGATAAGGAGCAACATAGAAAGAAAGGGGGAGGTTTTTATCACGGCTGTTGTTCTCATGTCTCACTCTGCCAATGTTTACTTGTGCTTTTTATGTGAGGCTGCCCATCTCCACCACACCTACCTGGCACACGCATCCTCATGCACACACATATCCACACTCCCATTAGGAGTCAGCGGCTGAAAACAAATGAGGTTTTGGCTTTGTGACCATTTTGGCATACGTGTCATTAGACTTTCCCACTTGAGCACTAAGGGAGAATCTGGAATCCTTTGGGATACTAGACGCTCTCTCTCCAGGGTCTGTTGCGTCTTGCTCACCCAGGCTTTGGCAGACTAAAACAGAACGCCTGCCCCTGTATTCCCGGACAACCGTGAATTTCATACTGTGGTATTCAGAAACGTATTCGGATTGTAGTGTCACTTGACTCTTTAGTAATATTGGGATTACCCCTTTACTAAAAGTAGAATTAGTGTGTCATTTTTTTTTTTTTTTTGGAGAGCCTGAGCAGGGGAGAGTGAGAGAGAGAGGGAGAGAGAGAAACTCAAGCAGGATCCACGTCCAACATGTAGCCCAACTTGGGGTTAGATCTCACAAACCGTGAGATCATGACCCGAGCTGAAATCGAGAGTCAGATGCTCAACCGACTGAGCCACCCAGGCACCCCTAGGGTGTCATTTTTAGATGCGATTGGGCTTTTCGGTCATATTAAGTTGGAATGCAAAACATTCATTGATTAAATAAACAGTATCATTGTCAATCCCAGAATACACAGACTTTTTATAGGTTTACATTTGCATATATTATCTATACTGACACCCCTCCCATTTGAAAATGGGATACTATGTATTCTCATTCTAGAGCCAGAGTTGAGGTCTTGGAGAATGCGTACACAAAGAAGATAAAATTTTGCCTTGACGTGGCTCTCAGAAAACACGCAGATTAGGAATGAAACACACGGCTCCATCTAATGGGGCGGCCCATTACCAGTCGTGTCCCACGTGAAAAGGTGATTTTTATTCCCGTCCCTGCATCTGGGAGAAGAAGACTCAAACTTCTAGCCCTCCTGGGATGAAATGGTTTTAGAAAGTGCACTTCCATCTGGATCATGGGCCTCTATGGACACGTGTATCTACGTCGCGGGCCGGCTGGCAGATTAACAGGTGGTGCCTGTGTTCGAGAATATTGCTAGCTTCAAATACGTGTATATGAGACTAGAAGGATCGGACGGACGTTTTAATACGTTGACAAGATTTACAAATCAACAATTAACTTGTATTTAAAACAGCAACCGATCGGAGTCTTCACTAGGGACGGTGGCATATCAGAACAAAGGCAAAGTGAAATATTGTATCTATTGCACGTTTTGCTGCTGACATTTGAGGAGTGTTAGAAAGGCCAGAGGTCACGTCCGGAAAAGTCCCCTGGGGCCGGGAAGAGCCAGCGGCACAGGTTCAGATCCACAAAGACGAGCTGAGAGGGGCAAGGTCAAGCAGCAGAAACCAGGAACCAAGGCTGGGAGCAAAAGGCAGACCTGGAAAAGTTTGCGTGACATGGAGATGGGATCCCAGGCCGTTGGGACCCAGTGGGTGGCAGCCGGGAGGACAGCATGCCCAGTGGCCCTCCTGAGTCCAGCGATTGAACTGTGCAGATGGAAACGGGGCAGAAGGGCCCCAGCACCTTCTTCGAGGGCCGGCAGGGCATCGTGTAGGCGGCGGGCGCGAACCGTAACCCGCGCATACGGGGCCCCTGTAACGGGGCTGATTTGGACACGGTCCGGGTCAGGAGCGTGCGTCTGCTGGTGGGCTCCGCGGCCCGGCCCGGCTCAGATTTCCCAGCACCGCTTGCTCTGACTCACTGAGGGCCCTGCCGCATGTCGTTAGGCGGCTCAGCTGCCGCTTTCACTTCTCCCAAAGCTATACGGACGTTCGGCTCTTGGCTTTGACAGCATTTTCTCCTGAGAGCTAGAGGAAGTGGGCTTTTTGTTAGGTTGGCTTGCTGAGTTGAATACTCAATGGTTTCAATTTCCTTTCTCCTAGGTGTTTGATCCTGACGACCTTTATTCAGGGGTCAATTTCTCCAAGGTTCTGAGCACTCTCTTAGCTGTCAACAAAGCAACAGAAGGTGAGCCGGGTCTGCGATTTATGAGTCGTGTGTGGCATGTTTGGATCCACAGGCTTCTCGTTCCCCGAGGAGCCGACGGTGGCCAGGATTGTTCGATTGGTGCACGTCTCTCCCCTCCTTGCCAGTAAGCCCCAGTGGGTGTCCAACGCTTTTTAAAAAATGTTTACTTATTTAATTTTGGGGGGGGGATAGAGAGTGAGCAGGGGAGGGGCAGAGAGAGAGAGGGAGAGAGAATCCCAAGCAGGCTCTGCACTGCCAGCACGTAGGACTTGAACCCACGAACCGTGAGATCATGACCCGAGCTGAAAGCAAGAGTCACACGCTTAACCAACTGAGCTACCCAGGCGCCCCTTTTAATTGTTCATGGTTTAGGATTTAAACATACCTATCACAGGTGTTACCGTAGTGCCCTTTGTATAATGATAAGAACCAAGAAACTATTCCATCCAAAGCTAGGGAATTGGCAACTGAATAAAGCGAGACAGAAAATGAAAAGGAAAACACGAGTTCCCCTTTTCATAAAGTTAACAGAAGATAGCAGTTACTTCCCCCCTAGAGACATGTTTTTCTCATAGATTTTTGTATGTGTCGTATAAAAGAAGTCGTCGGTAACCTGGCACTGGAAACGAAACCTCAGGATCGTAGTGAGCGAAAAGAATAGTTTTTATTTACGTGTTCGGTACTCACCACATTGGCGGCATTAACTATAATTCCTAGAAAATGTGAAGAAAACGCCCACAGCCCTGGCGTATCACCTTACTCCTGGGGAGGCACCGTCTTCCCTACAGCCGGGGGGGGGGGGGGGAATAACCATAGTTAAAATGCGCCGAGCCCTCACCATGGGTCTCAGCAATTCTAAGAATCATCCGTGGTCTCCACTCTGAAAAGACCCTCGGGGTAGGTATTATGATCAGGTCCGTCTTACAGATAAGGGAAGTCAGGCCCGCAGTTGCCCAACCAGAGAGTAAGCGGCAGAGCTGGGGTTCAAACCCACATCGGACTGACCCCCGAACATCGGTCTTGCTGCCCAAACGGTTGGGAAAGTCAACAGGCTGTGTGCCCAGCACCGCCAGGTGCTACAAAGGAAGCGTAAGATATTGTCCCCGCCCCTGAGAAAATTACCGTCTATTTAGGGAGCCTCAACTTACCCACGTGAGACAATTAGCACACAAGAACAGACAATATAGCCAAGCGCCAAATAGAAGGGAGCATCTAGGAAGCTATCAAGTAATTATAGTTTTAGTCAAAAGAGCTGTATATAATAGCGATACATGTAAAAATACTTCTCGAGAGTTGTTCTTTTGCTATTTGGGAGAAAAGAAGGCTTTTGAGCTACTGCAAAGGCGTATAGCAGAAAGTACAGCTAATTCGAGTAACTATATTTAACACATATGACAACTAGCCAGCGCCAGGCAGGGAGGATCGTATCATTCTAACATTATGCCATCCAAATTATACGTTCCTTTGCCAAACTCTGCTAGCAAGTTTTATAGTCTCTTCCCTTGCCGCGGGTATTTATAAAATACAAGGAGGTGAAAGTTAAAACCCACAGCATCAAGGAAATTACTTGGATACTGAGCTTGTCGCCTAGGGAATGTTTGGGCTTTAGACTTTTGCAGTTTATGTCTTTTAAAAATAAACGGGAGAGGAGAAGAACCCTCATTTGAATTTGTCAAGAAGCCAGCCCCTCTCTTTAGCACACTGTCAGCATACGGAAAACACCCAGCTCAGCGCTGGTCGGATCGAATTTCACAAGGTTTCAGGGAAGAGAAGGTTCTCCAGTGTGAGTTTTGAAGATCGCATCTTTCCCAGACGCCCTCTTCCTCCGACTCTCCTTCTCCTCCTCTCCCCCCACCCCCCCCCCGCACCCCCAGATTCTGTGAGAACTTACATTACATACGCTGCACACGTTACTGCATATGAGGAAGACAAGAACCACCCAGTTAAGGGCCAAAACACAAAGAGAGAAGTTTGAAATATTTCAAAGTAATAAGAGCCACAAACAGCTGTTTGGTACCCAATATAGTTCTCCTTTGGATAACAGGGCGTACTGTCGCAACTGGTTCGAGAGGGGAGAGTCGTAGGGAAATGGTTTAGGAGAAAATGTGGTTCTGTCGCTGTTTTTCATTCTACTGGACAGCAATGGCCAGTAAGGTTACGAAGAAGTTGGCCACCGAAATGGGAGGGGGCGGGGGGAGGAAATTCCCTCGGCATGTTCCGAACGGTAACCGCGAGGATTAGGGCCAGGGTGCCTTTGCCGATGTCCCACGAAAGCTTCTGTTATGTTCTAGATGTGCCTCTGACCCCAGTGGTTCCCTTTATCTTGCCTTTTCCTCTTTTCACAGATCAGCTCTCAGAAAGACCATGTGGACGTTTCTCTTCTCTTAGTGCTGCCAATAGTTCTCAGACAAGCCCGCAGGGAGCGGTTGGTAGCACGGCCCCAGGGCTGCAAAGGCAGTCAAAGGCAGCGGTAAGTATAGAAGCCGATTCCCCTTGCCTGTTTTCAAGCCCGTGAAATGAAATCGATATCCTGGTTTCATCTCCCCGTGCGGTGTTTGGGGCGTCACCGGTAAAACCACTTTAAAACCTTAGCGCCAGTTGAGGCTGGCCCCGCCGGCGCGCCTCAAAGGCGTGTGGGGCAGAGGGGCAGAGAAATCGGGGCCCGAGTCCCAGAGTTCTTTCCCTTCCTAGAACCGAGTGAGTCCTTTGGCCGCGAATGCCGTGCAAATGCAAGTCGTTAGGACCACTTCCGGATGGCAGTTTGCTGGTGGTTCCTCTACCCCTGGTTTATGAGGAGAACTAAAGAGCGCCTGGCACATAACAGGCAATCAATATGCATTACTTGCCATCGTCGTCGTTATTGTCATTTTATTTTTCTCTGTGCATTCCTCTTGAGCCCGTGAGGATGACCTCCCGTAGTGGTGTAGCCCGGTGATCTCTGCATTTGGTCTTAATGGGCGCTTTTCTTTGGGAGGAACTGGCCTCACCCTCTGCTCTTCGGAGACCTTTATTTCTTGTCAGAAGCCACCCACTCGCTTTACGCCATCATGAGCTATTACTTCCAAAGCACTTTAATGACTTCCAAAGCACTTAACCTTTTGAGATCATGGATCCCTTTGGGGGAGCCGGTGAACACCACGCTTCCACACCCCCTTGGACCCTCTCGAATTGTGTGCACACCTCCCGTGTATGAACTGAGGGGGGGTGTGTTTTGGGTAAAGATCCCGTGTGCTCATCAGCTTCTCAAAGGGGCCCGTGACGGGTTAAGAACTCCCGACTTAGGTAACTACGGGGAGTATTTGATGTTTGCAGATGACTAAATCAGCCAATTTAAGATATTCTTAGCAATTGAGAGGTGGGAGGCAGATTTTATAGGTAGAGAGTGCCTAATCTTGGCCGCGTAATTATGTAAGGCCGTGCCTGAGTGTTGGGTAGAGGCAGGATGGAATAGTTTAGCACTCTACTGTTTCCTGGCTCATTTAGTAAGTAGCTTCAGGCAACTGGTAGGGGGAGAGGGGAATGGAGGCTATGACCCCCTTCAAAATACACATCCTCATAAACCCAAAAGGTTGCACGCGCTTCCGAGCCGTTTTTTAACCTCCCCCGGCCCCACATTATTTGCCTCGATTCTTGCCATTCCTGCCCCTCCCCCATTTAGATGAGTGCTTAATCGGGTGTGGCTTCTCTTCCTCTAGGAGATGACGGAAAATGGAAGCCACCAGTTGATAGTAAAGGCAAGATTCAACTTTAAGCAGACTAACGAAGATGAACTGTCAGTTTGTAAAGGGGACATCATTTATGTCACCAGAGTTGAAGAAGGAGGCTGGTGGGAAGGCACCTTAAATGGCAGAACAGGCTGGTTCCCTAGTAATTACGTCCGAGAAATTAAATCCAGTGGTAAGTGGATCGTTCAAAAGCCCTTTGGAGCGTGACTCTTGTACTCTGTTGTATTCCTACTGAAAATCTTGCAGTTTTACTGGGTCCACAGAAATTGTTTGCCTTTGCATGTGTAAGTAAGGGGAGGAACTTACTCCCCTTAAGGGGAGAACTGGGAAAAGTCTGTGATTAGATATTTTGAAACAAAGTTGCATTTAGATTACATCAAGGCAGCAGAAACCTAAAAAAGCAAAAGAATTCAAAGCTCAGACAACTGTTCCACCTTAACTATGTCCCCTCGCGGCTACTAATTGTAGCCCATGTAATATAGTGCATAGTCCTTCCTGCTGCTCTAGGAATCACCATGGGAGAAAAGAATAATAAGAGAGGCCATGTGCTAACTTCCTTTTTTTAGCCCTAAGCTCTTTAAGCAGACGTAAGTCTAAATGCCTGAGACATGTGTTCGAGAAATAACAATCGTAGGACTGCAGGAAGCTCTCTGGCTGCTTTGATTCTGAACAAAATTGTCCTGCACTCTTGCGTACTCCTAACTGCTTATCCTCTTTTATAATAATATCGAAAGAATGAAATCTAATAATTCTTCAGTAGTCCTTCTAGAACTTTCTTAGGTGACTTCCTTGCCTTTCATTATTTAAGAAAGTAGACCTTGGGGCGCCTGGGTGGCTCAGTCGGTTGAGCGTCCGACTTCGGCTCAGGTCATGATCTCGCGGTCTGTGAGTTCGAGCCCCGCGTCGGGCTCTGTGCTGACAGCTCAGAGCCTGGAGCCTGCTTCACATTCTGTGTCTCCCTCTCTCTCTGCCCCTCCCCCACTCATGTTCTGTCTCTCTCTGTCTCAAAAATAAATAAACATTAAAAAAAAAAAAGAAAGCAGATCTTGCCTATATCACCAAGAAACCCTGAGATATAAAAATATGTCACAATCCAGATAAAATAGTGTTTGGTTATTCACATTACTTTATCTCTTCTCTTCCCCAAAATATTTACCCAAGGGCTCCTTTGCGTGGTTAGCTGCTCAGTGCATTTTTTCTTTTGTAGATGTCTTTATTGCTTTTTTAATGACTCAAAATTAATACTATCAACTAATATAATTATAGGCTCATTGTAAATAAATTAAAACATTACAGAGATGTATAATGTAGGCGATACAAATTCCTCTCTCCTTTGCATCCTCCCCAGATAACGGCTCTTAGGAGCTTTCCCCTAAGGCGTTTAAGAGAAAGGTTAGTTTGCATGCTTTTCTGTGTCGTGTGTTGGTTTAAGGGCGGGGGGCACCCCCCTTATTGGAATAAATGTTTACTAAAAGAGTTGTCATTAGATATGTAGGTGTAGACTTCTTAGCATTTTTAAAAGATTTTATTTTTAAGTAATGTCTACACCCAATGTGGGGCACGAACTCACAACCCCAAGGTCAAGAGTTGCCTGCTATACCGACAGAGCCAACCAGGCGCCCCTTAGCATTTTTTATTACTGGGAATTGAGCTCCTTTCTTTTGATCCCTGAAATATTTTCACAGGCCTTGCTTGGGATTTCCTTGGTTTTGATGATTCTCAACAGCTGATTTTTACCCCTCGCTACATCTTTCAATTGCTTCGATCCGGTTGTTAGGGTCTCTGCCTTCCCAGATTCACTCTAGCTTTGTTCGTTGACTCGGTGTCTTCATCCCCCAAGTTAAAAGCCGCAGCACTTGCTGCCTTGCCTGGGAATCCTGAGCATTGTTGAGAGGGCACTGAAAGTGGACAGACAGCATGCCCTCATTATCATGACCCTCACCGAGGTGCCTTGTGGCACAGCCTGGCTGCTGCATTGTGGACTGCCCCGGGGCTGTTCGTCCTGGGCTTTGGACCTCTCCCTTAGGGTTTCTTCTATACTCTCTTTGGCTTGGAACTCAGTTAAGGACTCGCATGGCAAGCTCTGGCTCTGATTTGAGGACCTAGGTAACCCTTCGAAGCATCTCACCCAGCCATCAAGAATAGGTCTGGGCAGCTGGAGCCAGGAAGCCTGATAGTTAAATTAAACCTAATTTAAACTCAGCAGCCAGGGTGATTCTTTCAAGACTGGAACTTGGGTAATGGCTCCCCATCTCAAAAAGAGTGAAAGCCACGGTCGTCTCCCTAGCCTACAAGGTCCTTCAGGATTCAGCTTCCTGTTGTCCCTCTGACCCCCTCTCGGACCTTTTTCTCCCTCACTCATTCCACTTCGGCCGCACTGGCCTCCTGGTTTCCTGTGCCAAACGGGCACCCGCCTCACTTTCTGACCCTCTGCCTAGGACACTCCCTGGTTGTCTGCGTGCCTGGTTCCCTCCCCTCCTTCAGGTCTCCGCTTACTTGTCCGCTTTGCAGTAGGGCCTTGGTCACCCAAGAAAATTGAGCCCTCTCCCCATTGCCCCCTCCCCCTTCCCTGCTCTAGTTGTTTGTTTGCCGTCTCTCTCCACCCAACATAGTATACACGGGCTTATTTATTTCACTTACCGTCTGTATATTCCCTTTAGAATGCAAGTGCGGTGAGGCGGGAGACGTTCTTCTGTTTTGTTTAGGCTCAGTAAGGCTCAGTAAAATGAGCGAACACTGTGGGGCAGGTCGTTATAATCTGTTCAGCTTGTTCACTGAGCATCAGTTAGATACTCGGTAGTGGTGGTGGTGGGGCTATAGTAGTCGGTCCTCATGGACCCTGCCTCTGACGACCTGACAGTCTAGTCATCAAGATAGGTGTGTACATAGTCAACTATAACAGGATAGCATGAGATAAGGAACGCAGACAAAGCTCTAATTCTAGACAAGATGCTGTTGGAGTGGCAAAAAAAAAAAAAAAAAAAAAAAAAAGATTCTGTGAACCATAACCTCAGGGGGAGGAGGAGGTACTTGAATCAGGTCTTAAAGGATGAAAAGAAGCTTCTGACAGGTAGAAGGTTAGCATGGAGGTAGGAAGGTGTGGCTGGGGGGTAGGGTGATTTGGGTTGAGGGCAAGGCAAGTAAAGAGGAGCGGGGCTTTGGCTGAAGCTGTATGAAGAAGGGCTTCCACACAGAGGAGAGGATAGCACGTGCTTTCGGAAGCTGTTTCTAGTGGTCGTGCGGAGGCCGGGTGGCAGAGAAGTGGTGGGGACAACCAAAGAGGGTGTGGGGAAGCCAGTAAAGACTGCTGCTGAGATCTTGGCAGTCCAGAGAGCTGTGTGGGCTACTTTTGTGATAGTGGAACGGAAGAAGTGGGTGGATGCAGTAGATACTGTTAAAACACAATCAGGAAAATTTGCTGATGATTCCAAGTCTAGAGGCCCCGCTCGAGGGTGAGCTCCTTAAGGGCGTGGCGTGTCGTGCCAGCAATGGTTTCTTTGCCATGACTGGGATATCGGGCTCTGTCCCGGGCCCTGGTGAGGCCGAGAAACCTAAGGCATGAGTTTTGTCCTCATGTTCACAGTCCAGTGAGGGGGAGAGCTCATTAGAATGCAGTGTGACAAGCTCAGTGGTGGAGCTAAA
This sequence comes from Paguma larvata, assembly GCA_030068075.1. NCBI lineage: Eukaryota > Metazoa > Chordata > Mammalia > Carnivora > Viverridae > Paguma > Paguma larvata. The sequence goes on along the minus strand of CM057830.1, from coordinate 107,128,683 downwards.
TACAGGGTGTTGTGGAGAGCGGTGAGCGGAAGAGGGGTGCCCAACTCATCTGACATGCAGGTCGAGGGGAACTTACTCATCTTTGTAAACTTCCTGTCTGCATAGGAAATATAGGAAATGTTTGATACGTGCTGAACTCCATTAGTAGAGACGATAGGATGAGGAGGGTATGCGTGTGCGTGTGCGTGAGCGTGTGTGTGCATGTGCGTGTGTGTGTGTGTGTGTGTGTGTGTTGGGTGGGTGGTCGACACTGAAGAGGAGGGGTTGCTTTGGACGTGTTAAGTGGAAGCACCAGAGAGTCACAGCTCTGAAGATTTCCAGCAGGTAGCTGTCATTATCGATTTGGAGTCCGGGGAAGGGCTAACAGCCGGAGATGAAACTGACAACTGACCATGGAAAGTGGTAGATGATAGAGTGTCAAATACATAGCAGATTATCAGCGGACGCAGAGTGCACTGTGGCTGGAGAAGTTGGAAGTGGCTTCGCGGAGGAGGTAGGGCTTGAGACATGTAGGCTGTGGATAGGTCCAGATGAGAGGGGAGGACTGTCCAAGCCGTACCTATTGGTCAGGGAGGACCAAAGCCACAGAGGACCTGTGGTAGGACTGAGCAGAGTGAGCTTGCGGGTGGCGGAGGAGATCAACTTGCTGTTATGAAAACGTCTTGTCGGGAAGGAGGGGACAGGGGATGAGTCTCCATTGACCTGAATTGTTGCCCATCCCACCTCTTGCTGCCGAGGGACACATTAAGTTCAATGTTGTGCTATGTTATGTTTGGTTTAGAGAATATACCTCTCAACTTTTTTCTCTCTTTCCATGAGGTTCACACTGATGTATAAGCTTAGGGAAGGTTTGTCTTTCAGGAGTTAAAAAAAATGATTTATAGATTAAATGCATCTTCCGTTGAAACGAAACCATCCATTTAGTTTCAAACCCCATGGCCACACGAACTCTTGGGTCATTTATGAGGTTGAATCAGGCATGGAAGTCAAGAACTCTTGAGATCTCTGTCTGATTACTCTTGGGTCAAACGTGTACCACTGAGGTCACTCGAATAGTCAGCAATTCTGACGTGCACTCATGGTAGCCTGGGGTAGTGTTCATTCGGGCCGATGTTCCCCGTGCCACTGTCTCCAAAACAGAAGGAAGCAACCCTGGCCCCGTGCAAACCCCCGCCCTGCAGATTCCGGTGCCGCGGGAGTGCTGCGCACGCTTCTCTTCCCTTGGGCCTGCCATCGACAGGACACTCTGTGCTCCGGTAAAGTTGCCTTTGGGGTGTGGCCTTTTAAGTTTGAGACTCTGCGATAACTTTTGTCTAGAAGATAATTATGGTCAAGGCCCTGGGGACAGCTTCTTCCTTCTGATCAGGCGGAGGCTGGTGTCAGAGGACCTGTGGAGTTAAGAAGTAGAATATTTGAGGGGCACCTGGGTGGCTCAGTCGGTTGAGCGTCCGACTTCGGCTCAGGTCATGATCTCGCCGTTCCCGAGTTCGAGCCCCGCGTCGGGCTCTGTGTTGACAGCTCAGAGCCTGGAGCCTGCTTCAGATTCTGTGTCTCCCTCTCTCTCTGCCCCTCCCCCACTCATGCTCTGTCTCTCTCTGTCTCAAAAATAAATAAACATTTAAAAAAAATTTAAAAAAGAAGTAGAATATTTGAGTATCTTGGGCACGCGCACGAACACGCACGCGCAAGACTCCTTTCGACATGAGCCTGAGGCCGAAGGTAGAGTAGGTTCTGGTGACCATGATAATAAAAGCGTCTCACGAAGACTGATGAGACCTGGAGAGTGATGACATTAGGAAGCCATTGTTCCCAGTCTTGCTTGCGTACCTCTCGATTTCTTGTTACACCAGGAAAATAAACCTTTTTGAACAAGAATATTTTCTCAAAGACTTTCTTTCATGAAAAATATACATATGAATACGATACAGAGGGTATATGAAGGGCCTTCACTCCTTTCTTTGAGTCAGATATCTTAGAAATAAGAAAATTAGCCATCGATACAATTTTCAGTCCTTTACTTCAAAATCAGTGGTGACTTATAAATGAACATGTTATTTACACATTAAAAAACTTCCTGCTGGGGCGCCTGGGTGGCTCAGTCGGTTAAGCCTCCGACTTCGGCTCGGGTCATGATCTCGTGGTTCGTGAGTTCAAGCCCCACGTCGGGCTCCGTGCTGGCAGCTCGGAGCTTGAGGCCTGCTTCAGATTCTGTGTCTCCCTGTCTCTCTGCCCTTCCCCTGCTCATGCTCTGTCTCTCTCTGCCTCTCAAAAATAAACATTAAAAAAAAATTAAAAAAAAAATTCCTGCTGATACATCAATAACACCATAGATTGTGGTTTTTTTTTTTTTTTTTTTTTTTCGTTTTCATCTTAGAGAAAAGCTAAAGGTTCTGTCAGGACTTGGCATCAAAATTTCCTGGCAAGATTTCCATGCCAAGGAAGTATTGAAGCAAGTATGATCAGAACGAGTATTTTAAGCAAACTGTGTTTTCTGCTACTGGTTCCGTTAAAGGGTCATTAACTCCTTCTTCTAAAACTTCTTCTTAGCAGGTAAATATAGATATCAACTGAGGAGATTAGGTAGCTGGCTAATTAAATTTGTATTAAGGCAGATTAAGAAATGACCCTTCCTGCTGATTGTAAACCAAAACTAAGATTGAGCTTTATATTTAGACTTCCCGTTGTAATCCCCTGGGCTTGTCACAGAGATGTTTCATATCCAGAGAACCTCGTTGTCACTAGATGTCTTTTTTTTGTCCCGTCACCACCGACAGGCCATAGGAATCTGGACAGCAGCAGGGGGAAGGGAAAGAACCAAAAGACAATCGGAAAGGGATCTTTACATGAGGATCAGGAAGTTCTTATGGCTTTATCTGTGGGATACGGCTGTTTTTGGAGTTATGTTACTCCACGTAACCCATGTGAATTCTTCACGACATTGATTGATGTCAGCGATTCAATTGAATTGAATCGAGTAAGAGTGGCGAGAGAGACCGCCTTGCCTCGTTCCTGATCTCAGGGGGACCACGTTCAGTCTTACGTCTTGCTCCATTTAGGTCCACGCCAGCTGCGGGTTTTTGGTAGATACTTTGCTGAGTTGAAGGAGTTCCACTTTCTTCCTATTTGGGGGGATAGGAGGTGGGAGTTTGTTCTTCTTGAGTGGTCGTCGAGTTTTGTCGAGTGCTTTTTCTGCATTGATTGATATTATCATGTGATTTTTCTTTTTAGACTATTAATATTGTGGATTGATTTTTGAATATTGAACCAACCTCGCCTCCGTGGGATGAATTCCATGGTCTACAATGCTTTAAAAATGCTGCCGAATTTTATTTGCTAATATTTTGTTAAGGTTATTCGCATCCGTGTTCGTGAGGGGTATTGGTCTGCAGCTTTCTTTTTTCACACTCTCTTTGTCTGGCTTTGGTGTCGATGTAATAGTGGCTTCATAAAAGGAGTTGGAAGGTTATCCCTCCTCTTATTTTCTCTACGAGATTGTGAAGAATTGGTATTGCCTCCTTAAACATTTGATAGCATTCTCCAGTGAAACCATATAGACCTAGAGATTTCTTTTTCTTTTCTTTTTTTCTTTTTTTTTTCTTTTTAAAAAAATTTTTTATAGTAGTTTATTTTCAAATTGGTTTACATATAACACCCAGTGTTCATCCCAACATGTGCCCTTTTTAATGCCCATCACCCCCTCTCCCCCCTCCCTCATCCCCCTCACCCTCAGTTTTTTCTTAGTCTTTGAGAGTCTCTTATGTTTTATCTCCCTCCCTCTCTGTGTCTTTTTTTCCTTTCCCCTCTTCCCCTCCCCCTGGTTTTTGCTTAGTCTCACAAAGTCCACCTATTCGTGGAAACATATGGTATCTGTCTTTTTCTGACTGACTTATTTCACTTAACATAATACCCTCCAGTTCCATCCATGTTGCTACACATGGCCAGATTTCATTTTTTCTCATTGCCACGTAGTAGTCCATTGTATATAAGTCCCATAACTTCTTTATCCATTCGTCAGTTGATGGGCACTTGGTCTCTTTCCATGATTTGGCTATTGTCGAAAGTGCTGCTGTGAACATTGGGGTACATGTGGCCCTATGCATCAGCATTCCTGTGTCTCTTGGGTAGATTCCTAGCAGTGCTATTGCTGGATCATAGGGTAGCTCTATTTTCATTTTTTTGAGGAACCTCCACACCGTTTTCCAGAGTGGCTGCACCAGTTTGCATTCCCACCAACAGTGTAGGAGGGTGCCTGCTTCTCCACAGCCTCGCCAGCATCTATAGTTTCCTGATTTGTTCATTTTAGCCACTCTGACTGGTGTGAGGTGGTATCGCAGTGTGGTTTTGATTTGTATTTCCCTGATGCTGAGTGACATTGAGCATCGTTTCATGTGTCTGTCGGCCATCTGAATGTCCTCTTTGGAGAAGTGTCTATTCATATCTAAAGTCTATAAAGAACTTACCAAACTCCACACCCAAAAAACAAATAACCCAGTGAAGAAATGAGCAGAAGATATGAGATTTCTTTTTCTAGAGTTTCAAATTTAGAAATTCAGTTTCCCTAATAGTTACAAGGGTGTTCAGATGGTCTAGTTCATACTGGGTAAGTTGTGGTAGATTTTGTTTTCTGAAGTGTGGATTTGTTTCACATCTAATAGTCAAGTTTGTATGTGTAGAGTCACTCTATCAAGCTTTGTCGTCTTTTTTTCTTTTTTTAAAGAGAGAGTACGAGTGGGAGAGGGGGCAGAGAGAGAGAGAAGGAGAATCTTAAGCAGGCTCCACGCTCAGCATAGAGCCCCTTGGGGCTCGATCCAATGACTCAGGGATCACGCCCTGAGTTGAAATGAAGAGTCGGGTCCTAAACTGACTGAGCCACCCAGGCGCCCCTATCATCTTGTCGATAGGTAGGGACATCCCCTGTTCCACTCCTGGTATTGGTAATTCACGTCTTCCTTCTTCCTCTGTCAATCCTGCTAGAGATTTGACAATTTCATTGATCTTATCAAAGCATCAGCCGCGTTTTTGCATCCTGGTCAGCCACGCAGGAATCTCCGGGCGGCCACTTCTTTCTCTTCAATTCACGTCTCTCTGTCCTACTTCGCATAGTTAACATTTTGTTTCAGTTGCAATCACCCATTCCTGTGGCCTTGCCTTCCTCCTTCTCTATCTCAGCCGTCTCTCTATTACTGTTTACCGTCCCTTTCAGCCTGGCTTTTGAAAGCTGGCCATATCTTGCTGGTATCTCTAGAAAGTTTCGTTGTTATCAAGACTGGCTTACATTATAGTTGCACAAAACAATTGTGAGTTCTTGTTTTTTTAAAATTTTTAAGTTTATTTATTTATTTTGAGAGAGAGAGCCGGGGAGGGGCAGAGAGAGAGAGGGAGAGAGAGAGAAAATCCCAAGTAGGCTCTGCACCATTAGCACGGAGACCAGTGTGGGACTCGAACTGACAAACTGTGAGATCATGACCTGAGCCAAAACCAAGAGTCAGGTGCTTAACCTACTGAGCCCCCCAGGCCCTCACTGTGAGTTCTAAGTAGAACCATTATCACTACATTATAGAAAACTTGCCTAATCAAAACTAAAAGAATTTGGTAACTGTCGATTGAGGATATGTTTAAGAGTACAACCGTGTGGGGAATCGGAAAGCACACCAGGCTTGGTACAACACTCAATGTCAACTCCTGGCTCTGCCACTTACAATCTCAAGGATAGGCAAGGTGGCCCTGTGTTGCTCAGCTTTGCCCGGTAAGGCCTTGTGAAACCACCAGGTAGATCCAGGAGGACCTCGAAATAGTGTAAAGCTTCCAGAAGCTGGCTGTACCCCACTCGTCATCACTCGGAAGTGACAGAATTGGCCCAGGGTGCTGCCTTTTGCCTTGTCTTCACTCTACCCAGCAAGGCCCAGCTGGGCAATTCATTGGCACAGGAACAGTCCTGCCTTGAGCACTGCCATTTCTGCAGCTGTGCTTCTGGAATCTTCTCTGCCGAGAAAGTTCTCTACTGTTTTCTCTCCTGTTTGAATTCTCACCACCCTCCAGGACTAGATCAAGTGCCCCCTGCCCAGTAAGGTCTTCTCTGACCATCCCAGCTCAAACTGACGGCCGCTCCAAACTCCGGTAGGAATCACTGCCGATGCCGTCCATTGAGCCCCTTCTCAGTAGCTTTATCTCTGGACACGCTATTGGTTAGGAGCACAGGCTCTTGTCAAGGCACGCCTGAGCTTCAGTCTTGGCTCTGCCACTTCCTAGATACACGCCCTTAGGTAACTAACTTCACGTCCCTGAACCTGAGTGACCTCCTCTGCGAAATGAAATCATTTCTGCCTGACAGGGTCGTGAGGCTCAAATACAATGTCTTAAAAGCTATTAAGTGCCAAATAAATAAAAGGATTATTTTAATATAACATGATAATGTTTTAAAAATAATCATTAAAAGCCAAGGTTAAATGAGAAAATACTCATGAACTAATGTGATAGGGGAATTACAGAGGGGGGCCTGGCTGGCTCAGTCAATAGAGCATGCGACTCTTGACCTTGGGGTCATGAGTTGGAGCTCCACACTGGGGGTAGAAATTACATAAAAAAATAAAATGACCGGTGTAAGGTGCTAAAATGAATACATCAGGAAACTATAGATGCTGGCGGGGATGTGGAGAAGCAGGCACCCTCCTACACTGTTGGTGGGAATGCAAACTGGTGCAGCTGCTCTGGAAAACGGTGTGGAGGTTCCTCAAAAAAATGAAAATAGAGCTACCCTATGATCCAGCAATAGCCCTGCTAGGAATCTACCCAAGAGACACAGGAATGCTGTTGCATAGGGGCACGTGTACCCCGATGTTCATAGCAGCACTTTCGACAATAGCCAAATCATGGAAAGAGACCAAGTGCCCATCAACTGACGAATGGATAAAGAAGTTATGGGACTTATATACAATGGACTACTACGTGGCAATGAGAAAAAATGAATTCTGGCCATGTGTAGCCAGATGGATGGAACTGGAGGGTATTATGTTAAGTGAAATCAGTCAGAAAAAGACAGATACAATATGTTTCCACGCATAGGTGGACTTTGTGAGACTTAGCAAAAACCATGGGGGAGGGGAAGAGGGGAAAGGAAAAAAAGACACAGAGAGGGAGGGAGATAAAACATAAGAGACTCTCAAAGACTAAGAACAAATTGAGGGTGAGGGGGATGAGGGAGGGGGGAGAGGGGGTGACGGGCATTAAAGAGGCACGTGTTGGAATGAACACTGGGTGTTATATGGAAACAATTTGAACATAAACTATTTTAAAAAAAAGAAAAAAAAATAAAATGAAAGGGGTCCTTGGGTGGCTCAGTCGGTTAAGTGTCTGACTCTTGATCTTAGCTCAAGTCATGTTCTCACAGTTGGTGGGATCGAGCCCCGTGTCGGGCTCTGCGCTGATGGCACGGAGCCTGCTTAGGGCTCGCTCGCTCTCTCTCTCTCTCCCTCAAAATAAATAAAAAAATTTAAAAATAAATAAATAGATAGTTTTTAAAAAGATTGTTAGGAGAATTACAAAACCATAAGTAAAGTAGGAAAGATCCCTCTGCGTGTGTGTGTGTGTGCGCACAAAATACACGTGTGAAAAGAATGAGAGGACATGTTTTATAATCTTATTCTGATGATGGTGAGCTCTGACTAATCACTGGTTTTTATTTTTTCTCTATAATTTGCATTTTTTAGAGTTGGGATGTAATAGATTTAAAAGTAGAAAATATATTTTAAAGAGAAAAATCAAGCATGATGATTATCTTACTATTTGGTTCTTTATATATACTGCACTATACTCCAGGAAGAGTTTAAAGCAGCATATGATATAGCAAGACAAAAATGGAATGTAAAACAAAGTGGAGCAAAGGAGAAAACGAGGGTAGGAAAGATAGTGATAGTGACACTGGTCAACATTTATGATCACCGTCTCGTATTTTTCTTAAGTGTTTTTTTAAAAGAAAGAATGTGTTAGGCCGTCTCTTAGTCATGAGTTTGTTAGGTAAGACTAACTTTGTAAAAGAAAGGCAGCATTTTGGAGCACGATGTCACGGTACTAAAATGATATGTAAAAGAAAGAACTATTTTCTGCTAGATTTCAGTGTCTTAGAGATTCCGATTATTTTATTTTTGGCACAGTAGAGAGTCCCGAGAGAGGATGATTGCCATTATCTATATTATAATATATATTTATATTATACTTGTGTAGTAACTTACAGGTTACAAATATATACATTTTGTTAGCATTAGCTTTGCTTATCTGTTTTGTTTTTTTATTTTATTTTTTAATGTGTATTTATTTTTGAGACAGAGAGAGACAGAGCACGAGTGGGGGAGGGGCAGAGAGAGAGAGAGGGAGACACAGAATCCGAAGCAGGCTCCAGGCTCTGAACTGTCAGCACAGAGCCCGACGTGGGGGTCGAACTCACGGACTGTGAGATCATGACCTGAGCCGAAGTTGGACGCTCAACCGACTGAGCCACCCCGGTGCCCCTGCTTATCTGTTTTGAACGAGTTGAGAGAGGCAGACTGGAGTAAGAAGCAAGCCCAGATGCAGTGAGGTTCTCGCTCTGACCCTGCCATTCATTAGCTAGGCCTTAACTTCTCAGAAATGGCAAGGGCCTGGATAAGAAGATCTAACTCAGACCATCCAGAGTTTAGTAAAATTATAGTGTCATTTGCTGGGGAATGTACATTTCCATTGATGTTTCTGCTTGACTAAATGGATACGATGTTAGTTGACTTATGTTAAAAAATGTTCGTCTTAGACCTGCATGATATTAACATAATTTAAATGTCTATTTCACAGAGAGACCCCTCTCCCCCAAGGCCGGCAAAGGATTTGAAACTGCTCCACTTACCAAGAACTATTATACCGTGGTGAGTGTTCAGATCATAACTAACAAAATTTCTTGACTCTCTGTATGGAACCGTTTCACTTGCTGAGCCACTGATGTGTGGAGGTGACGCTTGGAGGAGATGGGGTAAACTATGGCAAGGGTCCGATGCCAGCTGCTGGGCCTCTTACAGACGTCTAGAAGTTTTACATTCACCGTACTGAAAAATTCAAAGGGAGCACAGAGATTTGGAGCAAGGCGTATTAGACAGTGCTGAAAGAGAACTAGGCTTATAAGTAGGCGTTCTGGGGAAATCCAGCAGTTAGATATAGCCTTACCAGATATTAAGAAGGTGAATTCCCAAGTTCCGCTAATGCAATTAAGTTTTAAGTGATCGCATACTGTGATTTTTATTTTAGAATCAATCCATCCATTACGGTGTCCTCCGAAATATTATCAGCCTCATATTGAGGAGAGCCCGATGGGAAGACTGCCCTTTGGCGGCAAAGAGGGAGGTGTGGAACGGCTCTGGCTTGAACACAGACATGTCAAAATATATTAGCTATAAATAGGACAGATGCCATACTCAAAATAAGTTCCCATTTGAGGAAAAAATTGTATTATTCTCCTTAATCTTCTCTCTGCTTTCCTTCACGTCTGTTTTTCAGACTTGGCCCAGTCACTAATGAAAAGGTCGCATCATTGTGACCTCTAAGTTTTCTTGTCTGGTAGCCGAGTTGCCGTCCCACACCTCTGCTGAAATAGTGTCCCTTTTTTTTTAAAGTTTATTTTTGAGAGAGAGAGAGAGTGAGGGAGGGGCAGAGAGAGAGAGAGAGAGAGAGAGAGAGAATCCCAAGCAGGCTCTGTGCTGTCAGCACAGCTCTCACGAACCTGAACCGAGATCAAGAGTTAGACGCTTACCCGACTGAGCCATCCAGGTGCCCCTTAGTGTCACTTTTCCCTCAATATTGGGTGTGCGTTTGGACCGCAGACTCCTTTCATTTTGCGCATGGATAGTTTTTTTTTTTAAATCTCTATACGTCATGTTTTCAAAAGTCAGATTTGTGCTCTTCTGTGAATTTGCTCCATAATGACACGAGTGGCAGTTGGTATGAACACTCAAGAAGCTTCACAGGTGACATAGGCAATGATCCTAAGGGACAATTTTGTCACTACTTTTCTTCTTACATTTCTGAGCTTAAAATATATTACCCACCTGAGCGAGGCTCCCTTCTCCCTTCCTCCGTAACCGTTTCTTCTAGCCTCTAGGCGACCCCTGTGATTTAGTTTTGTAAGGAAGGGTGCAGTCCAATGGTGGATGAAAATGTGACAACAGCGTCTTCTCCCTGTGCATCTGGAGTATGCCGTTGGAGCAGTCTGCTTTGGAGCTGTCTCTGCCTCTGCCGATTCTATTTATTTAAGTTTTTATTTAAAATCACGTTGCTTAACATACAGTGTTATATTAGTTTCAGGTGTGCAATACAGTGATTCTTTCGTACAGTATGCGGTGCTCATCACGACAAGGGCCCTCCTAATCCCCATCACCTATTTCACCCCCCCCCCCCCCCCCCCCGGTAACCATCAGTTTGTTCTCTGTGGTTGAGAGTCTGTTTCTTGGTATTCCTCTCTCTCTTTTATGTTTTCCTTTTGCTCGTTTGTTTTGTTTCTTGCTAAGTAAAATTATATGGTATTTGTTTTTCTTTCACTGACTTGTTTCTCTTAACGTTATGCTCTCTAGCTCCATCCCTGTCATTGCGAATGGCTAGATTTCATTCTTTTTTTATGGCTGAATAATATTCCAATGGGGTGTGTGTGTGTGTGTGTTTAACTCAAAGAGTTAAAAATAGAACTACTTTACAATCCAGCAACTGCCCTAGTGGGTATTTACCCAGAGAATACAAGAACACTAATTTGAAGGGATACATGTACCCCTATGTTTATTGCAGCATTATTTACAATAGCTGAGATATGGAAGCCACCCAAGTGTCCATCAATAGATGAATGGATAAAGAAGAAGTGGTATGTGTGTGTATATATATATATACACACATACATACAATGATTCTACCAATTTAAAATGTCGTTGGGATTATCCAAGGCACATTGACTCTGTGATTCTTTTTTTTTTTTTAATGTTTATTTTTGAGAGAAAGAGAGAGCACGAGCAAGGAAAGGGCAGAGAGAGAGGGAGACATAGAATCCAAAGCAGGCTCCAGGCTCCGAGCTGTCAGCGCAGAGCCCGACGTGGGGCTCAAACCCATGAACTGTGAGATCATGACCTGAGCCGAAGTTGGACGCCCAACCGACTGAGCCACCCAGGGGCCCCAACTCTGTGATTCTTACAGGCCTTATGGAAACCTTAAATATTCTTCTGTACAAATTCTGGATGGCCTGCAGTGTGTATAACCTGCCTCCTATTGGAGTACACATGCATTGCTTCTTGTACCTTGCCACTATAAACGATTCTGCAGTGAACATCTTAGACATAGGACTTTGGCAAGGCATATAAAGGTCTCTAGAGCGGATTCCTAGAAGTCGAATTGTCCAAAGGCCTGAGAGCCAGGAGAGCCAATGGTGTAAATTCTAGTATGAGGGTAGGACAAGACTGAGTTTTCAGCTCAGAAAGTCAGGTAGAGAGAGCAAATTCTCCCTTGTTCTACCTGTTTGTTCTTTCCAGGCCCTCAAAAGATTGGATGATGCCCAGTCACACTGGGGCAGGCAGTCTGCTTTCCTCAACCTACCCACGCGAGGGCTCAGGCCATCTGCAGACACCCTCACAGACACACACAAGGTACCAAAGCTCGGTACCTTGTGACCTAGTCAAGTTGACATGTGAAAGTAACCAACCACACCCTATAAATGCGGGCAGGGTAGAGACGCCTCGAATTTCCAAGTCTGTAGATTTGTCTCCCTCTTTTCAAATTTCCAAGGGACCGTCTGCCGATTTCTGCCCCATTCAGGCCTCGACGCAATGCTGGTGGCACCTCAGCGTTGGAATGTTAAGAAGTTCTCCAGCGCGACCAAAGTGGCCTCGGGTACCCGGCTCAGACCTGCATTTGCCATAAGCCGTGTTCCGTTTGTCTGTCTGAGGCTTGACCGCTCCCGGCCTGTTGTCTTGAATGGGTGTTGAGGATCCTTTAGGGCCGTGGCAGCCCAGAGGAGGCTTTCGCTGCCCCTGACCTTGGTTCCTTCAGCGTTCTCCAAATTCACTGCCGTTCGTTAAACTTCTCTCACCATTGAAAAACGGCATGTCATTTTCCTATTCATTATTTTTCTAATCATCTTATGCTGCTCGTTGGCTTTCTCTGCCCTTCATAACCTGATGTTATCTGTCAGGAGGCATTTAAAAATGCCGCCCAGCAGCAACAGTAACAGCGGCAAAGGAAAATGGTAACGATGCAAGGGATGGTGTTCATTAGCCTGGTTGTGGTGATCGTTGCGCGCTGTCTACCTGTATCAAAATACCAAGTTATAGTGGCGCCTGGCTGGTTTAGTCGGAGCAGCGTGCGACTCTCAACCTTGGAGTTGTGGGTTTGAGCCCCGTGTTGGGTGTAGAGATCACTTAAAAATAAAATCTTACGAAAATATTTCAAGTTCTATACCTCGAGCATAGAGACTTTTTATTTGTCAGTCGTACCTCAAACTGCAAAAATAAAGAACAGAAAAGGGAGTCTATGCGGCTTAGTTATCAGACCGAATTTGTGTGCAGCACTTAGCTCCTAGCGCCCATGGTCTCACTGGGAAGGCAGGACAGACGCGGTCGCGCAAGCCGCGTGGCAGAGAATGATGCATAGTCATCGAGCGTCCTAAGATTGGCTTCTCAAATGTGGTTGGGGGATCCTGCCTCAGAAGCCCCCGGGGAGCTTGTTAGAAGTGCACGTGTCTGGGCCATGTTTATTTATTTTTGAGAGAGAGAGAGAGAGAGAGAGTGTGAGCAGGGGAGGGGCAGAGAGAGAGAGGGAGGCACAGAATCCGAAGCAGGCTCCAGGCTCCGAGCTGTCAGCACAGAGCCCGACGCGGGGCTCGAACTCACGAACCATGAGATCGTGACCTGAGCTGAAGTCGGAGGCTTAACCCACTGGGCTCCCAGGCGCCCCAGGAAACCACACTTTTAACATCTCCTTCGGCCCCTTCCTCACCCTCCCACCCCCCCACGGGTGATTCTGTTGCTCACTAAACTGATGCTGGGGAACCAATAGAGGGAAAGGTGAGCCGGAAGGGAATTCAGGCAGGGGCTAGCTGGGCACGTCCGCCCAGGCAAGAGCGCGCATGCCTGCGATCCCTCCCTGCTGCTCATGGAGTGGACTGCACTCTCTTCTTCGCCCATCAGAATGCCCCCGGGGGAGGCGGAGCGCTGTATTCCTCGCGCCCGTGCAGCACAACCGGGAGAAGGTTGCCCTTTGCACCGCCACACGCAGTGATCCCAGCCAGAGCATCTGTCTGTCTGCAGGGGGAGAGATGGTCTCTCCCTACATCCAAACAGGAAAATGCAATCAGTAATGGCCAGCACAATTTATCTTTTTCCTAACTTTCTTCTCCTTCGTTGTAACTTGTGGCAGACGCCTAAGGGGTATGTCTTAAAGAACCCATACGCAGTGGGAAAGGCAGGAAGTGTGTGGCGTGTGACATCACATGAAAATCCCAGGAAGTCTCCTGCAATTTCTGCTCTGGCCACCCACCTTGTGCTTACCCCATTTTTTCTCTTACTCATCTATCTACCCACCTGCTCCCACCCCGAGTTTTCTCTACCTTTTTAGTGCTTATCCGCCCCCCCCCTCTTTTTTAAGACTTTATTTTATAGAGCAGCTTTGGGTTCACAGCAAAATCGTGCAGAAGGGACAGAGATTTCTCCCGCACCTCCCACCCATACGCGCGCACGCAGCCTCGCCCACAACCAGCGTCTCCCACCGGAATAGTGTATTCACGACAACTTCCAGCGTCCATAGTTTACACTGGGTTCACTCTTGCCTGTTGTACGTTCCGTGGGCTTGGGCGAATGTATAATGGCATGTGTCCATCATTAGAGTATCACACAGAGTATTTTCACTGCCTTCAAAGCCCTCCGTGCACCTTCCCTTTTTAAATCTACCAGCTGGGGCGCCTGGGTGGCTCAGTCGGTTAAGTGGCCGACTTCGGCTCAGGTCATGATCTCACGGTCTGTGAGTTCGAGCCCCGCGTCGGGCTCTGTGCTGACGGCTCAGAGCCTGGAGCCTGCTTCGGATTCTGTGTCTCCCTCTCTCTCTGCCCCTCCCCTACTCATGCTCTGTCTTTATATCTGCCAAAAATAAATAAAGGTTAAAATAAAATTAAAAAAAAACAACACAAAACAAACAAAAAATCTACCAGCTTAGGGGCGCCTGCGTGGCTCAGTCGGTTAAGCGGCCGACTTCAGCTCAGGTCATGACCTCACAGTTTGTAAGTTCGAGCCCCGCGTCGGGCTCTGTGCTGACAGCTCAGAGCCTGGAGCCTGCTTCGGATTCTGGGTCTCCCTCTTTCTCTGCCCCTCCTCTGCTCACACTGTGTGTCTCTCTCTCTCCCTAAAAAATAAACTTTAAAAAAAATTTAAAATATCATAAGGAACAGAAAAGACATTTACAGCAGTGTGCTGTATTTATTGGAAAGAATTTGCGTGTAAGCGGACCCTTGCAGTTCAAGCCTGTGTTGTTTGCGGGTCAGCTCTTTGTCTTCCATCTGAGGGCTGGAGGCGGGGACGGTGACAGGATTTGCAGAGATCATGCTGCTTGTCTTGGGAAAGCCAAGGACCTGGAGGCATGAAATCAATCATGGCACTTGAACCTAGAAGGAGGCTCTGTTGGCGTATAAGTCAAATATGACATAAATACAGGAGCATGTTGCCTTTCTAGATCCCCTAGGACTTTTTCAACAATGAACTCATTTTTCCAGGCATCATAATGATCTCAGAATTCCTATAATATGATGTCTTTGCTTTACGGTTTCCTGAGGCCGCTACCATCTTCCTCGATCATTGGACATCCCTCTATTTTCAGCCTTTGTTTCTGCATTTTAGCCTCTTAAAATAATTTCTTCATATTCCATGACTCTTTCCCTTTGGAAAAAAGCGTTATAAAAACCGGCTCACTCTCAAGCCTTTCCAGGAAGCGTGGGAAATACATTTTACTGGAAAATCAATAGCCCGGGATGGAGGTATAAAAGGCCGCCACCTCTTTTTTCTATGGCTTCTTCCCATCCGTCTTACTCTGAGTTTAGTCAAAGGTTAATGGAGCAAAAGGATACTCAGTCGTCCTTGTGAAGGCAGAGCTGGGGAGGCGAAGACAATGTCTGGCTGCAGTCTATTTTAGTGAGTTTGAATGGATTTCATCTCGATCGAACTGTGCTGCCGTGAAGTTGGCCGGCTTGCCAAACCCCTCGCTTTCTGACTCACCACTGAGGCCTTCTGTTTGGGAACACATAGCCTCCTCTGTCTGCTTCCCTTTTTATCCCTTTACAGTACATGCCCTGCGGCCTGAAAAATAAAGAGCCAGCCTCAGAAGTTCATCAGTTGGTCTTTTGAGATTGAGGAAAGCCATAAAAGCCCAGATGGATTTGGGAAAGGGTCCCAAGTAGCCGCTGCGATGAGTAAGGGCAGTGTGCTGTTTAATATGTCACCGTTCCATTTTGGGGGTGGGGGGTGCATTATTTAGTGAAGGAATCATCGACCATCTTTGTCGTAGTTTGTAAAGTCAGCGTTCAGCCACCCTCAAAACTTGCAGCAATAGGAGTGAAAATATGTGTTCCGTTTCGCTCTCCAGAACCCACTTAAGGGTGGCAGGTGTCCACCTGGTCCCCTCACCTTGGCCTTCTGTGTGTCCCAGGCTGGCGGGTCCAGCGAGAGTGGAACTCCCAGAGAGCGGGCCGCCGCACCTAGCAAATAAAGCCATTGGAGCAGGACGGTTGGCACCTTTCTTGCAAAATCCCTACCGCTTTCTCGTAAAGGAGCCCCAGATGATAGCGTTTTTGAAGGAAGTTGAAATAATAAAGCTGTTTCAGTGATGCGAGGGGGGTCAGATTCAAGCAATGCTGTTTGTTTTAAATTTTTTTTTTAACATTTATTTATTTTTGAGAGACATAGACACAGAGCGTGAGCAGGGGAGGGGCAGAGAGAGAGGAAGACACAGAATCAGAAGCAGGCTCCAGGCTCCGAGCTGTCAGCACAGAGCCCGAGGCGGGGCTCTAACTCACAGACTGTGAGATCATGACCCGAGCTGAAGTCGGACGCCTAACCGACTGAGCCACCCAGGCGCCCCTATTTAATTGTTTTAAAAAATCACTTAGGGGCGCCTGGGTGGTTCAGTCGGTTGAGCGTCCGACTTCGGCTCAGGTCATGATCTCACAGTCTGTGAGTTTGAGCCCCGAGTCGGGCTCTGCGCTGACAGCTCAGAGCCTGGAGCCTGCTTCGGATTCTGTGCCTCCCTCTCTCTCTGCCCCTCCCCCGCTCATGTTCTGTCTCTCTTTCTCTCAAAAATAAATAAAAACATTTTTAAGAATCACATTTTATGGGGCACCTGTAGAGCACAGTCAGTTGAGCATCCGACTCTTGATTGGGTTGGTCAGGTCATGATCCCAGGATCGTGGGATCGAGC
Source organism: Paguma larvata (assembly GCA_030068075.1). Classification (NCBI taxonomy): domain Eukaryota; kingdom Metazoa; phylum Chordata; class Mammalia; order Carnivora; family Viverridae; genus Paguma; species Paguma larvata. The sequence continues at coordinate 107,112,234 of CM057830.1, read as the reverse complement.
CCCGCATTGGGCTCTGCTCTGAGCATGGAGCCTGCTTCAGGTCCTCTCTCTCTCTCTCTCTCTCTCTCTCTCACTCTCTGCCCCCCTCCCCTGTGCACATGCATGTGTGCTATCTCTTAAATAAAAACAAGTAAAAAAATAAAATAAAAATCACATTTTATGATGTAAATAATGTCTGACTTTTCTAATTTCAAAATTTCCCTCAGGCAATGAACGACTGGATTCGGTTCGATTTTTTATTTTGTTTTTCTTCTTTTCAACAGACATTATAATGTGGGTAGTGTGACGGCTCTAGGCGACAGTGCTTGAAAGGAGGGCGAGGATGTGAGATGGCTCGGATCCAGACCCCGTCTTTTTAGAAAAATGCGAACAAAAGGAGATGATTAGATGATTTCATTCCTTCCCGAACATTAGCAGGAAGGCATTCCACCATCCTTCCCTCAATACAAACGCTATAGACAAATAAATCTCATTAACAAAGCAGTCTGCATATGTTTTACCTCTTACTTAATACGAGACGGGGCTGCCGCATTCTGGTGTCGTTCTCTCCATTTCTAAGAACACAGAATGAATGAGCGCAGAGCGTGAATGGAAGCGATTAGCTGAGATACCGCAGGAAACAGCCGCCCAGCTGGGCAGAGGGTTCTGCTGATGGACCAACTGGAGTTTGGAGGGACTATCCCGGGTCAGGACTTGGGGGCAGAGAGAAAAAACAGGAAGAGTTTCTATTGATAGATGAGAGATGTATGCTTTGACTTTTTAAAATAGCTTTATTGCCATATAATTTACATACTGCAAAACTCACCATTTTATTTTATTTTTTTAATTAAAAAAATTTTTTAACGTTTATTTATTTTTGAGAGACAGAGCGTGAGCAGGGGAAGGGCAGAGAGACAGAGAGGCAGACGCAGAATCTGAAGCAGGCTCCAGGCTCCGAGCCATCAGCACAGAGCCCGACGCGGGGCTCGAACTCACAGACCGTGAGATCATGACCTGAGCCGAAGTCGGCCGCTTAACTGACTGAGCCCCCCAGGCGCCCCAAAACTCACCATTTTAAACTGCACCGGGGCGCCTGGGCGGCTCAGTTGGTCAAGCATCGGACTCTTGATTTCGCCGCAGGTCAGGACCTCACGGTTTGTAAGTTCACATCCCTCATCGGGCTCTGTGCGGACAGCATTGAACCTGCTTGGGATTCTCTCTCTCCCTCTCTCTCTTTCTCTCTGCCCCTCCCCCTTACTCTCTTCCTCACAAAATCAATAAGCATTAAAAAAATAAACCGTACAATTCGCTGACTTTTAGTAAATTTGCAGAGTTATGTGAGAGTCACCACTATCTGCTTTCTCAATCTTTTTATCACCTCATTGCCCCAGTAAGAAAGCCCGAACCCACTAGCGATCACTTTCTCCGTCCCTTGACAGCCACTAATCAACTTTGTGTCTCTAGGACGTGGCGTATAAGCTGAATCATACAATATCTGTTCCCTTGTGTCTGGCTTCTTTCACTTAGCATATATTTTCATGGTTCCTCTATGTTGTAGAATATGTCAGTACTTCTCCTTTTTCTGGCTAATATTCCACTGCATAGATACACTAGCATAGCGTCTATGGACCATCCCTAGTAATTGAACTGCTGGCTCATGGTAACTCGATGGCTATTCAAATCCTTAGCCAACTGTTTTTTATGTTTATTTATTTATGTTGAGAAAGAGAGAGAGAGCGAGAGCACGAGCGGGGGAGGAGCAGAGAGAGAAGGAGAGAGGGCATCCCAAGCAGGCTCCATGCTGTCAGGGGCTCAGTCCCACGGACCACGAGATCACGACCTGAACCGAAATCAAGATTGAGACACTCGACCGACTGAGCCCTGCCCCCGCCCAGCACCCCAAAATCCTTAGCCGCCTTTTAATTAATTATTTTTACTGTTCGGTTGCAAGAGTTCTTTATATATTCTGGATACTAGATCCTTACCAGATATACGACCTGTAAATATTTCTCCCGTTCCGTGGGTTGTCTTCTCACGTTCTTGATAATGTCCCTTGACATACACAAGTTTTTAATTAAAAAAATTTTTTTAAAATGTTTATTTATTTTTGAGAGAGAGATAGAGAGACAGCCAGCCAGACAGAGCATGAGTGGGGAAGGGGCACAGACAGAGAGGGAGACACAGAATCTGAAGCAGGCTCCAGGCTCTGAGCTGTCAGCACAGAGCCCGAGGTGGGGCTCGAACTCGGGAATGGTGAGATCATGACCTGAGCTGAAGTCGGACGCTTAGCCGACTGAGCCACCCAGGCGCCCCACAGGTTTTTAATTTTTATGAGTTCCAATTTATGTGTCTGTTTCTCTTGTTGCTTGTGCTTTTGGTGTCAAATCCAAAGTCATGAAGATTTCTTCCTTTGTTTTCTTCTAAGAGTTTGGTAGTTTTAACTCTTGAGTCCATTTCAAGTTAATTTTTTGTATCTGGTATAAAGTCGGAGGGCAGATTCATCCAGTAGTCCCAGCACCATTTGTCAAAAAGACCATTCTTTCCCTATTGAAAGGTCTTGTGCCCCCATCAAAGATCACTTGACCAGGGGTTCATTTCTGGACTACTCCATTGGTTTATGTATCTCTCCTATACCAGTACTAAACTATCTTGTTGCTGTAGTCTTGCAGTATGTTTTGGAATTGGGAACTGTACCCTGCACTTTGTTCTTTTCCAAGATTTTAAGAGTTTGTGAAGGATCGATATGAATTCTTTCAGCTTTTGGTAGAAACAACCAGCAAGGCCATCTCATCCTGGGCTTTAAATTAAATTATGGCAATTATTTAGAATGCTTATTCAATGGCTTCACTTGTTACAGATGTATTCAGATTTTCTATATTTCTTTGAGGTGGGGGAGGGGCAGGGGAAGAAGGAGACAGGATCAAGTAAGCCTCACGCCCAGCATGGAGCTCCATGGGGGGCTCAATCTCGTGAGATCATGACCTGAGCTGAAATGAAGAGTCGGGCGCTTATCTGAGCCATCCAGGCACTCCTGGATTTTCTATTTCTTTTGCCAGTCAGTGTTGCTAGTTTGTATCTTTGTAGAATTGTTTTTGTTTGCTTGTTTGTTTGTTTTTACTTTTTTGAGTGGTTGACCTAGAGTTTGCCATATATATTTAGAACTAGTCCAGGTGCACTTTCAAAGAGCACTATACTGCTTCACAGGTAGTGCAAGCACCTTATAATAACAGAGTATTCCTAATTCTTCCTTCCCATCCCTAGTATCATTACTGTCATTCATTTCATTAATACATAAGGATACCTAGGCATCATATATACCCTTGTAGTAAGCATATAGATTATTGAATGCATTGTTTCTATTATTATTTCGAACAAACTGTTATCTGTTACAGCAATTAAAAATACAAAAAACTCGATGGGTCACCTGAGTGGCTCAGTCGGTTAAGCGACCTACTCTTGGTTTCGGCTCAGGTCATGATCTCATGGTTTGTGAGTTTGGGTCCCATGTAGGGCTGTGTGATGGCTGCACGGAGCCTGCTTGGGATTCTCTCTCTCCCTCTCTCTCATCCCCTCTTCCCCCTCAAAATAAATAAATAAACATTAAAAAAAAAAAAGAATACAAAAAATTCGAGTTTTTATTTTATTTCATTTTTTTATTTTAGAAAGAGAGAGCATGCGAGCGAGAGAGATGGGGAGAAGGGCAGAGGGACAGAGAATCCCAAGCAGGTTCCACACTCAGCGCGTGGCCGACACGGGACTTGATCCCAAGACCCTGGGATCATGACGTGAGCCGACGCAGTTGGATGCTCAGCTGACTGAGCCACCCAGGCGCCCCTGGAGTTTTTATTTTATCTTCGCTTATTCCTTCTCTCATACCTTCTTTCTTTATGTAGTTCTGGGCCTCTGACATATAGCATTTTCCTGCTCTCTGAAGAACCTTTTGGGAAACATTTCTTGCAAGGCAGGTCTCCTGGCAACAAATTCCCTCAATTTTTGTATGCCTGGGAAAGTATTTTTCCTTGAGTTTTGAAGGAAAATTTTGCAGGGTACAGAATTCCAAGTTGGGGACTTTTTTTTTCCCCAACACTTTAAGTATTTCTCTCCACGCCTCTCTTATTTGCGTAGTTTTTGAGGATAAGTCGAATGTAATTCTTATCTTAGCTCCTCTTGAAGTAAGCTGTTTTCCGCCCCCTCCCCCGCCCCCGACTTCTTTAGGAGTTTTTCTTTATCTTTGTTTTTTCCTGGAGTTTGAATATGATGCGCCTAGGTGGGTTTTTCTTTGGCATTTATCCTGCTTGGTGTTCTCCGAGCTTCCTGGATCTGCCGTTTGGTGTTTGACATGAATTTGGAAAATTTCTCAGACGTCGTTGTTTCAAGTATTTCTTCTGTCCCTTTTTCTTTTTATTCTCCTGGTTTTCTCATTAAACCTGTGCTATCCTACAGCTCTTTGGTATCTCGTTCCATTTTCTTTAGGCTTTTTTTTTTCCTGTTTACTTTTCAGTTTTGAAATCTTCTATTGACATATCCACAAGTTCAGAGATTCTTTTTTTCTTAATTTTTTATTTTTTTTCATTTTCGAGAGACAGAGAGAGACAGAGCATGAGCAGGGGAGGGGCAGAGAGAGAGGGAGGCACAGAATCTGACGCAGGCTCCAGGCCCTGAGCTGTCAGCACAGAGCCCGACGCGTGGCTCGAACCCATGAACCGTGAGATCATGACCTGAGCTGAAGTTGGATTCTTAACTGACTGAGCCACCCAGGTGCCCCTCAGAGATTCTTTTTTTTCAGTGGGCCAGTGTACTAATGAGCCCATCGAAGACATTCTTCATTTCTCTTAGAGTGTTTTAGACCTCTACCATTTCATTTTTTAATTTAATTTTATTTTTTAATACTTGATTGTCAAATTGGTTTCTATACAACACCCAGTGCTCAATCCAACGAGTGCCCTCCTCTGTGCCCATCACCCACTCTCCCCCCTCATTTCATTTTTATTCTAAGTATTTCTCTCGTTCTGCTTACGGTTCGCATCTGTTCTCGTGTGTTGTCGGCTTTCATTAGAGCTCTTAGCATGTTAGTCATAGTTACATTAAAATCCTAGTCTGATAATTCCAACATTCCTGCCGTATCTGGCCATGGTTCTAATGTTTTCTCTGTGTTTCCAAACTGTGTTTTTGTGCCTTTTAGTATGCTTTGCCACTTTTTGTTTGGAAGCCAAACATGACGTACCAGGTAAAAGGAACTGCAGGAAACAGGCCTTTAGTAATATGGTAGCGAGGTCCGGGGGCAGGGGCGGTATTCTGAGGCCCAACGATTAGATCTGTCTTTTGGGGAGTTTATGTCTCTAGATTATGTACTTCACCAGTGCTTCTCAGGCAGCTAGAGGGAGCTGGGGTAGGGTAGTTCCCTTCCCCTAGCTGGGCTAGGCTCTGATAAAAAAACCTGAGAGATTAAGCTCTGGTCAAATAGTTTCTCTCTCTCGAGGGCAGAACTTGTTAGGAAGAACAGAAAGCTGTGGTGTTTTTCAAAATGGCTACTTTCCCTTCCTCCCTTCTGAAGCAGGACGGAGGTTTTCCTCCTACTTCACTGAGACAACCTGGTGGAGCTAGAGGAGGTAAAACAAAAGGGGGGCACGCAGCCCCGCGACTGGGCCCCCCTGGAGTTTTCGCCTGTCAGACTGGGCCACGCTGAGCCCCCCAGCAGTTCAGTTACAGTTCAGAGTCCCCTGCCCTGCTGCCGAGTTGCACGGAGGCCTCTGCTCATGGCCTCCAGCCAGGTTCGCTCTTCTGTGTCTGCCTGTCTGTTTCTCCAGTGCTGGGGGTAGCATTTTCCCCCGTGAGCTCAATTCCCTGAGAGATGTAAGAAAAGTTAGGTGGGTTTTTTGTTTTGTTTTTTTTTTCTAGTTCGTTCACCTATCTACTGATCGTAATGACTTCCAAGCTCCTTAAATGCTGGCCCAGAAACCGGAAGTCCTCTTGCTTCTTCGTCAATATAGACGTTTACAGCTATGTTTTGTCTGCTTCGACGGCTTCCCATGAGTGTTTTTACGTTGTGTTTTCTTTTTTGTTCATCTCGAGATAGTTGCTGGCTTCCTTTGGGATGCCTCAACTTTCTATGGGAGGGGGAGCATTTTCAGCCGGAAATTCCACTGGATTAATTTCAGGCGCCGGGATTTACTCCCACTAACGCCTTTAGAGAGTAGTCTCTGAGGAAGAGACACTGAAAGGAGACACAAGTGGCTGAGGAGGAGGTGGTGTGACTTAAGTCTTCGCTTTAGAAGCCACCCTGCAGCCTGTGTCCTCCAAAGCAGAGATTCTGACCTAGGGGCAGTGTAGTCCCTCGGTGGCACTGAACAATGCCTGGACACGTGTTGCATTGCCATGCTGGAGCAGGGGGTGGGTAGCATCCAGCATCTCGTGGGTAGAGGCCAGGGATGCTGCTAGACACCCCGTAACACACAGGGCATCTGCGCGCGACAAAGACTCATCTGGTCTGATAAGCGCGGTCTTGGCGCGGCCCTGGGGAAACCTTTTCCTGACCCCTGACGTTGGTGAGGCTGTTTCCTGCTCACTCAGCACCTCCCCGTCTAGTGTCTCCGTGCCTCTTCACAATGGTCCCTGAGGTAGGTGAAGTGTCACAATCTGAGGTGAGGGGGGTGAAGCCTGAACACTGTAGCAAGCTGTCAGTCGGGAGCAGAGCCTGGATGACCACCCTCCAGTCCGGTCGTGTCCCCCCAAAAGCCTACAGTTGCCTGGGCCTCCGCTCGCTTGGCTCCCCCCACCTCTCGAAGGCAGATCGCCATGGACTGTCCTGTGAGTACACGTCCCAGCTAAGAACGCGTCACGCTGTCTGGCAATCCTCCGTTGAACGTCTCCCCCTGCGAATGGAGCGGAAGCTCCCAGCGGGCAGCGCGCCAGTTGGCACAGAGTAGGCATTCGGTACATGTTTGTTCAGTGAATTAGGAGGTGTGAGAGAAAGGGTACAAAAATGTTAGCTTGCCTGACTCTAGGAGCTTGAAGCGAAGGTCGCGGCTGCCCCCAGAAGAGGCTGGGGAGGGGGCTGGGCCCCTAGGACTGATGGCGCAAGAGAGATTGTGGACGGTACCTGGGCTGTTTGGCCCAGAGGATTTTAATTTGGTTTTCATTCATAATCCCGGTAGGCTTTACTCGTCCTGTCAAATTCCTCCCACTCCTGCTTCCCCTTCTCTTTGACTCGTTCATCCCAGCCCCTTTTACCTTTCTTGAAAGACTAGTTTTAACTCTACTGAGAAACTCACTGTGGTCTCAGAGTTTTGTGCTCTAAACGTCGTCTCCAAAACATAACGTACAGAAAAATCTTTGGTGGCACTCAACTTCCGCTATCATTAAATTATCCTGACATTGCATCTGCGTGTCTTAAGGTAGCCGGTCTCGATGTTCTCATCCATAAAACGGGAATAATGATCCTTTGTTAGCTAACCGAGACTTTCCCCCGCCCCCCCCCCCTCCCCGGGATAAATGATTTCAGCACACAAAAGCATTCGCCACAGCACCGGGTAAATGGCCAGGCCCCTCCGGAAATGGTAACTGGGAAGAATTATATTCGTATGACTTCTGCAGTGTAACCATCATCATTAAAGTGGTTTGCCAGAAGGAAGCAAAGTGCATTCAGATTTTGTGCTTCTCCCGTACAGCGCTAGCCTAGTAATTTGGTTAAAAGCTCTTCCTTTGACCTGACAGACACGGGACCTTGATCTTTGTTTCTCCACAGGTGTTACAGAACATTTTGGACACCGAAAAGGATTATGCGAAAGAACTGCAGTCTCTACTTGTCACTTACTTAAGACCCCTGCAGGCCAATAACAAGTAAGATTCACGTTTCAAACCCGTTGCTAAATAAAGCCAGACCACGTCAGCAGCGAGTCGTTACTCTTATGTCACTGAATAATTGGTGTTGCCCTTTAGAAGAGTTTCCAGAGCTCACAGGTTGCCCCGAACGTGGTCAGGACCACGGAAATTATGCAAGATGTTGCTGCCGTGGAAGGAATGAGCCGGCCCGCGCGTCTGTCTGTCACAATGTTGATCTTGTCCGCTTTAAAAGCGATACGTGCGGTTTTCCCTCGCCCAAAGAGGAGCTGCGGGTGCTTCTACGCAGCAGAGCTGCACGCCGGAAAGTTTCGTGCTCCCCCTGACTCTCTCCCGTGGCCCGAGAGTGGAAAGAGGGTGGCGTTTTGTGGATGTTCATAAGGGCACTTCAAGCCTGTGTTTCAGCCAGGCAAAAGAATGAATGGAGACGTTAAAATGTTTGTTTGTTTTTTTAAACACAAGAGTCCAACCTGATTCTGGTCTTTGAAGTGAGTGCCTGAGACTCGAACTGAAAACCTAGCTTTCGTGAAAGAAAACTATCGGCCATTCGTTTCGTGTGTGTGTGAGTGTGTGTACGTCCGGAACGGCCTCTTCGACGGTGGCTGACTGCGTGGGTTTGTGTTTATATTTTACTTGATTACACTTTACTGGGGATTACGATCTCTCAGATAGAAAAAGGAGCAGTTGGCCCGTATAATGGAGGACAAAAGCCTCTTCTTCCTCGGTAAGCTTACTCTGGCTGGACAGCGGCCTGAAGTATTGGACGTCAGGCAGGGAAATACGTTTTGTATATTTCACGACTTTTCTCCCCTTTTTTCCACACCGTGTTTGCTGAGGCAGAAAGCCCGGCCGAATTGCCCGGTCGGGTCTTTTCCACGGCACCGCGAGAGTCTTTCTGCAGCGTGAAAGGAGTCTGTATTCCTGTGTTTGGTCAGAGCTTAAACACGGTCGGCAGCCCAGTGTCTTTTGTTATTGTTATGTCGAACATGAAGCGAACTCCGTGAGTCATGCTTCTTTGAGCTGAATGGAAGGAACCCCAGTGAATCACTGGGTCCGGCGCTCTGGAAGGAGTGACTGTCCCCGCCGAGCACATGAGAGAACCGGCTCACTGCCATCCCCATGCCACAGCCAGTCCGTGGCCAGACTCGGCCCACCGGGCCTCCCGCTGCCAGTGAGATGTGCCTTCCGCCTGGCGGAGGCAACAGGCAGAGGCAGGACCCTGAGGCGGTGACCCTGGGAGGGGAGATGGTGAGGCTTCGAATGAAGGAGTGAGTGATTAGCAAGCAGGGAAACAGAGGACAGGACGGGACCAAAGGGGCGGGGCAGAGCAGGCGAGCAGCCGGACCCAGACGCGCACCGTTCCCAGGGAAGCTCCCGATGCAGTCGTGCTAAGTTTCCACGGGCTGCCTCGTGGAGCCCAAAGTGATCTCCAACAAACCAGACTGCTCCCTGTCCGATCCCGAAGGGGCCAAGGAAGCCCACGGTCGGGTTCGAGTAGGCCCCCAAGTCAGCCTCTTGCGGCCACGAGACCAGGAAATCAGGGAAGCCGGCGGGCTGGTTTCGCTTTTGACAGCCCGTAACAGGGGTTTTCCAGCGTGTGGTTCAGGAGGGCGATGATCGCAGAGCCGCCGGCAGCTTTTCACGCTCGAGGGGTTTCGGGTAACGTTTGTTTGGGTCTTCCTTTTCTCTGTCAGCGAAAATGACTCTCTGGGAAACACGCCCCTAGTAGCATGATCTGAAGAAGAAAGAACCTGACGCTGGCCCTTTAAGTCTTCAGAAAAGCCTCCTCCCCCACACCGGCTAAGAGCCTGGACTCTGGAGCTAGAATGTTTTGATTTCTATTCTGGCCTCGCCCTTCCCTGGCTTTGTGACTCTGGGTGATTCGCTCGACCTCTCTGTGCCCGGGTTTCCTGACCCGTACAAGGGAGGCAACGGCACCTACCTCATAAAGTCGGGGGTAGGTTTAGATGCGTTTCGCGCAGATGCCTGCTTCCGTGTGAAGTGCCGAGCGGGTGTGGTCGGTGCTTCTCGTTCTCCCGTGCTGTCCGGTAGGGGCGGAGCGCACGGACGTCCTAGTGCGGAGGCTCTGGATAAAACTGTTCGGTTTGCCTTTGTCTGTTCCGTTCCACGACACACACAAACAAACGAATCAGTACGAGTTTCTTCTCCTGGACTTCCTCTCCTAAGCGTGTCCTTTCGTTGGTTTATGAGCATTGCAAAGGGGGAGAAAATAGATTTTGTGATTTTTCCCCGGTGCCTTCCGCGAGCACATATACTATCCTTCAGTTACTCTCCCAATGGCACTAGAAGACTCCAGCTGTCTTACATTTATCCCCAGCTAGGATGTATTTTGCCTATTTAGATATTTAGACAGTGTGCACTTGTTATCGATTCACTCATTGCACTTTAAGAGGCCTGAATGGCTTGTATAAACCCTTGTTTGCTTTAGGATCAATATTCTCATTGTAGGAAAAGAAAATCAAGCAACGACGCTTTCGCTTTTATTTTTTTAAGTTTATTTACTTACTTTGAGAGAGACAGAGACAGCACGAGTGGGGGAGGGGCAGAGAGAGAGAGGGAGAGAGAGAATCCCAAGCAGGCTCCACGCTGCCAGCGCAGAGCCTGACACTGGGCTCCAACTCATGAAACCGCAGGATCGTGATCGGAGCTGAAACCAAGAGTCGAACGCTTAACCAACCGAGCCACCCAGGCGCCCCAAGGACAGATGCTTTTAAAAGTTGTTTGGGACCACAGACCTGGTGTAAATTAAAAAGCGAAAGTTACGATCTAGGTGTTGCTTCCCTTGTCCCCTTTGCCCGTTATTAGCAAATCATCAGCCCGCTCGACTAGAGATAGATAACTAGAATCATCCTTAAATTCTAGTCACCGAAACTATGTATGGTTTTTTTTTTTTTTTTTCCAGTCTGAGTACTGTGGAGTTTACATCTTTACTGGGGAACTTCGAGGAAGTGTGCTCATTTCAACAGACGCTCTGCCAAGCCTTGGAAGAATGTTCCAAGTAAGTGTCGAGCATTGCCATCAGGATAATCAGCAACATGGCTTCCTTGGTGTGTTTCGTTTTCCTTTTAACTGTGGTCTTAGATACGGGCGTTTTATGTTCACTCATTTGTTACAATCTGATACATTGTCCCAGTACAGAGAAAACGCACTAGGTGGTGGTATTCACAGGGTCAAATCGTTAGTTGTGTATGAGGGTAATCTTTCCTGACTTTATTTAAAAATTCCATCGGTTTACTGCTCCTGGTCAGTAGAGGAGTCAAAAAAGATCTCAGTCGCCCACGGATGATGCCTTTGACTTTGATTAGGTATTTTCTTTTGCATATTGCAAATGGAAAACTAGTCAGAGGACTCATTCAGTTGCACAAGCTGCTGCTTCTCTTTAAATCACACCCGGGACCTTGTCTATTATATTAACAGCTGAAACTTGACAAAGTGGGGCAACGAAAGTATATCTGACTGTGACCCACAACGCATATTCGATGGCTAGCTCGATGGTTGAAGTGCTCAACTACAGAATGGCCTGTGATGATCATCGGGCGATGTATTTCTGTAGCGAGATTAACTTTCCAAGCAGTGTGTCTCGGAGGAGTTGGCAACTTTCATCGTCCATAGCGAGATTGGATTGCCTGTTTCTTGAGCTTTCTGGGATGCAGGTGGTCATCCAGGAAGGAAGGTGGTAAGAGCCCACGCCAAAGAGACCCGCGGAGCCGTCCTCAATGCGCACGGGAACCCGGCTTCTTGACGAGGGACATTAGGTCGCTCAGTGAGAATAGCAGATTACAAACTAGATTTGTAATCTACGTTTTCCATTTTATAGAGGAACATGTAGGCGAAAGTATAAGGAATATGCCAAAATTATTACAATAGCTGTCTCTGAATGGTGCAAGGTCTGAGTAATATTTTTCCTTTCTTGCACTTTTCATTCTACAAATGAAAACAAGTGGCTTGTGACTTAAAAAAATTAATCAAAAAAAATCTTGAGGCCATCCTGCCTAGAGACCACCAGGCCACGAAGACTACATAATACTTTTGTGATATGTCATTTTTGGAGTTGATTAGTTTTGTCTGCGCTCGAACTGCATATAAATTAGCCAACAGTATTTTTTTTGTGTGCCTGGCTAAAAATGTGAATATTATAATTTGAATAAATATCTTTTTTGAGAAAGAGAGAGAGGCACAAGTGAGTGAGAGGCAGAGAAAGAGAGAATCACAGGGGGACAGAGAGAGAGAGAGAGAGTCACGGCTGACCCAAAGCAGAGCTCGAGTTCACCCGATATGGGCCTCGAACTCAGGAACCATGAGATCATGATCTGAGCTGAAGTCAGGTGCTTAACGACTGAGCCAGGCAGGCAGCCTTGAATAAATCTCTTAAAAAGACCCCTACTCAGTAATTCCAAGTAAGTACCTGACCTTCTGTATTGGAGCTGAGTTTGGTGGTCAAGAACTTACATTTCATGGAGAAAATGATTATGATACAGTTTCTGTTTTAATTTTGGCAAAAGAATTCAAAAGCTTTGCACATTGCAAAAGGAGCAAAAAGGAGCCATCTTCCTTTATCGCGTTTCTTATTTTACATTGTGGGTTTCATCTGTCTTACTTCCAGGTTTCCAGAAAACCAACGCAAAGTAGGAGGTTGTCTACTGAACCTCATGCCTCATTTTAAATCCATGTATCTGGCTTACTGTGCAAATCACCCTTCGGCCGTCAATGTACTCACGCAGCACAGGTAAACTGTTACCATTTCCCCCAAATAGGCTGTTTTACGGTGAGATCCTTTCCTAGGACTGCTTCGTTTGGAAGTCCGAGGTCGCCAGTTGAACTTTTGATTACTGAGCATCTACTATGTGCCGTGTCCTGTACTAGCCGATGGGGAGTCAGTAGGAAACAAGGAAGAGGAAGTTTCGAGCGTAGGTCTTGAGCATCAGGTCTTGAGTCTTGCCCCTCATGGAGCATAGGATCTTGAGAGAAATACGGACATGAAATACAACACCGGCAACTTGTCGTTTCCGGTGACTGAGCCATGCAAAACGGGTAATGAACAAAAGGATAATGAAAAGGAGGCCGTGAGACTTTGCAACATGGCGTCGGCTCAGTGTGGGCTGAGGGAAGGCTCGGGGAAGGCTCTCCCGAAGCAAAACTCTGTTCAGACCCACTGGTTTAGCCTTCCCCTGCCCCCATGATTGGTCGCTCCGAGTTGCTGACGAATAGCTAAAGCGTCTGGGGTCACCTCTCCTTCACTTTCCCGTTGTCCGGCAGGGGAGGTCTGAGGCAGTGCCGTGGCCTGAAGCGGATACTCGTTGCCACGGACGGGTGGGAGGACACTAGCAGTGTGAACTATCCGGCAGGTGCTTTAAGCAGCGGGCCGTGATAATCATCGGACAGGAATAGAAAGTGTCTCAGATTCGCCGGGAACGGCAGCATAGTGTCTCCTTTAAGAGTCCTTGCAAGGGACCTGGAGAAATTCGTATCTGTCCTACCCCTCTTTACCATCTGGTTCCCCATCCCTGACACATTCACTGATGCAGTTTATTTATTTCGAGAGAGAGAGAGAGAGAGAAAGAGAAAGAGAAGAGAGAGAGAGAGAGAGAGAGAGAGCGCGTGCAAGCAAGGGAAGGGCAGAAAGAGAGGAAGAGGAAGACTCCCAAGCGGGCTCTGCGCCGTCAGTGCAGAGCCCAACCTGGGGCTCGATCCCATGAACCGTGAGATCATGACCTGAGCTGAAATCAAGAGTCAGATGCTTAACCAACCGAGCCACCCAGGCGCCCCTGGATAATAGATTTAAAGATGCCGCGTGAACTATGAAATCATGGCTAGAAATCCGGGGTGGCGAGGACAGTAGCAAGTACTCTTAGGCTCTTAGGACTTAACCTGGAGACTGGATTCGGAATGGATATGAATCGTGGAGGCCGCTCATGGCCAAAAAGAATATTCTTCTCTTAATCCGGCTCAGACTGGAACTCCCAGAGCCACACTTGAACACTAGCGGACACCAGCCCTCAGAAGTGATGGAATTTGGGGTTTTGTCCTGATTTATTAGGTGCTGTATTGACTTTATAGAGCCATTAAGTAAGGACATTTTTCAGGTAGAATTCAGTGGGTCCTACTCGAAGGTCAATTGTATTTCCCTGACCAAAGTCATGAATTCTTGTAGAATGGCAGAGATGGAAGTTGGAGTTTAAAGAAAGAGAAGCCACGAATCTGAGTTATTTAGGCAAGGGGCTCAACTCCTTAGAGCTAATATGAGCTAATAATAGCACTGAGAGTGTGCCAGGCCCACGATGCAAGAGCCTATGAGGGAATTCCTATTATTACCACCTCTGCTTTACAGATAAGACGTTGGAAGGTCAAGGAACCCGCCCGAGAGCTCATAGCTGTTAAGTGCTTGGGCCAGAATTAGAATCCAGGTCTGTCAGACTTCTAAAAAACTATTTTTCTTGCGATATGTATTTTACCTACAAAGAACAATTTAAATGCAAATTGAAAGAATTGCAATAAACTGAACACCCACGGTACACACCACCCAGCTTAAGAACTAAAATATTACCATTTCCTTTTTTACATACCAGGCCCCCTGGATTCGAATTCACATACTTGAAATGTACAGTTCCCTTATTGTTAGCATATTCAGAGCTGTGCCACCATCCCCACCAGCAGCTGGAGGGCATTTGCATCACTCCCGAGACAAGTTCATCCTCATTACCAGGCGGTCTCTACTGCCAGGCCAAGGCACCCACTAAAGTACTTTACGTCGCTGTGGATCGGCTTTCTCTGGACCTTTCATGTAGATGGAATTACACGGCATAGGGCCTTTCGTGTCTGGCTCTTCTCACTTAGCGTGATGTTTTCCGGGTTCATCTGTGTTGTAGCACTTATTAATACCTCGGTTTTATTTAAAAATTTTTTTTGTTTATTTATTTTCGAGGGAGAAAGAGAGCATGCAAGCAGGGGGGAGAGGCAGAGAGAGAGAGAGAGAGAGGGGAGAGAGAGAATCTCAAGTAGGCTCCACCCTATTGGAGCTCGATGACATGGGGCTCAATCTCAGGAACCGTGAGATCGTGACGTGAGCCCAAATCAAGAGTCAGGCATTCAACCGACTGAGCCACCCAGGTGCCCCTAGTACCTCATTTTTTAAATTACCCCCCCCAAAAAAAGATTCCACTATTTAGATACAGCGTCTCGTTCTTCCATTCACCAGCTTGTGGACATATGGGTTGTGAATAATGCCTCTGTGACATTAGCTACAAGTCTTCATGTGGACCTATGTTTTCATTTCTCTTGGGTGGATACCCGGGAGTGAAATTGCTAGGTCATACGGTAACTCTTATGTTTCACTTTTAGAGGAGCTGTCAGGCTGCTTTCCAAAGTGGCTGGACCAATTTATATTCCCACCACCAGTGTATGAGGGTTCCGTTTTCTCCACATCATCACCATTTTTCATTAATCGGTGGTTTTGATTATAGCCATCCTAATGGGAGTGAAGTAATATCTCATTGCGATTTGATTTGCATTTCTCTGAGGAACAGTGATGTTAAATATCTTTCAGGGACTTTTTGGCCATTTGTATATCTTCTTTTGGGGAAATGTCTATTCAGATCTTTGCCCATTTTTTTTTTTTTACTTTTTAATGTTTATTTATTTTTGAGAGAAAGAGAGAGAGAAGGCGCGAGCAAGTAGGGGAGGGGCAGAGAGAGAGGGAGACAGAGGGTCTGAAGTGGGTTCTATGCCGGCAGCGGAGAGCCCAATGCGGGTTCAAACTCATGAATGCGGAGATCGTGACCTGAGATGAAGTCGGATGTTTACCTGGCTGAGCCCCCCAGGCGCCCCCATCCTTTGCCTGTTTTAAAATTGGATTATCTGTTTTCTTATTGAGAAATTATTTACATGAATTCACCATTTTGAAGTGTCTAATTGAGTGGCTGTGAATATATTCACAAGGTTGTCTAACCATCCCAACTGTTTAGTTTCAGAACATTTTCATCTCCCCAAAAAGAAACCTTGTAGCCAGTAGCAGTCACTCTCCTTCTTTCCGGTGGCTCACGATGTTGAGTATATTTGCATATGCTTGTTGGCTATTATAATATCTTCTTTGAAAATATGTTTAAATCCTTTCCCCATTTTTGGGGCGCCGGGGTGGCTCAGGCGGTTAAGCGTCTGACTTGGGCTCAGGTCATGATCTCACGGTCTGTGAGTTCGAGCCCCGAGTCGGGCTCTGTGCTGACGGCTCAGAGCCTGGAGCCTGCTTCGGATTCTGTGTCTCCCTCTCTCTCGGCCCCTCCCCTGCTGACATTCCGTCTCTCTCTCTTAAAATAGATAAACATTAGAAAAAAGTTTTTTAAATCCTTTGCCCATTTTTTAGTTGGGTTATTCCTCTTTTCATTGTTGACTTGCAGCACTTTATATATTCCTTATATCCTCTTATTAGATATGTGATTTGCAAAAATTCTCTCCCACTTTGTGGATTTTCTTTTCACTTTCTCGATGGTGTCCTTTGAATCACAAAAGTTTTAATTTCAAGTTTCATTTTGATGGTGTCCAATGCGTCTGTTTGTCTTCTGTTGCCTGTGATTTTGGTGTTCTGTGTAAAAAACTAGTGCCTAATCCAAGTCATGAAGGCTTATGCCTGATTAAGAATTTTATACTGTTATCTCTTACATTTAGCTCTTTAATCTATTTTTTAAAAATGTTTACTTATTTATTTTGAGAAAGAGAGAGTGAGCAGGGGAGGGGCAGAGAGAGAAAGAGAGACAGAGAATCCCAAGCAGGCTCCACAGCTGTCAGCATAGAGCCCAGGGTGGGGCTCGAACTCATGAACCTTGAGATTATTACCTGAGTCGAAACCAAGAGTCAGATGCTTAACCTACTGAGCCACCCATGTACCCCTCATTAATCTATATTTGAGTTAATTTTTCATATGGTGTGAGGTAGGGGTCCAACTTCATTCTTTTGCATGTGTATGTCTGATGTCCCAGCAACTTTTGATTTCTCTTCTTATAAATTTGTTATATTGTGTTTTATGTCTCAGAATGGGATCTATCTTGGTGAATGTTCCATGTGAGCTTGAGAAGAATTTATATTTTGCTATGGTTAGATAAAGTATTCTCTAACTGGCAATCAGATTACTAGATTGATGGGGCCGTTCAATTCAACTATATCCTTACCAATTTTCTATCTGCTGGATCTGTTTATTGATAGAGAGATGTTGAGGTTTTTAACCATAATAGTAGATTTATCTATTTCTCCTTTCAGTTCTAGCAATGTTTGCCTTGTGTATTTTGATGTTCCCTTGTCAGGTGTATTCATGTTAAGGATTATTTTGTCTTGTTGGGGAATCGGCCCTTTTATCTCTATGTAATGCTCCCTCTTTATCCCTGGTGATTTTTCTCGTTCCGATGTCAGCTTTTTCTGAAATTAATGTAGCTAATCCAGCTGTTTTTTGATTACCGTTAATATGATCTATCTCTTGCATCCTTTCCTTTTTATTCTGTGTCTTATAGACGACATGCAGTTGAGTCTTGTTGTTTAACCCACCCTGACAGTCTCTGTCTTTTAATTGGTGTATTTAGATCATTTACATCTAAAGTGCTTATTGATAGAGTCAGATTCATGTTTACCATGTTTATAACTATTTTCTATCCATTGCGCTTGTTCTTTCTTTACTACCCCACCCCCTTTTACTGACTTCTCTGGTTTTAGTTAAATGTTTTACATGATTTCATTTTATCTTCTCTCCTAGTGTATTATACTTCTAAAAATACTTTAGTGGTTTAGAGTTTAAAATAACCATTTATCACTAATCTAACAGCACTTTCGCATAATACTTTACCATTTCATAGGTACTGTAGGTACCTTACAACAGAGTATTCTCAATTCCCCCTCATCTCTTACAACATTGTTCTCATTCATTTTATTTATTCATACGGTAAAATCACCTAATATATTGTCACTATTATTTTAATAGTTAGCTATTAGATCCATGAAGAGTCAGAAAAAGTTTTCTTTTACCTGCATTTATTATTCTCTAACACTCTTCCTTTTTTTTAAGTTTCTTTATTTATTTTGAGAGCTGGAATGCATGCACAAGCAGGGGAGGGGCAGAGAGAGTGGGGGAGAATCCCAAGCAGGCTCCACGCTGTCATCACAGAGCCCGATGCGGGGCTCGATCCCACAATCTATGAGATCATGACCTGAGCCAAAATCCAGAGTTGGACGCTTAACCATCTGAGCCCCCCAGGCGCCCCAACACTCTACCTTTTGTATTTAGATCCAAGTTCCCTTCTCTCCAAATAACTTCTTTTAACAATTTTTGCAAAGGCGGTCTACTGGCGATAATTTCCCTCAGTTTTTCTTTGCCTGAGGAAGTTTTATTTCTCCTCTACTTAGTTTTTTCCCTTTTATTTTTATTGTGACAGAAAAAAATTTAGCATGAGATCTGTCCTCTTAACACATTTTTAAGTCTAAAGAACAATACAGAAGAGGACTGATCTTTACTGTGAGAACTTGCCTGGGCTCTTGGATGCAAAACTCAGAAAAATATTGGGATCCTGAGACTGAGTTGCTGGGAGTTTTTAACTGTCCAGGTAGTCCACACTTAGACTCTGAAAAAGAAAAAAAACAACAACTTTTTAAACATTTATTTTTGAGAAACAGAGCGAGACAGAGCGCAAGCAGGGGAGAGGTGGAGCAGGGGGACGCGGAATCCGAAGCAGGCTCCAGGCCCCAACGGACTCTTAAAATTAGCATTTGAGTGTTTCTACCAGTTACTGGCTCCAGTGGTTTCTCCTTCAGGGAAGCGTATCTCTGTTTTAATTCTCTGTGTTTACCTGTGTTTCCAGATTTGGGGGAGGTGGTTTCCCTGCGATCCCAATTCCTAGTAGATCTAAGTCATTGATTTTCAATGAGTTTTTTTCTCGTGAGAATAGTAATGATGCCTTCCAAACTCTTTACATGTCAGAGCCGAAACCAGAAGTCCTTCAGTGATCCGTTTTGAAATCTTTTTTGGTAGTTGCTCTGAGGTTTTCCATACATATCTTACCTTACCAGAATCCCCTTTATATTCCCACTAGCGTAATTCTAGCGACATGTAGTAATGTTATTCCTGGTAGAGCTCTGTTTCTTCTTCTCTCTTTGGGTTACTGTTGTTATACATTTTACGTCTGTATGTTACAAGCCCAATAATATATTGCTATAAATATGATTTTATGTGTATTGACGAAACTGAGAGAAGAAAAGAGAACAAGGATATATTTATAGCATCGGTTACATTAACATTCTCATTTACTGTGTGTTTATCTTTATTTCTTCCTGTGGATTGGAGTTACTACGTGGCATCATATCGTTCTTCCAATAGAACTTTCTTCCCACCCACCTTCACTGTGCTGGGGTTGTAAAATCTATTACAGTTCTGTGCATTGCAGGCTTTATACAGTCGTTTTTACAGTAGTTAAGAAAAGAAGGAGAAATATGTATTTATACTGTCTTTTATAATTGCGTGATTACCTTTAGTGGTGCTCTTTTTGTAGGTGGATTTGAATTTACATCTGGATATACTTGATTTTA
This sequence comes from Paguma larvata, assembly GCA_030068075.1. Taxonomy (NCBI): domain Eukaryota; kingdom Metazoa; phylum Chordata; class Mammalia; order Carnivora; family Viverridae; genus Paguma; species Paguma larvata. The sequence continues at coordinate 107,092,839 of CM057830.1, read as the reverse complement.
ACAGGTAACTTCAGTATTTCATGTAAGGTGGGTCTTCCAGCAAAGAATACTTTCAGTTTTTGTTTGTTGGGGAATATTTTCATTCCACCTAAATTTTGTTTTATTTATTTATTTTAAGAGAGAGAGAGAGAGCATGAGCAGGGTAGGGGCAGAGAGAGAGAGAGAATCCCGAGGTAGGCATTGTGCTGTCAGCACGGAGTCTGACTCAGGACCCCATGTGGGGCTTGAACCTACAGACTGGGAGATCATGAACTGAGCCGAAATCAAAAGCCAGACACTTAGCCAACTGAGGCACCCAGGGGCCCCTTTTCCACCTAAATTTTTGAAAGATAGTTTGGATGGATATAGAATTCTTAGTGGGCAGTTTTGTTTCTTTACTTTGAGTATATCATTTCACTGCCTTCTGGCCCTTATTCATTCTGGTGAGAAATTAGCAGTTAGGTTAATCTTATTCAGGTTCCCTAGCCCACAATGAGTTGTTTTTCTCTCTTTTTAAGATTTTCTCTTTGTTTTTGCCTGTTAGCATTTTTACTATAATTTGTATATGGATCTCTTTGCATTTCTTCTACTTGGAATTCATTGAGCTTCTTGGATATGTAGATTAACATTTTCCTCAAGTTTGGGAAGGTTTTCAGTCATTATTTCTTCAAATATTTTTTTCTGCTTCATTCTCTCTTTCCTCTCATTTGGGACTCTCATGATGCGTGTGTCGTTGTGTTTAAAGATGCCCCACATGTCTCTGAGGCTTGTTCGTTTGTCTTTTTCTTTTTTTTTTTAATGTTTATTTATTTTCGAGACAGAGAGAGCAGGGGAAAGGCAGAGAGAGAGGGAGACAGAAGATCTGAAGCAGGTTCCAGGCCCTGAGCTGTCACCACAGAGCCAGATGTGGGGCTTGAACTCACGAACCATGAGCTCACGACCTGAGCCAAAGTCAGAGGCTTAATCAACTGAGCCATCCAGGCGCCCATCATTTTTCCTTTTCTTTAAAAATGTTTATTTATTAATTTTTGAGAGAGAGAGAGAGAGAGAGAGAGTGAGAAAGGGAGAGAGAGAGCATGCACGCATGCACAAGCAGGGGAGGGGCAGAGAGAGAAGGAGACACAGAATCGGAAGCAAGCTCCGGGCTCTGAGCTGTCAGCACAGAGCCCGAAGCGGGGCTTGAACTCACCAACCGTGAGATCATGGCCTAAGCCAAAAAACCGGACACTTAACCTACTGAGCCACGCGCCCCTCAATTTTCTTTATTCTTTCCTCCTCCTTTTTTCTCAGATTGCGTTCTCTGTCAGTCTATCATTAAAGTCACTGGTTTCTTCTGCCAGTTCAGATCTACCATTGAGCAGCTCTAGCGAACTTTTAAATTTCAGTTATTGTACTTAAAAAAAAATTGTTTTAATGTTTATTTTTCTCAGAGAGAGAGAGGCATAGTACAAGCAGGGGAGGGGCAGAGAGAGAGGGAGACACAGAATCCAAAGCAGGCTCCAGGCTCTGAGCCGTCAGCACAGAATTCAATGCGGGGCTCGAATCCATGGACTTCGAGATCATGACCTGAGCGAAAGTCAGACGGTTAACCGACTGAGCCCCCTAGGTGCCCTAGTGTGTTACATATTTGTTTTTAATTGAAAACTAGGCACTTTATGCAATTTTAGATTTAGTAACTCTAGATACTGATTCTTTTCTCCCATCTCGGGAGGGGGGGGAGGGGGGTGTTGTCGTTGTTGTTGTTTGCTTCTTCGTTTAGTGACTTGACTAGACTGTCTTAGTGAGGTGAGGTCTCTTTCGCCCACAGCGTGCATCCTCCGAGGTCACTGCTCAGACGGCGCAGCCTTGGTCCTGCACTCAGTCACCGCGCAATGACGGTGCCTTTAGCAGGGTTCTCTTGGACCGGCTCTCCCTGATTTTCCTCTTAAGCTGTTTACCCCAATTTAGTGCTACATCCAGCTGCTAGGCTCCACTAATTTCCGGCCCGCTTGCTCTAATGTTTTCCACAATTCCCTGGGGGCATAACTTGATCTGTCATCTGATCCAATTCAGTTCGGGCAGGGGTTGTTTTTGAGACCGATCTTTGAAGTTTGTTCTGACCCTTCTTAGCTGCCTCTTTCCTTGCTGCTTTCTCTCTGGTGACCTCCGTGGCCTATGGTTTACAGTCTTGCTCTAATTAAGAAGAGCTGCCAGCACCCTCTCATTTGCTCACCACCAAAATCTTCATTGTTTCTGCAGGAGCCTTTAGGCTTGGATTTCTCCACCCTCTTTCTTTCTTTCTTTCTTTCTTTCTTTCTTTCTTTCTTTCTTTCTTTCTTCCCTTCCCTTCCCTTCCCTCCCCTCCCCTCCCCTCCCCTCCCCTCCCCTCCCCTCCCCTCCCTTCCCTTCCCTTCCCTTCCCTTCCCTTTTCTCTCTTTCTTTTCTCTCTTTCCTTCTGGCTCTATGCCCAATGTGGGGCTCACACTTGTGACCCCGAGATCCAGAGTCTCGTGCTCTAGCGACTGAGCCAACCAGGCGCCCCTCCCCACACTCTTTTTCAACTAAAACCAGTTCCTTTGGGGAGAGCCCCGGAGCCCTCTGATCTTGTAGGCTGCCCTCCTCCCCGGGCGCAATCTTTGTGCCAGTGCCCTGGGCACAGGGCAGGGCACTAACCTCTGGCCTTCTCTGCTCGCCTCTGCCAGCACAGAACCTCTGCCCAGCAGCGAGCGTGGGTGAGGGTGCGGGGTCCCCAGTACTCTCAGGCTGCCACTCCTGGGGTAGAGGCTCCTCCCTGTGTATGTGGGGGGGCCCCTCAGCCACACTTGCCAGGAATTGGCTTTTTCAGCTCAACGGTGAAGCCCATGAGAGATGCTAGTGAGATATCGTGTCCTTGGATTGGAAGCAAAGGGGACAAGGACGCCTGTCTTCTTGGCCACGCTTGCATGAAGTAGCGTCTCCGTCAGGCTGAGCTGGGACGGAAGGACAGGGGAAGGTGGCCGGTCATGGCTCACAGGCCACGAACTCTCCCTGATCTGTGTGAGTGTTAGAATGTTTTCTCGAATAAATATTCTTTTCACTTATCATTATGCCATCAGGACAGTTTCTGGAGACCTTAAATGGTCGCTTTTATAGTTTCCGCCAGCTTGCAGGTTTGTAGATGAAATGAAATAATGTATACAAAGTCTCTGGCCTCGGGGTGCCTGGCCGGCCCAGTCCGTGGAGCGTCCGACCCTTGATTTTGGCTCAGGTCATGATCTCATGGTTCGTGGGATGGAGCCCCACATCGGGCTCTGCGCTGAGGGCACAGAGCCTGCCTGGGATTCTCTCTCTGCCCCCCCCGCCCCGCCTCCCACCTCTCTCTCTCTCAAAATAAATAAACTTAAGACAAAAACAAGGTAGTTGTCACCACCCCTTATTTCAACTTTATTCATCTGCTACCAACTCCTAGTTGCTTTTTAGAAAAAAGTTGTGTGATATTTCCAGCCTACAAACAACAGAGAGAAAACAGAGCACCTCCAGGCAGCCGCCGCTCGGCTTATAAAACAAACGAGAGCTGCACCCGGAGTCCCGCGTGTGTGCTCTCTCCTGTTTCCTGCTCCTCCTCCCTCACCGGAAGGAACCGCAGTCCTGAAGTTGTTTCTGTCACTTCCAGGAATGTTTTCATACTTTACTACCCATCTTCGATAAAGAAAACAGTGTGGTTCAGAGACATTTTTCTTGTGGCGGATACATAAACATCCTGTGTGTAAAAGGGCAAATTTCTCTTTCTTTTTCTTTCTTTCTTTTCCTTTTTTTTTTAGTTTTTAAATGTTTGTTTATTTTTGAGAGAGACAAGTAGAGTGCAAGCAAGGGAGGGGCAGAGAAAGGGGGACAGAGGATCCAAAGCAGGCTCTGCACTGACAGCAGAGAGCCCAACGTGGGGCTCGAACTCATGAACTGTGAGATCATGACCTGAGCTGAAACCAACAATCCGACACTTAACCAGCTGAGCCACCCAGGTACCCAAAGGGCAAATTTCTTAATACCAATAAAAAGAGATGCTTCCGGGTCGCCCGGGTGGCTCAGTCGGTTAAAGGTCCGACTTCGGCTCAGGTCATGATCTCATGGTTCGTGGGTTCAAGCCCCACCGGGCTCTGTGCTGACAGCTCAGAGCCTGGAACCTGCTTTGGATTCTGTGTCTCCCTCTCTCTCTGCCCCCTACCTGCTCACTTTCTCCCTCCCTCTCTCTCTCTCTCTCTCTCTCTCTCTCTCAAATATAAAATAAACATTAAAAAAGAGACCCACCCTCATGTTAGCTTACCAATTTTATGAGCACATACTCTTTTCCTTTTAATCTGAGGGTAGCAATTCCAGAAACAAATGGGGTGCCTCGAGTAGCAGACTTCTGTAGTGTTCAGAGAAGTTTCTGTTGTAACTCGTGTGTTAAAATGTTACTGACTGCCTTTACCCACATTAGGAATTTAATTTTATAAATAACCGTAGAGACTCCTTCAAACATTATGATTTAAACTTTGTTACATAGTTAATTGAAAGGTTTTCAACTTTGGGGGGAGGGGTTATATTCTGTTTGTTTCGTTTTGGTTGGTGATGTTTTTTTGAGAATTTTAACATCTCCCTTGAAATGACGGAAGACTCATTGGAGTCCCATAGAATGGAATTTTTATCGAACCTTTTATTTGCATGTAAGGAGTGAAAATTAAATTGAAATATTTGGGGGGTTCCCGAGACGTGCTTCTAATATAATCTCAGCGATGTTACATGCATCTTGTGGCTATTTATGCCAACACAGTAGAGGCAAGGTATAGCGGAACGAAATTTATAGAAATTTAAGTCTAAAATCCTGTTTTAGATGAAGGTGTCAGCTGAAATAAGGACATCGGTGGGTTTCTGTTCTTTCCCTGCTGGGTCTGTTGATGCTCAGACACTGGAAAGTCCCCTGGAGCCCGAGCAGGCCGTCCTGTTGAACTTCTCCCTTTCAGCCTGCAGGTGGCAGTATCGTACCAGAAATGCGCCCGACAATGGGCAGTGAGCTCTAAGGCTTTAAAATTCATTGCATGTTAGCACCTTGTTAAAAATGCAGTAATATATTATCTGAATTTGGATACAGAGGCAGACCCCAACCTTGATGTGTCCCCATATTTACATATATTTGAATGGCTGCCCCAGTCTTTTGTTAGCCCTTGGTTGAGGTCTTTTGGGATTTCCCCTCTCTCTCCCCTTCAGGCTTATTACTGTAGCTCTTGTTTCTTCCTGGGAATAACCTCTCCCTTACAAAAATACCCACGTCTCTCCCGTGCTTTGGTGTGGCTCCGATCCTTTTGACGAGGGAAAGGGCCCGGATTTAAAGTGAGAGCAAGGAGAGGACTAAGACAGGTCTGAACCCGACTTCCGTCTCCACTGCAACGAGAAACCCCACTGTGTCCTTTTCCTCTGGCGAGTTTTCACTCTCTGTTTCCCATGTTGTCAGCAATGAAGACTTTGAGAAAAACCCAGAGAGCTGTGTTGTGTCTTTGCTTCGGAACGAGGAGCGGAGGCACCATTCTGAAACTAGGTTCTGTTCTGTTTGTGTCTTTGAGGAACCCGGGAAGGGGTCAGGGGAGACCGATCACAAAAGGAAAGTGGTAGGAACACACAAGAAGCCTGCGGCCTGGTCCCTGGGACGAGGGGCATGAAAAAGGGGGTCCCAGAGACCCACCCAAGCCAGCTGAGTGGCATCCCTGGGATTTTTCCACTGGCCAGACCCCCCTCCCCCTTTCCAGGCCACGATGACTTCCATGAAAAGAGAGTGGGACGGAGGGGAGTGTGGAGGGGAGGTCTCTGATCTTTTCCAGCCGCTCTAGCTAGACTTCCCGTCATTCAAGGATTCCACAGAAACACTCTTATATGATGTGGTTAAGCTCTGTATAGATATTAGAAGGTAAGATGGCTTTCTGGAGCTTTCCAGCCCAACCCAGAGCATCCCAGAGCCCCATCCACCACACATTCTGTGAGATACGCTGTACGTTGAGTTGAAAACAACATCCATACGTTGACGGCTGCTTCTGTTGTATAATATCGCTTGTACAGAACAGGGTAAGCTTGAAAAACAGGTCAACCCATTGACATTTCCAACAGGCTGTATACAATTAAAACCTGAATTTTAAAGACAGCTTGTTCCTTGATATCGCAATATATCTTTGAGTATTACATTTTTGTATAATGATATTAATTTGTGTCTTAAATGTATCGGGCTAAGTAAAGTGTGTCTTTTAGGATCTATTAATTGTAACAGGCAGTGGCCTTATTAAGACAATTTTGTTCTTCCGTTGCTCTCGTCGAACGTTCACGTCTTCCCGATAGCCGATGAGCTCATGTTAATTGGAAAAAAAATTTTTTTAATTCTCTGATAATATTAAGCAAGCCTAGAAGTTAGAATGCTGCATGGAAAGTAATAACGAAATACATGCTGGCATTTGCTTTTAATTGTTGTAACCCCTCTATCAATTAGAGTTAGAATATTGAGGACGCGGGCAGGTCTGCAGTCCCGGAAAGAAAAAATAAGACTTGTTTACCAAATTGAAAAGAAATTAGGCAAGTGATTTTCTCTCAGTTACATTCCTACTCAAATGCACTCTCCAAATTCAAGTTATTTTCCTAATGATATTTTATACGCAATGAATTTTTAAACCTCCTCGTGCACTTTGTGTTCCAGGCTGGAAACTTAACATCGATTGAGTTTCCATTAAGCTGGAAATCACAGCTTAATGGTAGTTTGGGAGGATGTGATTTTAGCAAGGTATTCGCCTTGGCATAGTAATAATAGTAATAAAAATGCATTTTCAGACTGCTTCAAAGTTTACGAAATACTTTTCTGTACAGAGGCAGTGTGGTATCATGGAAAGACGTATTGACCTCGGACCTGGGCATGAACCCCAACTTAGCTACTTACTTAGGATTACCCGCTCTTCCCGAGTCTCAGTTTTCTCATCTGCAAAGATCTCAGCATGAGACAGTAGCCTTCTAAACCCCAACACCGAGTCTTCGGAATTTTAGTAGGAAATAGGTTTTTTTTGTTTTGTTTTGTTTTTGTTTTTATCTTTTTTTAAAGTTTATTTGTTTATATGGAGAGAGAGAGAGAGTGTGTGAGCGTGAGTTGGGGAGGGGCAGAGGGAGAGAGAGAGAATCCCAAGTAGGATCTGCGCTGCCAGCACAGAGCCCGACGCGGGGCTCGAACTCATGAACCATGAGATCGTGACCTGAGCTGAAACCAAGAGTTGGACGCTTAACTGACTGAGCCTCCCAGGACCCCCTAGGTTTTTGTTTTTAAATGTTTATTTATTTTTGAGAGAGAGAGAGAGAGAGAGTGCAAGAGGAGGAGGAGCAGAGAGGGAGGGAGACAGAGGATCCGAAGTGGGCTCTGTACTGACAGCAGTGAGCCCGATGCAGGGCTCCAACTCATGAACCAAACCGTGAGATCATGACCTGAGCCCAAGTCGGACGCTTAACCGACTGAGCCGCCCAGGCGCCCCTAGGGAGTGGGTTTTATCTCTGTTGTATTGATGAGTCAGCTGAGGCTAGGTAACCGATCCAGGGTGACCAGACCTGTTTTATGACTGCGGGTCCAGGGTACTTCTCTCAGAGGCTTCAGGGGCAAGACGGCCACAACCGATACCAGTACTCAGCACGGACTGTCAGGTGTGACCACTGCCATGCGATCTGGCTTCTGTTAAGGCAGCGATTCCCAGCCCATTTTCCCTGCATGGCTGAGGGTTACGGAGACATCGGCTGAAACTCCATCCTTTTCTCTCCCACTCATGAAAGCCCAAGGGAGCATGTCTGTTAATAGGGGTAACCTGCAATCCACCCCATCCCCAAGTTTCTTTGAATGCATTTCCCAACTTACGGCCACACGCCCCGGTTAGGAACATGAGCGGTCTTCTAGGGAGAACAAGGAGGCCATTTTGTAGGAGAGGAACAGTGAGAAAGGAACAGGATTAGAGCGGTGGTCCTTAGGACGGCTTGGAAGCAAAAAAGCCCGGAAGCCAGGAGACCAGTTGGACTCTTGGAGTGAACCAGATGGGATGAAATAAAGGTCTGAAGCAAGGCAGCGGCAGTGGGAACGGAAAGGCATAAACGCGAGACTGATTGAATATGGCTGGGCAAGCGAGGAGGTAGAAGGGGCCAAGCGATAAGCAGAAGTTTCAGAATAGGCTGTCGGGTAGGCAGTGGGTGCCCTTCTTGAGTTTTCTTTTGCATAAATGAATATTAAAATGATCTTTCAGCCCCAGGCCTCCATATCACGTCAGTGGAAAGGAGACGATCCAGACGGTGCAAAAAGGCAGAAAAAGCACGAGTTTCCTGGGTGCAGTTCATAACATATTAATAGTCTTTTTCTTTTAACTGAGTTGTTGCCGTATGGGAATTGTCTGTGTCGCCTGCGGCGCTGGTTTCAGGTCCTAGGCTCGGTGACTTTGTGGTTAGTCAGACAAACACGCGGCTATCTGAATTTTCAACTCAATCCTGAACATTACGAGTGGGTGCCCGGTGATAGGGAGCATGTGGTGAGTTGCTACCCTGGGCGTTTGCCCAGCCCATAACTTGAATGTCCGAAGCGGCTGAGAAAATACTTTTTAAAGCCGTACATTTTGTTCACGGCTGCATCCGCAGCAGAGAACAGACTCTATTATTCATGAGCAGATGAAGCCAGGGATCACGAGTGTCTGGCTCGCCGCAGGAGCCCCGGTGCTGAACACAATGCTGATGGCACAGCAGGAGCTGAATAAAGGTTTATGGAACAGAGCTGGTGTGAATGGGACAGCATTTGGATTCTGGAAACTAACTTCCGTTTGGTTTTATATCATACGAGACGCAGGAAGGTGCTGTCTGGTTGATAATGCTTCGCACGGAACAGTAAGCAGTAACAGAACCGTGTTCGCTCTTTTGCTAGTGATGATCTGGAACGATTTATGGAAAGTCAAGGTGCATCCAGCCCAGGTATCCTCATCTTAACAACCAGCCTCAGCAAGCCGTTCATGCGACTGGAAAAGTACGTTACTCTCTTGCAGGAGCTGGAACGGCACATGGAGGTAAGGGAAGGCAGCTGGCTGCGGAATTCAGAACAAGCCTTGGTTTCAAAGTTTACTGATCCAATCTTCCCTCTTCCTCGGGCTTCTAGTTTTCCTCTCTTTCCCCCTTCGGCAGCGTTTTTAAGATCTTTACTTAGTTTATTTAATTTTTCCACGTTTACTGGGGTATGATTGACAAATAAAAATCGTACACATTTAGGGCGTACATTGTGATTTTTAAAGTGTACAGTGTGGTGGTTTGGCATATGGAGACAATGTAAAATGGTTCCCAGAGCAAGCGAATTCACATCCCAGTCACCTCACAGAGTTACAGTTCTCGTTAATGAGGAGAATACTTATGATAACTCTCAGGACATTTCAAGTATACAACGCAGTGGTATAAACTGTAACCACCACGCTGCACGTTAGATCCCCAGAATTTATTCATTTTATAAGCAAAGGTCCCCAGCCTTTACCACTCAATAGTCATGATCGTTCTCCCTCCCGGTCCAGCCGCTTCTCTCACGCCCCCTGCTAACTGGATGACTTAGGTTTTCTTCATCTGTAGACGGCAGTTCGGTCAAAATCGACCAAGATCTTCCGTTGTTCCGGTACATGAACCGACCTGACTGTGGGAGACAGACAGAGCAAAATGTCAGAAAATATACATACCACTTTCACTATAGACAGGGATCGATATCTCAGCATTCTGACCCTGGATCACACTGGAAGATTCTGGTATTTCCTTAAGATTCATAGACGGGTCCAATATTAGTTTATCTGTCTACGCATCATAGATCTACATCAGAGTTTCCGCACATTCTTGTTCATAGTTGACTCGCAACCGCCGTGGCACAGCTATAATCTTTTCTAAATGTTAGGTTTGCACCGAGTCCTGATAACTGACTATTGTTTCATCGAGAGGCCCGATCCTTTTCTTAAAAACCAATCTAGAAGCTTCTAGAATTGTCCTTGTGCCATCGAGCATGGGTGCTGGAGGTGTGGGTGGGAGAGGAGGGCCCTCTGGGGGTGGCTGCGTTTACCCCAGTTGCTCTTCCTGTGTCTGGGGAAAGGTTTTGAGGTTTTAAAGGGCTTGATTATCTTTAAAGAAAAAGGTTGCACACTGCCGGTCGTGTCAGCATTTGTAAGGATTGAAAGCATGTACTCTGCGCAAAACCACATTCTCAGGTTATCTGACCTGCCGGAAAGCTGGAGGCAGTGGGGGGGACCAGTGAGTGAGTAAAGCCTGCCGGAATGAAATTTCAGTTAGGCCTTGGAAAGGTGTTGATCTCCGCACGCCTTTCCAAAAGCTAAACCAGTTTGCTGAACCGTTTGAGGTTTGCCCCTCCTTGCTTATCGAAAAAATCCAGAAACCAGTGCCGTCGGTTTCTGTTACCGCTCAGGGCTGAGGTACTAATATGTCCTCCATTTGAGGAGAAGACCCCCCACCCCAGATGCCCCCACTGCCAGGATCCTCGCTCTTGGCCTCCCTTGAAGCAGAGCCCGTGTTCACCCCTGTCTCCCTTTGCCGTTGCTCGCCTGCCTTTGGCCGCCTTCCATTTCCCACCATCAGATAACATGCACCCTCAGCCCTGGTTCACCATCCGGTGAGACACTTTCTCCAGCTTTCTGATCATTTAGCACAGCTGCGGGCTAATGGTAGAGTAGAACCAGAGCTTGTCAGCTCTCAGCTCCACTGGGTAAGGATACATCTAGCCATTACAGAGTACGAACTTCCTTCACTTAGCGACAACAGTTCTTGGCTTGGGGCAGACCCCTGGTCTGTTCAGCTGTGTTTTATGACCCAAGGCTGGCCGAACAGCAGATTTTCTCCTTCCATTATTCCAGCGGGACTCCATCGGTTAGGTATACATATGCCCCCAAGGCTGGGTACGCAGCTACGCCCCGTGTGCCCCCATGTTAGGTATACAGCTTCCCCAAGCATCTCCCCTTTCCCTTCACGGACAGTGATGCAGATGCGGAGTCCTCAAAGCAGGTTTTGAAGCTATCCACTTTTTGGGGTTGTAAGAACCTCGCTGGCAAAAGAGCACATGCTCTGAAGCTTGGGATTTTTTCCCGTCTGCCATGTTGAATCCGCTGAAAGAAAATGGAAGCATTTTAGGAAATGAGGTTGGATTGATTTTCCTCCAACCGCTATCCTGTTTCCACAGTTCCCTACCTCTTGTCATTTATTAATGACATGGCCTGACGATGTCCCCCCCAACTAATGATTATTTCTTATCTCAAGTATAGCAGCGAAAGGGGAAACAAGAAGTCTTGCCCCAGTAACCACACCTAGTATGTTGTTGCCAGACCCATGATGTGTTACCAGCTGTCTTAATTTCTCGGTCACCTGATCAGCGGAGGTGCTGAGGTCCCAAATGCTCAAGTGCTGTTTTAGTTAATAATCGTTAAATTGGCACACATGAAAACCGACTTGTCTCTCTTGGCGTACAGCGCTGTGACTTTTATCACGTGCGTGCGTTCGCGTTCCCACCGCCACGACGGAGATACAGAACAGTTCCCTCATGCCCTCGGATTTCCTCTCTCTCTTCGCAGCCACACCCTCCTCCCACCCCTGACCCCTGGCGACCGCTGGTCTCTCCTCCTTTAATACTGTTTTGCAATGTATTCCTTTACTAGGACACGCATCCAGACCATCAGGATATTCTGAAAGCAATCGTAGCATTCAAAACTCTCATGGTAGGTGATGCTCTAAAATTATCATTCTCCGTGTTGTGTGCTTTGCTCCTAAAAGAGTGATGCCTGTGTAACATTTCTTTCCCTGTGCAAAGGTCTGTAGAGTGGAAACAATCAGCTTCAGCGACAGTACCGCAGTGATTGTTTCATTTAATTCCGTCTTCCAAAAATCGTGCTTACCTATGAAAGGCTGCCAGGCCGAGGGTATGAAGCACTCACATTTGAAGTCTCTGCCACATTAAGCATGGTTGTGTAGGTGGGGGGTTTCCTTTTGTCTCTTTGTCTTTACCCCCGTGTCGTTCACCTTGTGTTGTGTGCGACTTGTCACTCACTGATTGCCATCGAGACTGGATTCATCTGCGTATGCCAAAGGGTGTGAGTTTATTCTTTGCGTATGAAAAAGAAATCTTTCATCAAATCTGAAAGGAAAGAAACCTACCCAAATACAATTGCTTTATACAGATTGCTATCAAAGCTACCTGTAATCTTGTGTCTGGAGCGTGATTGTTAATGCCGTCTTGAACCCACTGATGTAAAACCGCCTGGTGGCCTTTTAGGAGAACAGAAAGCATTACTTTGGGTGATTGATTAAGTTTAGCTTCATTCTAGACATTTATTGTTTTTTTTTTAATGTTTATGTATTTATTTTGAGAGAGAGAGAGAGTGAGCAAGCAGGGGAGGTGCAGAGAGAGAGAGAGAGAGACTCCCAAGCAGGTCGTCAGCGTAGGCTCGAACCCACGAACTGTGAGATCGTGACCTGAGCTGAAACCAAGAGTCAGACACTTAGCCTACGGAGCCACCCAGGTGCCCCCATTCTAGATATTAGTATAGCATTCCAGGGGATTGGGATCCATGATTAGTTACCGATTCTTGCTATAAGGTTGGGATGCAACATTCACCACCACCTCGTTTTTATTGCTGTTGAAAGATCAGTGCCTGGCATGCCCACAGGTAAACAGCAAGTTGAAGACCAGAGTCAGGTGTTACATTAAATGCCTTTTGTTGTCGTGGGTCACAGACAGTTTAATCTTCGTAGTTTTACATGGCTCAACCTAATGGCACAGCCTACTGAAACCCATGGCATTTATTACTATTGGGGTTCCTTTTATTTTGCCCTCTGTAAATTGAATATAAAACTAATTAAAAAAATAATATTTCTTTCTGTCTATAGCACATGTTACGAAGCTTGCTTTGACATTTATTTGGAAATAGTAACATAACCAACCGTATGCTCATTTTCATATTCGATCTGGAGTAAATACAGTTAAATTTTTTAATAAATGTGTCAATACCGTTAACAATTATTCTAAGATGACTTCACACTTTCTGAAGCAGTGATCGATATCTATTTATATCTAGATCGATAGATATAGTATTCGTACCCCCACATATTGTTTCCTGGTTTGTATTTTCAGTGTGTATTCGTAAAATTCGGTTATATTCCTTTCTTACAACTCTTTTAGGAGCAAAACTAACGTAGTATTTTTTTCTCCATGCCAACCTGTTCCTAGTCCCTAAACAAAGTATAGGGCAGTGCCCGTGTTTCATCGTAAGATTGATTCGATTCACTGTGGCATAAGGAATTTAGTTTTCCCTTTTTCTATAACCCCTGGAGTCATTTTTTGTTTGCTGGCTTTATTAAGATGTCAACAGCAAACTGAGCATATGTTAGAAAAATAAAATGGCTTGGCGATGAGATGCAAAGGAGCTAGAGCAGGGGCCCCATTTTATCTCACTGTTTGGGGACAGCCGAAAGTAGGTCTTCCTCACGAAACCTCTGGGGGCCCCAGACTAGAGATTCAGGGCCGTGGATCCCTCTGTCTGTCAGGAACAGATCTGGTGACGGGATTCATGGCGAGGAATCGGGACTCCGTGGAAATCTGAGAGCCCAAAGCCTCCTCTAGCTCTGGTCTTGTTTTGGGTCTGTTTTAAAAGCATTCCCCTTCCAGTATGTTCTGCTTTGGTTCTCTAGGGGCAGTGCCAAGATCTAAGGAAGAGAAAACAGCTGGAGTTGCAGATGCTTTCTGAACCTATTCAGGCCTGGGAAGGAGAGAGCATTAAAACCTTGGGGAATGTTCTCTTTATGTCCCAAGCCATGGTGCAGTATGGAACATGTGAGGTAAGAGGTTTCACGTCTCAACGCCATTGCTTCCACCTCTCTTCTGGTTCTTCTTTGATTTGGTCTTGCATCCAGGCCAGGATGCTCGAACGTGCAAAGAAACCGAGCACCTCTTCTTTGCCCCACAGTCTGCTCGGTTGGGGAGAGGAGGAAAGACCACGCGATGAGCCAGGGCCTCAAAAACAGATGAAAACAGAGGCTGCAGCTAGAAAACGAGGCCAGGCAGTCAGGGTAGATGGTGCGCGTCACCAGTGGATTGCACGGAAGTTCAGAGAAGGGAGAGAGCCAGAAGACTATGGAGATGGGACTTGAGGAGGAGGGCCATGAAGAGCAAAGGCGAGCCTTTTGTTAGGTCCAGGTCATTCTTATCTCAGGGGACAACGGGGAGCATGGCCTTTCGCTGCAGGATGGCGAGGAAGCCAGTCTGTTGGGAGCAGAGGAAGCGTGTTGGGAGAGGGAAAGAGGTGGAGGGAGACGGAGTCAGGTGATGAGAGCCCGGGGCATCAGGCAACAGGAAACTGTTAGAGAGGCTCGAGTAGTGGAGAAACAGGACCAAAGGGGTGTTTGAGATACTTACCTGACTACCGTGTACATCAGATAAACGAGGGGATGGGGCTAGAAACAGAAGGACTAGCTGGGTTGGCAAGTGAGCAGTACCCCCCGTGAAGCTGGTGGGGGGAGAAAATGAAACTTAAGGGGCACCTCTGAGCCCCCTTTAGGAGGGAAAGTTGATAGGAAGGAGTGACGGATGCCATCTTAGACCTGTGAACTTTCGAGCGACCGCAGGTCTCCAGGTGGAGACGTCTAGCGGGCGGCTGTAAAAACAGTAGAGAAACGTGGGTGGGAGGTCAGAGTTAGAGGCAGAGATTTAGATGTCCCTGACGGACGTGCCTTCCTAGGAAGCAAACATCCCGAGAGAAGCGCGGAGGGCTGAAGATGGATTAGGTCTTTTAGGAAGGGGGCAGAGCAGGGGGTGAAGGTTGGTTATGTCATCTGGCGTGATTTATCGCGTGTGAGGATTGCCTTCCCCACATCCAAACATCTTCCTGTGCCCCCTGACAGGTCTCTGTCAGAGATTCATTACCTTGGGTTAATAAGCAATCTCATTTAAGATGCAGGTACCCTGGGGAAGGTTGATGTGGGCGGCGAGTCTAACTATTAGTCTTTCTCACCTTTGGGATAAACCTCTTGGGTGAAGGGAGGAGGAGCCAGTGCCTGAAAGAGCCCACAGAGAGGAAGATAGAAGACAACTGGGGGGCGGGGGGAGTTAGTGTGTTGTCATGGAAACTCCAGAGGATCAGTGAAGACTGGTCAGCCTGCTGAGTGCTGCAGAAGGTTCAAAGGTCAAGCAGTATGGAGACCAAGAAGAAGCCATCGGATTTTGCTAGAAGGCAGTTATTGATGGCTTGGAGAGAGCGGCAGGGCTGCCGTTAGGGAGGAATCAATGAGGAGAAAAATGAAGGCCGCAAGTAATTTGGTGATAAAACGTCAAGACACAGGGTACCGCCACACCCCAGAGATCTTGGAGGTTTGGTCCCAGAGCCCCGCCGTAAAGCGAACCGCGCGGCGAGCGAGGCGAGAAGGATGAAATTTTCAGTCTCACGGTGCTTGTAAAAGGTATCTTCACACTACACAGTAGTTTACTAAGTGTGCGGCGGCATGGTGTCTACAGAAAGTACATACCTTAATCAAAAATACTTTATTGCTACAAAATGCTAACCTTCATCTGAGCTTTCAGTGCGTCATAATCACCGAGCACAGAACCCCACGACAAATTCAGTAATCGTGAAAAAGCTTGAAACACGGCAAGAATTACCATCATGCAAGAGACGTGGAGCGAACACATGCTGTTGGAAGCGTGGCGCCTCCAGACTTGCTCCACGCGGGGCTGCCACGAGCCTTCAGTCCGTGAAAGAACACGATTACCTGTGACGCGCAATGAAGCGAAGGAGCCGCAGGGGCCCTGTTAGGACAGGAGATGTGCATACATGAGAGGCAAAAGAGGAAAAGGTCGTTAAGCAGGAGAGGCTGCTGGAAGGAGGAGGAGGAGATGAAGCGTCTGTAGAAGGAGATGGAGATAGGCTAACATGGCCGTACGTGTACGCCGAATGTAATTAAAAATTTTTTTTTAACGTTTGTTTTTTAAATTGTTTTTGACGTTTATTTATTATCGAGAGACAGGGAGAGACAGAGCATGAGCATGGGAGGGGCAGAGAGAGAGGGGGAGACACAGAATCCGAAGCAGGCTCCAGGCTCCCAACCATTAGCATGGAGCCCGATGTGGGCCTCGAACTCACAAACCACAAGATCATGACCTGAGCCAAAGTCGGACACTTAACCGACTGAGCCCCCCAGGTGTCTCTTTAATGTTTATTTCTGAGAGAGAAAGAGAGAGTGTGAACAGGGGAGGGGCAGAGAGAGAGGGAGACCCAGAATCTGAAGCAGGCTCCAGGCTCTGAGCTGTCAGCCCAGAGCCCAACGTGGGGCTCGAACTCACTAACTATGAGATCATGACCTGAGCTGAAGTCTTACGTTCAACCCACTGAGGCACCTAGGTGCCCCTGAATGTAATTTTTTGCATCTGTTTACGGAGTTCAGAGAAACCCTCACGTGTGCGATTTCCTTTGGTGTCATTTTCAAAATGTATTTATTTCTTTGCTTGACATGAGTACGATAGTTATCTCGTTCTTACTGATTCAAAGCAATTTTCTGAATAAGGACTTAACACACATGCTAGAGCATAATTCATTTCCTATCACCTGACCTCCCCTTCTGTTTTGCTACTTTTCAGAATCAAATCATTTTCATTTTGTGAACCTAGAGACTTATCTTGTGCTTTGGCTAGAGCTTGGGCAGGAAGGCATTAACTGTGTGGCTTCTCAGGCATACATACTTAGGAATCAGGCATGGTTATTTGTATTTAACCGTTATACATAGGAAGAAGAGGGATAAACCATGGCTTTATATTCCTTTCAAAGTCAAATTCAACTAGTTTTGTGCTTTTAAGTTGGGAATCTTTTTTAAAAGGTCACTAGTCATGTTTCGTTGCCTTATAGGAGCCCTGTGTTCTACCGCAGTGACTCCAGAAATTCTTAACAAATAAAATGCCCACTTTCTGTCTTCCACTTAATATTTTTCATTTCACTTTAGGAAAAAGAGGAGCGGTACCTCATGTTGTTTTCAAGTGTCTTGATAATGTTATCTGCAAGTCCTCGCATGAGCGGCTTTATCTATCAGGTTAGTAGACTTCACATAAAACAGGCAGCAGGACCCCGAGTGAACACAGGTTTCCATCCAGTCGCAATATCTCTACGATGGCACTAAAAGCTCCAGCCAGAAAAGGCAGAATGTTCTGACCCTTTGTTGTGATTATACGGCTTACAAGAGCAGATGTTTCTTAGATGAGTTTATCTGGAATGTCCATCACTCTGGCTGTGAGCTAGGTTATGAATGTTCCGAGAGAATTCGAAGTCCGCAGCCAGATGAATGCAGCCGAGAAAATGCAAAGCTAGACCCGCTCCTCTGGTCGTCTGCTTCGTCGTATCACATGATTCACGGTTCTGAGGTTCCAGCCCTTCCGCTCCGTGGGAAATTAAACTTCCTTCAGTCCGCTCCCAAAATATGGAGCGCTATAAGTTACTGTTGCCTATTATAGCTGGCCTAGCAATGACTAACATTCATGAAACTGGAATTTTTTTTTTTTTTTGAATCTTTCCTCTGTTTACTGCTTCTCCGGAAAATGTGTTAGAAAAAAAGTAAGCTGTTAGTAAATCCTGAACGTATGGTTTAGGGTGTGTTAGCAAAACACAGCCCACATTGCCCCCTTGCTTCCTTGTCTGGGTACATTTTAAAGCAGGGAAGCATACCGGCCAGAGAAATAGGTCGAGCCCGAAATCAGCAGTGGTTTCTGAGAGGGTCAGGAAATCTCATAGACAGAAGCCGGGGCACATCTACCCGCAGAATTGATGGGAATGTTCTTTTCCCGATAGGGAAGAATCCCAGTCGCGGGAATCGTGGTGACTAGACTAGACGAAATCGAAGGAAATGACTACACATTTGAAATCGCAGGTAGGCACTTTTCTCTTCTTCAAGTAGCTAGCTACTTGAAATCCTTTTTAGAACGAAGTGAGTTTCGAAGAAGTCAAAGCTATTATTTTCTGCTCTAAGGTCCCTGAGCAAGTTTTACCTGGCCATGGCAAAATGTCTTCCATTTCCCGGGATAATTAGGGTCCAGCGATTAGGAGACCGAGTCCGCTGGTCCTTCAAAAGCCTCAGCTTGGCCATTAGTTTCAGTCTTTTCTTGCAGCAGAGCTGCTTGTTAGAACTAACAAAATGGACTGAGGTAAATGCACAAATGGAGCAAATACCAGGCCCACCATTTTGGCCGACGGCCCCTTTTGCCAGGCCCGTGTGATTTCCATGTGATGGTTGCACTCTTTGCACCGAGAGGGCCCAGCGGCTAACACTGGGATGGCGCCCCCGGCTTTCTCCCCATCATTCCCCAGCAGGGAGCCCGAGATGGGATGTTGGCCTTGTTTCAACTTGGATAGCGAGGGGCGGGGGGGAAGCAGTACAATACCCCCATTGTTGGCTGGGAACTAGATGCGCTCTGTGCTTCACTTTTTGCACTGTGAGTTTGTTTCGAGTCAAGTTTTAGACTACTTCCCCGAGATTCTGTAAGCGGTACAAACCAAGGACGGTCGTATCAATCAGATATGGATATTTATTCCCCCACTTCATTATCCGTTCCTGATACGGGGGTCTCAACAGGGGTTATTTCATCGGTGTGGACACCCCCTTCTTCGGTGCGTGACGTATGTTTATGAATGAGGTGAACTCAAGGTTCTCCCGGACTTTTGTCTCCAAATGCTCCCAATGGGGCGACGCAGGTAACATGGCAGAGAGGCTCGTGGTGCACTGTGGCAACAGCCAGGACTTCCAGGAATGGCTGGAGCAGCTGTGCCGACTCATCAGGGGACCTGCCTCTTGCAGCTCGCTATCCAAAACGTCATCGTCCTCATCCGGTGCTCATTCCGTAAGTAGTCCACCTGTCCGGCCCGGGGGCGACTGGGCCTCTCGTCATACCTGCCTGCGAAGGACTTCCAACAAGCAGCGAGCATGCCCGTAGTCTCTGGGTCGTCTATAGTTGTAGGTTTCGAAGTACAGTTCAACCTCACTAATTCCGATTACTTGTCGTGGAGGGAGGCCCATCCAAATTCATAAAAAGTTTTACGTCGCAGCACGCCGTCTTGTTGGACAGCGTTAAGGGGCTCCCGCCAACCGCCCGTGAGGTTTTTTCTAATCAGAAGTCCCACGGAGATGATTTAGTGGTAAACGAGATTTATGGTCATTAGCAACCATTATTCTCCTATTCGTTGTGTGCTGAGCCCAAATCAGGTGGTTTACCTGCACCAGCACCGCAGCATCTCCACGTAACCTCATCACGAATTCGGAATTCCCGGACTTGGAACTGATGAGGTTTTACTGTACTTGTTGAGTGAGAGCGAAGATTGCGGTGCTGTTAACACTCCAGCCGGTGATGCCAAAAATCTAGTCTCAGGCGCCGCGTGAAGCAGTGGGAAGAACAAGGGCTTTGGCGTCAGATCTGAGTTCAAATGTTGGCTTTGTCAACTGCGAGCTAGTTACTTTACCTCGCCGAGGTTTGTCTCAGGCTGTTCTGCTGAGATAATCTATTTCAGCACCTAATAGAGTGCCAGGCGCCCGACCGAAGCCACGCAGTGTCGACTCCACCCTCCTCTCTTACGTTGGAAAGCCACCCCTGACTTTAGTGAATGAAATTCCAGAAGAGAGCGGGAAGACAGGCTCGTAGGATGTTGAGTCGATTTTGTGCCGTTCCATAGAGAGCCCATGATCTGGGCTGGAAAGTGCCAGTTCTCAAACCGGCAACATTTGTTCTCCCGCCTTTCCTTTTCTGTGGTTGGCTTTGCTGATCCACTGAAACCGTTGTGCCAGCATCTCATCAGACATTTTCCCAGTCTTTTAGCTCTACCGGACAGCCCCGAGGACCCTTGGAGCCTCCTCAAATTATAAAACCGTGGAGTTTAAGTTGTCTGCGACCCGCACCTCCACTTAGACCATCAGCAGCACTAGGTTATAAAGAGGTAATTTTGCTACATATGGTATAAAATGCGTCTGTCAAGCTGATGTCATAGCCTATTACGAAGAGTTCTGCGGGGATGCGCTAGAATTTGTGGTAGGTGATACATGCCAGCCAAGTGTGAATCGTTAGACTCGGGGATGTTTTTATTTCTTACTTTCCCATTTCCCCATTGTTCCTGCACAAATATTTCCCCACAGGGTTTATGCACTCTGCCTGAGTTCCCCGGTCCCCTCCCGAAGTGCCTCTGGTTCACCTTTCTGAGGATACGATAATTGTATGTCGTGTCCACGCATCTCAAACAGAAGCCACTTCACGGGAGTTCAGTTTGCAACCAGGCAGACCCAGTTCTATATATCGGATCGTTTTGATCTATTAAAGGCAAATCAGGAAAGTCTTAGGGGACCAGGTCATGAGCCTGAGCTATGAGAGACTGGGTCTTTCTGTTGCAGTTGGAAAGCGAAAAGAATTTAATGCAAAGAATGTCTTTTCAAGCAAGGCTTCTAAGCAACACTGGGTATTTGGGTAGTGTGGGGACTTCAAGGTTCTTTCTATTTTTTCCTGAAAGTCGCAGTCAGGAAATGTCAGTCACTAGCTTCTGTAACTGTGTGGAGTGTTACTTTTTCCATCCAAACGGTGTTTTTTTTTTTTTTTCCCTAAGATGTTAATCATGATCTCAGCTTTCAGTAAAGAGCCGTATTTATTAGAACTGTTCTTTAGCTAGGTCTTCCTGAGAGAAGGTTTAAGTTCGTGGCTTATGAGATGCATCCTAGAATTAGGGGGGCAAAGACAGCATATATTGCTATATCGAATGTGTGTTTTGATGCGTGACACAGACTTAGCTCAATCTCGAGTTTATTTTGGTTTCAAGCACCATGCTACTGCCTCAATTAATTGTTGCCTCCGAGTGCGGTAAAACTAGAGCAATATTTGACACCGGAGGAGTTTTTGATCGCTTCAACTGGGCATGACAAGAGAAATATGTACCTCTGTTCAGAATTGGGCCAGGAAACAGTCCCACAGGCTCGCTGTGGAAATGGACCCGGGATACCCACAATCATCCAGTTTTCTTCTCTGATTACATAAGCCAGCAGTGCCACTTCCTGGTTATCTGGGTCCCCTTTTTAACGATGACTATTTTGTAATTGTCAGTTCCTCAGATTGAATTCAGGTGAGCCTTGGAGGGTCCAGTTAACTTAATCCTTCGCGGAACTAATCCATCAAAACTAAGGCATGATCGTGTTGTTTCTGCTGGGAGGAGAGAGCTATTAATCTACTCTTACCGGATAGTGTGTATTCCAGTTATTTTCGGTATTTGTTACTCTGCACAGAACTGTATTCCTTGGGCTTTCGCATGATGCTGTTGCATCTGAGACTAATGCGGGAACCATGACCACGGTTCTCTCTGTGTAATTGATGATGACACTAACGTTTGAATGTTGTTTTAGAATTACTGATAAATGGATTTGGTCACTGTCACCATCGACCTCTCACGCTCATTTCTCTTTCTTTACATATTCGCTTTAGAGGATGTCTTATATCTTAAAGGTAAGGGTAGAACGATACCTTTGGCTTACAGTGGCATCGCAATGCTGTGCTGTCACCTCTGCTGAATGAAGCTTTTCCTTTATGCTTGTTTTGTCCCTTGTTCTCATTGGTGGCTAAAGTATGAAGATGCAGTTGTGACATGTAAGTACTTTCTTCAGAGAGCAGCCTCTTGTGAACTCCATATGAAAACGTCATCTCGGATGCCTTAAAAATGCCTGTTTGCCTTGTGGTTTTGTTTTTTTTTTTTGGTAAACGCTCTTTTTCCTATCATTTTTGTTACGTGTGAGTTTTCCATGTCTGTCTGTTTTCAAGCCTGAGTGGGTCGCTGTGGCTAAATGGAAGAAGTCAAATTCTTTTGTCCCATATATTTTAAGGGACTAATTATGACTCGTACATCACGTATACACCTTGCACGGGAGATCGGGATAAGTCGGCCACTGGGGTCTAAGATTTTAATCTTTGTTTGGATATCTGATAATGAGTACTGGTTACTCATACGGCAAAAGCAAATTCAGTAATCCGTGGCTCTTTTATCTACTAATTAAAAATACTGCTTTCTGTATGTATATTTAAGCTTCGGTCTACCCGCATTGCTCCTGACCCCAAATTATTTATCAGGAGGTCCCTCATTTGGCTCTTCTCTCTGAGTTCGGGGAAATTAGTCCCTCAGTGTTCCCATCTGACAAATGGAGATTAATATTCTTCTTTGTGGGACCGTCGCTAAGGAAAATGTATTTCAAAAGCTTAGCAGCTCCTTGAAAACCAGTATGTACTATATTAGTATTTACAATTGTTATTTGATTCCCTTCAAACTGTATCCGCGAGGACGAGAAACCGAGTTAGGAATGCAGTGATTTCCCTAGGATCGACGCCCGCTACTTTCTCTGCACACAGCACCCGTCCCTGTGGCATTTGAGAGGCCAATGCCTCTGTTTTATGGAAGCTTTAGGAGTTTATTGGAGCCATTTTTATTGCATGCATGATTAAATTTTGATGCTCTTTTGAGACTGTCAAAATAAGAGAGCCATTGGTTTCATTTCATTTGCTCTTTTTAGTATGTTTTTTGGGGGGAGAATTTTAATTCCTAAAGAAACCTCTGTCCTTACAGGAGTCTAGTAAAAGCCCCAAAACGATGAAGAAGTTTCTTCATAAAAGAAAGACGGAAAGAAAGGCTTCGGAGGAGGAGTACGTGATTCGGAAAAGTATGTGTTTTGTACTTTTGGAAGGTCAGTCATGGATGAACTAGCAGAAGGAGGTTTTTGAAAGCAGATGATTAGAGCAGTTTGTCCTCCGTATCCCCTGTTTCATGACGAAAACTGCATGCATTCAAGGGTTCGGTCACCTCTGAGATTTTAGAGTGAGCTGCCTCCCGCTGCACTTTATGTGATCTGGGGCAGGCGCCCCCCTATCATTTTCGTTCTGAATATTTTGCCCCGCCTGGTTGAGAACCACTAAAGGGACCTGTTTGCTGTGGATACATTTTTCCCCTTAGTTCTGATGTCCAGGATATTTTCCTCTATCAGGATACACTAAGTAGACCTGAGGGCCGCAGTCCTTCTGGAAGTTTAATGCTCAGTGACGTTCCCACTTGGCCAAGGAATCAGGCAGCCGCCGCGCAGAAGCAGCTTGGTTCAGACTCAGACCGCGAACGCGGTCAGCCAGTGGATAAGTAGATATTTACCTCTGTGGCTGGGAACAAGGTACTTCGGGACACACGTGAAGGAGTAAGGGATATATCCCAAAGGAGTGATGGATCTGTGCGTCTCGGCCCAAAATAGAGTCTGGAAAGATCTTTGCCTGGCCTCCGGCTTCTGCATGTCCCACCCCACACCTGGATGTGCACGCACCAGCCCACTAGCGGGGTTTCGCCCTCCAGTCATTTCAAGAATGAGTTGGAGGGGGAGAGGCAGGAGGGGGAATCAACGACTCTGCTGGCTGGTCTGGAAAGCGAGCCAAGTCTATAGGGGAAAGCTTCCTAGAGAAGGGAAGCCTTGCAGTTCGAAGGAGAGGCAGGTCGGGGTATGTCCCAGATGCGAACTGAGGCTAGCGCTGAGCCCAGTGCTGTCGCTGTGAGCCCAGTAAAAGCCCCAGGGGCGCCCCGGGTGGCTCAATCGCTTAAGCGTCCGGCTTCAGCTCAGGTTGTGATCTTGAGGTTCGTGAGTTCGAGCCCCACGTCGGACCCTGTGCTGACAGCACGGAGGGCACTCTGTCTTCCTCCCTCTCTGCCCCTCTCCACTCACACACTCTCTCTCAAAGTAAATAACTTAAAAAAGAAAACCCAAAATGATGAAGACATTTCTTTAGAAAAGAAAGCTGGAAAGAAAGCCCCTGAAGGCGGAGGCCTCCTGATCAGGGAAGGCAGTGCCCGGCAGTTGAGTGCACGCAGGATTCCAAGGGTCCCGGGGCGCCGATGTCTCCACGAACTCATCGGGAATTAAATCTGACAGGTACGGCCGCTCTGGAAGAAGATGCTCAGATCCTTAAAGTGATCGAAGCCTACTGCACCAGCGCCAATTTTCAACAAGGCCACGGCTCAAGTAGGTTCCCCCAAACCACTTTCTCTAATGAACGCTGTTTCTTTTTTACTGCTCGGCGCCTCTTTGAAGCAGAGGAAAGCAGCCCGGATGGGTTGCAGGGCGTGGAGAGCGGGTGACTCGGTGCAGAGGAGCGAGCAGAACTGCATCTTTCCGATAAGGTGCTTTTAGCTGCCAGGCGGTGTGTTTACCCAGTGTTTTCTTTTCACCCGGGGAGAAAGAGACCCGCAAGAGTAAAAAAGCTGGAGGTGAGAGAAATGAAAACAAACGAAGTTTTTTAAAAAGTCCTTCTCCTTTGAAGTACGCAGATGCCTTCGCCAGCACTAGTTAGGAATTAAAGAACCCAGAGAGTCCCTGTGTCTGTGAACTGATGCTAATCTCTTCTCATGGGCAGAATTGGAAAGGAAGTCACAATACTATCTTCGATCAGCTGCATATTTAAGCGAACAGTGCTTCACCAAGCTCAGGTTTCAAAGTTGCTCTGAAAATCTGGAAAGGTAGCTGCTTAGCAGGAGCTGTTTGGAATGTATGCAGTTGATAGGGAGCTGTCGGGGGAGGGTCCCGGTCCCCCCCCTTCCCGCCCCCCCCCAGCAACTTTCAGGCCACAAACGGAAGGCTAGAGGATGTTTTCTGATCGATCCTTGCGCTTTTTTTTTTTTTTTTCAAATAACAAGTCACATAGGTTCTGTCTTGCCTTCCACGACTGTAGGCGTTCAGGAGACCGCGCCTGAGGTGTCTGCTGTCTGCATTTGCCTGAGACACGAGTTCTGCGTAATGTCCCATTTCGGACAGCCACTGCCCAATCACTTGCGTGTGGGCGGGGGTCACTTAGGCGGGTTGCCTTGACCTGTGCCTTCGGAGTAGCTTGTCCCTAAGGCTGGTAGGAGGAAGACGTTTGATGTCAAAGTTGACACGTCTGACGGTGCAGAGAGGGCTGTCACACCTTCTAGTTCACAGGCAAATCCCGGCCATGGCTTTGGGCGTGCCCGGCTCTGAGAACAAGTTTCGAGGAGGCAGGAAAGAAAAGTGAGGGCGGTGTGTGTTATGAAAAGCAGGAAAGACGGGGAGGGGGGGGACAGGGAGACGCCAGAAGAAGCATCCCTCGTGCAAAGCCCGACCTCACCTGCTCCCCGAACCCGCTCTCTGCACGTTGACAGTGTCTGTAGATCTGTAGGCTGTTGTGGCCTAAAGAGTGACGTTTCTGCCCCTCCTGCCTCGCCTGCCCCTGACACGTGGCAAGTGTCTAGCGTCCTGGTGACCTCTCTTCCTCTGTCCCTCTCCAGCCAGAAGTCCTGTTTCCCTGGAAACAACTGCTGTTGTTTCCTGCTGCCTTTGACCGGTCAGTCAGTCAGTCCGCTGTCTACTTATTCAGCACTCACAAAGTGCTGGGCCCTATGGGAGGCAGACACAGCGCCACCTCAGCAAAGGGGAGGCACTGCGCGCACACCCTTTGAAGGAATTAGGCTTTGAAGAGAGGACACAGTGGCTCAGGGAAACTGAAGATTAAGGGCTTGCGCTCTGAGAGGAAGGATCCAGAAGCGAGGGGGAGGTTGGAGGTGCAGGAGAGCCGTTTGGTCAGGTCCCTTGTCCTGTTCTGTCACCTCTTCTGTCCCAGAGCCTCGAGACGGTCTGAGCAGAGCCATAAGGGTGCCCACATCTTTGAGCTGCTGTGATAATCCCGACCCCCGCTCTACCCTTGACCGAAATGGCTTTGACTGACTAAATGCACCCCCACCCCGGCCCCCCTTCAAGATTGAATCAGTGTATTTGGCCGTTTCTTCAGTCAGGAAGGCGTAGTCAGCAAATGTCGGATGACTGCTCTCTGGGGTGCAAGGCAACAGCAGAAGGGGCCAGCACCTAGGATCGTCTCTGGTAACTCTCCCTTCTCCTCCCTCTCGCAACCCTCGTTTGTAGGTACTCGCAAAGATTCGCTTCCGCAGGTCTTACTCCCCGAGGAAGAGAAGCTCATCATTGAAGAAACCAGGAGCAACGGGCAGACCATCATTGAAGAAAAGTGAGTAGAGTGGGCTACCCTCTCTGGAAAGAAGGTTCTGGCAGGGCAGTGGGTCTCTTTCAAAGCCTGCACCTTCGGAAGGATAGTCCCTCCTTCTCCGGGAACATACCCCTCTTGGCTCTCAGGCAGTCGGGAGTGGTGGGATGGCTGCCCCCCGACAAAGGGAACGGGGAGGGGGAGGCCAAAGGGGGTGGAGTTGTCTGCTTGGTGGCTGCCCCTGAGGTCAGCTCCCGCGTATGGTAAGGCGCTTCAGGGTTCACAAGAATAGCACTCTAGATGGATCTAGATGGCCCTTGAGAAGGCCACGGCACCAATTTCCCTGCCCAGATGGATGCTTTTCACACTTGCTGAGTCAAACACTGGACTCTCACATGCTTGACCTATTTAGAATCCTACAGACACCCAGCGAGGTCAGCTTTATGTCCACCGCTTCTGTAGGTGAGGAGGCTGGGGCTCAGGGAAATGATGCCCCTGGTCTACCTTTGCACAGTGGTGAGGGTGACCCGACAGGGGAAAATCAGTTAAGTACCCATGGGCTCATGAAATAAACACAAAGTAGCCAAACAATGCATTTGTTTAAACTTGAGTCATTTCTGAAGTCAGGCCTACATTTGCATAGGACAGCATATTTCAAAGCGCTCGACATTGTCGATGTATTTTTCCATCTGGTTCATGAGGTGATGTGGCAAAATGCTAAAGCACTTGGGCTCAAGTGGACAGCCCTGGTTCAAGTCCAAATCGGCATTCCGTTAGCCGTATGACCTAGGGGCAAGCCTTTTTAACCTCTCTGGGCCTCAGTTTCCTCATCTGTAAATGGGTGTGAGAGTAATACTTTAAGGTTTGTTGTGAGGTTAAATGGAATAATAAATACGAAGGCTAGCACATGGTAATCACTCAATACGTGATAATCGTTGTAATAATAATTGTTAACAGCTATATTTAATCCTCACAATAACTCCGTGAGGTTTTCGGGAAATGTGCTATTATTCCCATTTCGTCTGTGAAGAAAGTAAGGCAAGGAGAGTAGGAGAAAGAAACTGGTTACCCAAGGTTGGAGGACTGGTAAGTGGCAGGATCAGAACTGGAACCCAGATCTCCAAAGTTCTCATCCAGGGAGAGGGCCAGCCCGAAAATGACTGGGCAGGGCACTTTAATCCTCTTTTGGAACAGGTGGAATCTTCCAGAAATAATGCCCCTGACTTGGTGTCGCATAGTACCGTGTAGGGTCAGAGAGATGAAAAGTGCAATGCCGTAGCACAGATATTGTAGGATAGGCAGGGCCTCCTGACAGCCCTCATTGTATGTTAGGTGATGTTCAGCTCTGCCCCGGAAAAAGAATCGAAACCTTATGATGAGCCCTAGTCTCTTCTTTTGTGCTCACCCAAGCCGGGCAGCAAGTGGCCAGGGAGGAGGGCAGTGTTGAAAAGGCGTAATGACATGGTGTGTGAATGACCACGTGGGCTGGTGGTCATTCGCCCATAAAAATAGGGACCACAAGGACCTTTCTTGGCAGTATCTCTCCCGACCAGCTAGAAAGTCCAGTCCTTTTCACGATCTGTAGTTCTAGAAAGCTCCTTTTATTGTGAAGCTTTGCTTGACAGTATTTCAGCACCGGCTATTAATCTGTGAACTTTGTGTTCTAGGAGTCTTGTCGATACTGTTTATGCCTTGAAGGATGAGGTCAAAGAACTAAAACAGGTAATGAAAACTAAAAGTCATTTTCTCAGCTCCTATAACAGAACCACACACTGGCAGATGTTCTTAGGAGAGGTCCAAGGACAAGATGGTGAGGTGGAGATTTTTATTTTCCTTGTGTCTTCAAGGTGGGTTTTGTTGATTTTACCACGTGGTCTTGGGTTTAAATTTCTCAAGATTGCTCATATACCTACTTAGCAGTTTACAATAGGGTCCCCAACTTAGTTATAACTTTCACCTTCTCTGGCATTTGTAAAGAGAATTAAAAAAAAAAAAAAGTTAAGTCATCCGTGAATGGATAAGTGTCAAGAGAACTCTTCCTGGTGTTTGGGGACTGGCTGTGCCTGGTGACAGGGTAAAGGAGGGGGGAGAACAGAGACTAGAACAGAGAACAGAGACTGGAACAGAGAACAGAGACTGGAAGACTACTTGGGAGGTTGTCACAAAATTCACGGTGAGACATGATGAAGTCCTGAACGGAGGCAGTGCCTTTGAGGCTGCAGAAGAGGAAAATGAATGTAATGGAAGGCATATTTCAGAGTTAGAGCCTATGGAAAATGATGCTGTGATGTTGGAACTGAGAGAGAGAACCAGGGGTTAAAGATGAAGCTTCTTACGTGGGTATCTGGTTTGATGTGGTAGTACCCTTCACGGAGATCAGGAGCTGCGAGAGGAAGAGAAGTTTGGGCTGACAGCTGAGATACTGAGTTCACTTTAGGACATGATGAGTTTGAGGCACTTGTGAATGTCAAGTTGACACTGGGGACTGCAGACCTAGGGCTCCTGAGATGGGACGAGGTCAAGTATCAGAGAGATTTCGGAGGAGCCCCAGAGTTGAGTTGAAGGAGAAGAGACACTAAGTGAAAAGAGAGCTGAGTTAGAAGAGGGCCCGGGACAGAGCCTTAGAGGACGTTGATATTGCAAGCAAGAAGAATGCAAAGGCTCGGCCAGAGAGGGGTCATAGAATCAGGGGGCTGCCTCATCTTAGAAGCTAAGGGAGAGGAGTGCGAGAAAGGAAAGTACAGTCAGTGGTGAAGGCTGCTAAGAGGATGAGCAGGAGGAGCCTGAGAAGGGGCCACTCGGTTTGGGAATTAACAAGTCTTTTCCCGTCGCAGGAAAATAAAAGAATGAAGCAATGCCTGGAAGAAGAATTGAAATCAAGGAGGGACCTAGAAAAGCTGGTCCGGAGGCTGTTGAAGCAAACCGATGAGTGTATCCGGGCCGAGTCCAGTAGCAAGACCTCCATTCTTCCGTAATCATCACTGTGCAGCTGGGCAGATGTGCCTTCGGGGCATCTTGAAATGTCTAGCTTCAAATGATCTGTTTGTTCACTTCTTTGGTTTTTATTTTGTATCTGAGTCAGTCTCTCTTTCTCTCTCCTCTGCTTTCTCTCTCTGTCTCTCTGCTTGAGTGTTTGTTGGTTGTTTGGTTATTGGTTGGTTTTCTTTTTGACAGGGGTAAGAGCCAGAGGTGGTGGTGGAAGGCTCCTCAGAGTCTTTTCCATTCAGTAAGAAAAGGGAAACGAGTGTAGGCAACCAACTTAAATGGCCTTCACATGGCCTTCAATTCATAGTGCCTCTTCACCAGCCATTACCCCTGGGTCACTCTTTTGGGGCTGGCTACCATATCAAAGTGGCTGGCCGTGGCTTAGTCAATGTGAACTTGACTTTTTCTCTAATGCTTTCTTGTATCTGGAAGCCCCTCAGTACCCAATTTAATGAAGGCCAAGCTCCTTGAGCCGTGACTAGGGTAGGGTGAATAAAAGACTAGCCCACTTGCCCAGTGACCCAGCCACCCTCCCCTGGATGATCATGTGCCACCCCTCAATGCACACTTTTTTTTTTAATTAGTATTACTGCCCTGTGTTGTCTCAAAGGCCAAGAAAACAGTAGCACCCTTACTCCTTTTGTGTGGGTTTACATTTTAACTCTCTGGGGCCGAAGCCCCGCTCATCCATGCCAACACCAGACCCATTAGCGAATTGCACTAGACAATCTTCCCCTTCAGCGGCAGAGCTGACTGTCTTTTCCCAGTTGCATGATAGGTTTTTCCCCGAACCTTCTGCCTCCCGTGTAAGTTTTATATCTCCCTGGTGCTTTAAGCCAACCATACCAAGTGGTGTGTACACTAGTATGTGTGTGCTTTGCTTCCTTTTAAAAATATAGACTGTGAGCAGCTCCTTCATCCACATTGCATATTCAACTCGTGACTACTCATCCTTCAAAACAATCTGCATTGAGGAGATATCGTGCCCTAGTAGACAGCTTTAATTCACTTTATTGCTCTCCCAGATGTGCTGTGAGACGCCGTAATATTCATCAGCCTCTTTGAGCAGGACTTGAAGCACCATTTGCAGAACTGTGCTGTTGGTCCAGTTTGTATATCCAGAAAGAAAAGACCCCTCCAGTGGTTGTGTGCTGGTTCCAATGAAGCTGAGTATTTGGAACCGGTTTGCTAAAGTTGCTCATTGACTCAAATGATCACCTTTGTAAGTGTTTCGAAAATGAGAACCGTGGAAACCAGGTTCAGAAGAGGGTCACAGAAGAGCAGAATACACCCAAATTCGACAGAGTCGAAGGTCGGCATGAGGCTCCAGGATAGAGCAGTACAACCCGCCCCTCTCTCTCCCAGAGACAGGGTGGGCAGGTGGGGAAGATCTGGAAAGAGAGGCAAAGGGCCAATGGACCGGTCAAGGTTGTCTTCCAGATGCATTTGACGGGCGCCTATGCATGTGGGTTTTGCAGATGTTGTTTAGAAACCAAACTTGAAGCTTGAACACCCCCAGCTTGCTAAGCCCTTTTTCTTTTTGGTGCTGGGGGTCTCAAGTTCCCACAGCTACACGGTACAGGGCTGTTGACTGCTTGCTGCACAGCAGAAATGACACCATCCGCAGGAAAGGGACTGTTCCTGCAGTCCACCATCAGCCAACCGCACGCAGCCATCTTTGGAAGTCGCAGAGTGAAGAAGATTTCTAGAAATGGCTGTCGTTCTGCGTTTAAGCCCAGCAGTTTAGATACGCCATCCTTCACCTAAAAATTAACAACGACCACACAGATCTCAGCATCTGCCCTGCCTGTGGTTAATCAACGGCTTGCAGTAAATGACGCAAACTATATCCATAGGGAACATTTTTGTGATTATGAAATCCTTTAGTTGATAAGGTATAGGACTGCTTAAAATATGGAAGGTCTTTATTTTAAAGTGACGTGTACATATGCATGTGTTTGGAACCTGGCCCTTCTGAGGAGAGGCCCTCGGAACTCTGGGTACTGACGCTCGTGCAGGGTGGTGTCCGCGCGCACACGTTCAACAATAATATAAAGGAAACGAAGCCATGTTAACCCGAGAGCAGTGTCTCCATAGTTGTGTTGTTTACAATACTCAATAAGTGGGTTCCTGTTACCCTGTAATTAAACCGCTGCCCTTAGAGGCTTTGTAGCTCCTCCTCCGTCACGTCCCTTCTTACACAAGCTCAAATTTTCTAACTTGTTTTTATTTTGAAGACTTTTAAAATGGACATTTTCAATAAAGAAGAATAACAATGCTTTATAAACTAAGTCCTGTGTTTCTCTCCTTTCCTTTTCTCCCCCCGCCCCCCCCCCCCCCCCCCCCCCCGCGCTAGCCAGTGTGCGGAAAGATCTCTGAGGCCGTGACGGTGCCTCCTGCATTTCTTCATTTAGCCACCCACTCTCATCGGGTCCCCTGGCCGGCTCCCACCTTTTTCACTCAGGGCAGGTGACGTTTGCTTGTCACTTCACAGAAATAACTCATGCCACGAGACAGAACCTTCCTTAACTTCTCCACCCCTCTCCTTCTGGCCCCAACCTGCGAACTGTCCGTAGAGCATTTTCCATCCAGTCTCGGGATTTTGTCAACCAGTGATGGCCTATATTTCGCCCAGAGCTGGAATGCCGGTGTCAGCAGTCATGATGAAAATATTTGCTCCTCCTCAAGACAGATGTGCTGGATATTATGTGTGGCTAACCCAGCATCTGTTCCTGCCCCCTTAAAAAATTTTTTTTAATTTTATTTAAGTTCAAGTTAGTTAACATAGAGTGTAGTATTGGTTTCAGGAGTAGAACCCAGTGATTCATCACTTACATGTAACACCCGGTGCTCATCCCAACAAGTGGCCTCCTTCATGCCCATCACCCATTTAACGCCCCCCACCCAACACCCCTCCGGCCACCCTCAGTTTGTTCTCTGTATTGAAGAGTCTCTTATGGCTTGCCTCCCTCTCTGTTTTTATCTTATTTTTCCTTCCTTTCCCTGTGTTCAGCTGTTGTGTTGCTTACATCCCACATATGGGTGAAGTCATATGGTATCTGTCTTTCTCTGACTGACTTATTTCACTTAGCATAATATATTCCAGTTCCATCCGCGTAGTTGCAAATGGCGAGATTTCATCCCTTTTGATCACTGAGTAATATTCCGTTCTATATATATACACCACATCTTCTCTATCCATTCATCCATCGATGGGCATTTGGGCTCTTTCCATCCTTTGGCTATTGTCGATAGCACCACTATAAACACTGGGGTGCATGTGCCCCTTTGAATCATCATTCTTGTATCCCCTGGGTAAATACCTAGTAGTGCAATTGCTGGGTCACAGGGTAATTCTGTTTTTAATGTTTTGAGGAACCTCCACACTGTTTTCCAGAGTGGCTGCACCAGTTTGCATTCCCACCGGCAGTGCAAAAGTGTCCCCTTTCTCCACATCCTCGCCAACATCTGTTTCCTGAGTTGCTACCCCTTTTATGTTTCTCCCCAGAAGGCTTAAAAAAAAAAAAAAAGACCTAGCCCAGGCTCCCTTGCAGCTAAGGTTTCCTATACAACGTGGGTTCTGACACATTCCCCGTTCTGCCGACGAGATGCCTTTGCACAATGTTTGGAAGGCTTACCTTAGGCAGAGGCCATCTTCCTGGGGCTAGGCGGCTGGCGGGACATGATTGTGATTTCGGGACCCTAGCTTCCAGAGTGTCCGCTCACGGCCTTGTGCATGGGAGTCCGTAGCAGCAGCAGCGGTGGTGGTGGTGCAGGAGCGGCAGCTTGTGAAACTAGATTTGGATCGCAACTACAGTACTATGACCTTGAATCCATTCGTCCAGTGGAAGCTCCCTGACTTTCGCTTCCGTAGCCAACGATTTCGCGGGCACCTAGTATTACCTTTCTGCTTGCCGTGCCTTTGGCAGTTTATGTCTCCTACTCTGAAGTAGTAGATACAGTGTCCGCACCTCCCGGGTGCTAGGCTCTTTCCTAAGTGTTTTACACGGTTAAGCTCACAAAACCCTGGCGACGGCCCTATGGGGTATTGGTTTTCCCCGCCTTACAAATGGACAGAGGCGCAGATGTTGAACAAGATAGCAGGGTGTGTGGAGCTGAGATTTGAAACCCTGGTCTGTCTGCCTCTCGGATCCATGCTGTCTCTACCCACGTTTCCTCCTCTATGCTTGGCACCTGCTAAGTAGGCTTCTACCGCGGCCATCTACCCTCCTGAAGTCACTCCTGAGCTCTTAATCGAAAGATCCAGGGAACACTTTTCAACTCCTGTCTTGAACTCTCCACAGTGTTTGGCCCTCGCCTCCTTGATAAATCTCTTCTTTCTTGGCTTGAATGATCCCAACTTTTTTGGCACCCATCCAACCTGACCAACCCTGTCTCCTTTGCCGGCTCCGCCTCCTTCGCCTGTCCCTTGAACATTTGCGGATCCTCGATGCTTTTTTCTCCTCTTCCTTTCTATAGCCTCTTCCTGGACAACGCTGTCTACTCCTATAACTTCATTTGTCAACATGCAGGTGACTCCCGTGTCCATATTTTTCCATCCCGATCTTTCTCCTGAGCTCCAGACCCGTAGATGCAGCTACTTGCTGGACACTCTCAGCTTTGATGTCCCTCAGCGCCTCAAAGTCAGGGTATCCAAAACTGGACTCCTCATTTTCATTCCCGGGTCTGTTCATCCAATGTTTCCCATCCCAGTGAACAGCACCCGTGGCCATCTCGCTGCCCCAGCCAGGAAAATGGGTATTATCGTCTCCTTCAACCCTGCATAAATTTATACGTCAGTGCTTTATAAGTCTAGCCATCCAGTCTTACCAGTTTTAAATCTCTGGAATCCTCTGAATTCCTCTCCATCCTCCTGACCATCGCCTGTTTTTGGCACTTGTCATCTCTCCCTCAGACTAATGCATCTCCTCGCCTCTTGTGTCACCTTCTCTAGTCTGTCCTCTTTGGTGCCAGCAGAGTGATTACCTAAACGATCTATGTCATTCGTCTGTTTCAGAGTTTAATCTCTTGCCATTCCTCGTCGAACAGCAAAATTTAGTCTCCATCAATTTCTCCTAAGTCCCGTAATATACTTTTGTCCTTCCTAAAAAGCCCTTTCCCATACCTGTCCATGAAGGAAATTCTTTCTTTTCCATTTGAGGTCAGCTCAAGTATCTGTGTGAACTCATGATTTCTCAAATGCGTGTATATATGTGTGTCTCTGCATGTGTATGTGTCCATTTATATGTACGTAGTATGTATGTCCGTATGCATCACGATTGCCGGATAAAATACAAGGTGCTCAGTTAAATTCGAATTTCGGATGGGTCACCTGGCTGGCTCAGTCAGTGAAGCAAGCGACTCTTGATCTAGCGGTCTCGAGTTCAAGCCCCACGGTGGGCGTAGAGCTTACTGTAAAAAAATTTGAATTTCAGCTGTATGACAAATAATGTTTTGGTGCAGATTATGTCCCAAATATTGCATGGGATATATGTATACTAAGGTTTTCAGTGTTTACCTGAAATTCAAATATAAGTGGGTATCCTGAGTTTTATTTTGCTAACTCTGACAGCTTTCGTATGTGTGCATGTATATAAAATATGTGTTTATATTTATCGGTCTATACTTATATACATTTAGTCTCTCTCTATATATTTAATGTGTATATATATATATATGTGTGTGTGTGTGTGTGTGTGTGTGTGTATTTCCTAGGAGAGGTGAGCACTCTGCTGAAAGGTAGCAGAACTCCTGGGAAAAATGGCTGATTCTGTGGCTAAAGCAGGGAAGGTACAAGATGAGCCAGAAAGTAACAGAATGCCAAAAAAAGAACCCAACAGAGCCATGTTCCAAAGACACAGAGGCCAACTTGAAGAGGCTCCCACTGGCCACATAAGGGCACGTTTGAGCACCAAAGTAAGAACAGTGATGAATTAGAAAGCATTGAAAAAAGTGGTAGTCGGTGAGTCCATACTAATAAATAAGTGAGGAGAAACAGAAAACTCTGTGTACGGACCCCGGTTCGTGTTGACTGGGAAATGCAGAAGGCACGCCGGGGCTGGCAAGCCCGTCACTTCACAACCAGCATCCTACAGACCGATTCGGGCAAAAATGACTATTAGTTGCTAGGTAAAGGGGAAAGAAGGACGAGGAAGATTCTTCCATAGTCTCCAAGTGTTTCCCCTAAGGCGGCTTACTAGTTACAAAGGGGCAAATAGTAACTGTAGAATGGATGCCTTGGACAACACCTTCACTGAGTGATCAAAATTCACATCAGCGATGACAGGCAAATGGCCATCGTGTGCCTCCAGATGTGATACCCTGAGGAAAACACAACATCGTGCGTGTAGTTTTCCATCCAGGAAACCATAACTGGAATTTAACCATGAGGAAACATCAGACATACTCAAAACAAGGAACATTCTTTTTTTTTTTTTCTTAAGTATTTTTTTTTATTTTTATTTTGGAGAGAGAGCGAGCATGAGCTGGGGAGGGGCAGAGAGAGAGGGAGACACAGAATCCGAAGCAGGCTCCAGGCTCCGAGCTGTCGGCACAGAGCCCTGGTAGTATCCTTAACTGAATTTTCAGGAATACAAACGGCAGATCAGTATCAGTGTTAAATTTACAGAAGTTGATTAAGTGTACAGTTGACTCTTGAACAACAGGGGAGTAAGGTCGCCGAACCCCCCCAAAAACATCCACGTATAATTTTGACTCCCCCAAAACTAAACCAACAGCCTACTACTGACCAGAAGCCTTAATGGTAACAGTCAACACATATTTTGTATTCTGTATGTATCATACACTGTATTCTTACAACCAAATAAGCTAGAGAAAAGAAAAGGCTACTAAGAAAATCTTAAGGAAGGGGTGCTTGGGTGACTCAGTTGCTTAAGTGTCTGACTTCGGCTCACGGTTCGTGAGTTCGAGCCCCGCGTCGGCTCTGTGCTGACAGCTTGGAGCCTGGAGCCTGCTTCAGATGCTGTGTCTCCCTCTCTCTCTGACCCTCCCCTGCTCATACTCTGTCTCTCTCTCTAAAAAATAAATAAACATTAAAAAAATTTTTAAAAAGAAAATCTTAAGGAAAAGAAAATACGTTTGTAGTACTGTACCCTATTTATTGAAGAAAATTCCACATGTAAGTGTACCCACACATTTAAAACCTGTGTTATTTGAGGCTCACCTGGGCTGTGGTTCTAAACAAGAGTATCTTTCTTCTTAGGAAATACACGCTGAAGTACTCGGGGGCGAGGCCGTACAAAACCTCTGATGGTTCAGAAAAAAGATACACTCGGTATTTATATTATTATTTTTTGCAATTTTTCTGTGACTTTGAGATAATTTCTAAAAGAAAAACAAAACAAAACAAAAGCTCAAGTATCGATCGCCTCCTCGGGGAATCCAGACTCCAACATCCCCTTTCCGTGTCTCTGCATCGCGGTCTGTTTGCTTGTGTCTTTTTCCACACGACACGTTAAGTCCTTTCAGGGGAGAGGTTGTCTCCTTTCCCCTTTGTAAATTCGGGGCCCGACGCAGGGTCAAGCCCGTAGTAGCTACTCACTAAGTATCTGTTGCGTGAGCAAATGTTCCAAATAATTCGAATGGGAAAACGGGACAACAACCGCGACAACCGCATGACGAGTAATGAGAAATGTGAATCAGATCTGAGTGACAGGTGGTGCGTTGGGCTTCAAAGACGTTTCCAGCAGAGAGGTACCGAAGACAGATGGAGAGTGTGTGACAAAAGATTGTTGGGCTTTACGTGGGGTCGCAGTCCCCGCGTTAGCCGGAAAGTGTGCAGGAGAATTCGGCCTGACCCCAGGAGCGGGCGGTGGGAAGTTCACTGTCTGTGTCACGGGCATTCCTGGGAGTTGCCGACTTGCCTCTTGGGCCTACTCAGAGGAGTGTGGTATGGAGGGGTCCGTTTGTGTGCTGATGGCCTTTACGTTGGAAATCAATGATCACAGCCTTTTTTTTTTTTTTTTTTAAGGCTTATTCCTTTTTGAGAGAGAGTGTGTATGTGAGCGGGGGAAGGGTAGAGAGAGAGGGAGACAGAGGATCGCGTTGACAGCAGCGAGCCCGACGCGGGACTCGAACTCACGAAGAGATCATGACCTGAGCCGAAGTCAGGTGCTCAACTGACTGAGCCGCCCAAGGTGCCCCGGATCACAGTCTTTTTCAAAAGAAACCTTCCTAAGTCTCCTAAGCGTGGAACTGCTCAAGCCGACTGAAGCATCTGGCACCCGCCGGGCTTCCAATGCTTCCTTGTTTCTGACAATAAAACTGTAAGAAAGAGTCTTTGCTACGGGCAAATCTAGGCTAGTGTTAGGTATGCGATCTAACCTTGCCTTTTTTTTTTTTTTTTTTTTGGTTTCTACTTTCCTTTAAATTGGGTGTGGTCTTTGGTCTGCTGCATGAGCAAGGCCTATTTTCCTTGGTCTCCGACATCTTAACCATTTTAAGATGCCTTCCTGTGTACTTACCCCCCTGGGGGGAGGCTGGCATTTCGGGGGCCCACGTGGGACGCACCTGAGCGCTGCGTCAATGCCGGTCTGTTCCAGAGACCAGGTTTCTGCCGGGGACGTTCTGTGGATGATCTCGTTAAATCCTCACAAACCTTATCAAGCAGGGATTATTATCATCCCCACTTTCCAGACGAGGACACCGAGGCCCACGGGAAGAGAAGTGATTCGCTCTGGTTATAAAGTTGGTAAAAGAGCAGACTGTGTCTGTCTGACTCCAGGCACAACCACTACACTACAGTGAGTATTTCTGCTTTAAAACATTTTTTTTTTAATTTGAGAGAGAGAGAGAGAATGTGTGTGTGTGTGTGTGTGTGTGTGTGTGTGTGTGTGTGTGTGTGTGTGTGTGAGTGAGTCGGGGAGAAGGGAAGAGGAAGAGAGAGAATCACAAGCAGGTTCTATGTTCGGCACAGAGCCCGACGTGGGGCTCCATCCCACAACCCTAGGATCATGACCTGAGCTGAAATCAAGAGTCTGACATACTCCGGCACTGAGATCCTCAGGCTCTCCTGCTATTTTTTTTTTAAACTGGAGATGTGTTTCACAGAGAAAAAAATCAGACTTAATTTCATGTTCCACGTGTCTGTGTCTCAGAGAACTTCAGACTGCTTTAAAGGCCTAGGGCAGTGTGGCTTCCAATCCAGTGGTATCAGGCCCTATGGAAATAGTCAAGTCCAACCCGGAATGTGTTCTCTCCTGGAGCCCAGGGGTGTCTATGTCGTCTTCGTTTAACTGGGTGCCCCGTACAAGGGGCACTGCGTTTTGTAGACCTTTGCTTCCTACCAAGTAACAGAGATCGCAATATTTCATACTTTGCTCATTTTCTCTTTCTTTGAAAATAAAAAAGTATTGGTCGTTTCAAGCCTTCCCTCCCCCAAGCCTTGGATGGAATGCAAAAGCAACAGGTTTATATAAATGGACTGAAGTTAGAGAATTTATCATCAGAATGTTACAGGTGGATCAGAAGTGTACTCAAGTCCTCATCCTTTATTAGGACAACTTTGAGGTTGTTCGAGTCAAGTTTGGAGCAACTTCGTGTACTATTTTGCAAACTACCAGGAACTATATAATAAAAACAGATTATTGATTTTTTAGAGATTTTATTTATTTATTTTTTAAACGTTTATTTATTTTTGAGACACAGAGAGTGAGCAGGAGAAGGGCAGAGAGAGAGAGGGAGACACAGAATCCAAAGCAGGCTCCAGGCTCTGAGCTGTCAGCACAGAGCCCGACGCGGGGCTCGAACTCACAGGCTGCGAGATCACGACCCGAGCCAAAGCCGGCCGCTCAACCGACTGAGCCACCCAGGCGCCCCGAGATTTTATTTTTAAGGCATCTCCACACCCAATGTGGGGCTTGAACCCACGACCCTGAGATCAAGAGTCCCATGATCTCCCGACCGAGCCAGTCAGGCACTGGAAAGAGATTCTTTATTTGTTTTTATCTACACTATAATTCTCACTCTCTACTCTCTGAGTACGTTTTTATTACAGAAATGTTTCGACACCAACTATTTGTACAGGATTGCAAATTTTTTGCCTTACCCAACACCCACAATTATTTCATGAGCTCCTTCATGGAGTGATAAGCAGCTGCATTTATTCGTGCAATAAATAAAGGCCAGTTCTTTTTTTTTAATTTTTTTTTTACGTTTATTTATTTTTGAGAGACATAGAGACAGAGCGGGAGCAGGGGAGGGGCAGAGAGAGAGGGAGACACAGAATCAGAAGCAGGCTCCGGGCACTGAGACATCAGCACAGAGCCTGACGCGGGGCTCGAACTCACAGACCGTAAGATCACGACCTGAGCTGAAGTTGGACGCTTAACTGACTGAGCCACCCAGGCGCCCCAATAAAGGCCAATTCTATGTCAGGCCCTGTGGTAGACACTGAAGTCACCATGAACAGGCGAACAGGACGAGGTCTTGGGCCTCGAAAAGCTCACAGAATAGTAGGAAAAGCTCCGACTTGGCTAAGTGCTGTGAAGGGGATGCAGGGTGCAGTGGGGGCGGGGGAGGGGTGTTCCAAGAAGAGCAAAGAACACGCAGAAGTGAGGGTTGGAACTTAAGACACTGAGAGACATAGTGCCAGGAGATTGGAGCATGGGAGTGGAGAAATCGGACTTTCATTTAAGAATTCGCCTCAGCTTTGCATGGAGCACGAATGACAAGGAGCAAGAGGGGAGGCGGGGGGCATCTCGAAAGAGAGGTGACAATAACGTGGACTTAGGATAGTGGCAGCTGAGATAGAAAGAAGTAGATTGAATAGGAACTATTTCAGAAAGACGGTTGACTGTGTTTATGCCGGTGGGGTTGGACGTGGAGCGAGCGCAGCGAGAAGGAGTCGAGGCAGGATCCTGGCGTGGGAAGCCGGGGGGATGAGGGTTCCGTTCAAGAGAGGCTGCCTTTCACGGCAATGGGAAACGCTGAGCGTGGATCGCATTGTGTTGGGAGCGGGGTCAAGAGTTCCGTTTGGACACATCGGGTCGGGGTCCTGGGCCCACCGTGTGGAGACAGACGCAGGCAATCGGGGATAGACTCCAGGGGGGCAGGTCGGGACTGAAGGCACAAAGCTGGCGCTTAAACCCAGGAGCTGGCACAGCGGGAGAGTCGGCCCACTGTGAGCCAATGTAGGGCAGGAAGAGAAGAGAGTAAAGATAGTAAAAGAGAGTTCTTGGAAAGGACAAGCTGACCTCATGAGGCAGCGGTCTGAGAGGATGAAGGCGGTTGGCTTGGTGAGGCTGACGCTCAGGGGAAAGAAAGTTCTGGACGGGAGCTATGGGAGGTGTCCTTTAGTGAGCAGGAGGAGGTAGGAGAGCAGAAGAGATAGACTAGAAAATGTAGTTTTGGCATCGATAGCCTTCCTTCCAATGACAGAGATCATCAGCGACTTGGGTGCCAGAGGCCAAGATATTGGGGAGGTATCATTCCCAAAGGCACAGAGGGTGGGGTGAGGGGCAGGGGCAATGTTTCAACCAGGGGAGGTGAGGATACAAAGACTGAAAATTTTGCTCAGGCTGGACATGGATTCGCCTCGCAGGAACCCGACAAAAGGGGTAATGCCTCTTGCCCGCCCCCGCCTCCGCGCCTCAGCCAGGCAAGCCGTGGCTGTGCCACAAAGTTGGCGCCCAGCTACCGTGAGGGAGGGAGAGTCATGGCCCGTGCGTGGTCTCTCTTCTCTGGACCAGGCCAAGCCGTCCTCTCGGCGGGACCTGGGGTCCTGGCCTTCCTGAGGGAGCAGTGTCCCCTTGCCGTCATGGCCGCTGCCCCACCTGCTGCAAGCGTCCCATGCAGAGGACAATGCCGAAGAAGGATCTTCGCCCCGGAGGACAAGACAGGACCGTGGACGTATCCGTACGTGAGTCCCCGAATCAACACATGGCCTCTGCTCACACCAAAGTTCGCCCGTCGAACAAAGTATGCAGCCGAGCAAGTTCATCTGGCGTGATTCCAGCCTTGGGTTAGGAAGTCATGCTAAAACGTTTTCGGAGTCACTGGGCCAAGAAGGGCGGCGTGGTCCACAGGACCGAAGGGCAGGGGCGATGGGCAGAGCAGACCCCACCCCTCCTCATTCCCCTTTCTTAGTTCTACAGTAATTATTTTTCTGCTTGAACCTGTGGTGCTTGCCTTAAGCAAACCAGCCACTCTGGGTCTCTTACCTGAAAAATC
The DNA here is from genome assembly GCA_030068075.1 of Paguma larvata. Taxonomy (NCBI): domain Eukaryota; kingdom Metazoa; phylum Chordata; class Mammalia; order Carnivora; family Viverridae; genus Paguma; species Paguma larvata. The sequence goes on along the minus strand of CM057830.1, from coordinate 107,051,654 downwards.
CTTCTATCACAGGGGACAGAGAATAGCTCTGTCGGCTTGGATGGAAGGATGGAGGGCCGGTTTCCCAGCTCCATGAACCACCTAGGCATCTAGTAAAAAGATAAGCAAACGGCCTCATCTAAGGCCCTCCCTCTAGCCTCGCTAAACTGTGATTAATCAAGGGGGAAGAAAAGTCTCTTTTTAATCCCCTGCAGCCTTTCCAGAGCAGGCTGGAAGTAAAGACCCTGATTGCTTTTCCCTGAACGAGCTTCATGTCATTCATCAAAGGCCATCGCAGACCTCCGGGGACTGTGCGGCCACCAAGAGACTTTGGGGTGCGACGAGCTTGAGAAGCAAGGGAAGAGACCCTCGGAAGGATTCCCCCCTCCCCCAACCCTGCGGGGGGCCCGAGGGGCTGGATGACACCAGTTATGTTAAGGGCTCTTTATTATTCAAAAAATAAATAACAAGATAATCACAAGTTCACTCTGGAAACAATGGAGACTGCAGGTAGAGACGAGAGAGATTTCCTTTAAATACAGTCATTTCGGGAGGAGGAGTGGGCAGGCTCGGAGCTTTTGCCTCTGCTCTCTCCTCCCACCTACAGTGGCGGAGACGGGACAGGGTTGAAATAAGAGAACTGATTAGCAACAGCCTGTGTGTGGAGGGGGCGGAGGAGGGAGAGAATGAGTGTGGCGAGGGCGTGGGGGGTGCTGGTGGGGGCACGGTTTTTCAGTTCCCCACTGCATCAGACTTTCGAGAGCCTGCCCCCTCCATGGGGGTGGGGGGGTGGCCACAGGCACCGGAACCAACCGTGGAATTGAACGTGAGCTGAGGCTCCCTGTTCCCCTTCGGCATCTTCGCTGATAAATCAAAGACTTGATCCACTGAAAGACACTGCATGCAAAGAAACAAAACTACACTTGGCTAATTATCTGCTGTTTACTCCGAATTCAGTCTGCGTAATGGTCTCGTCTTTTCCCGGGACCCGCTGGAGGTCCGCATCGGTGGGGCTTGCTGCTTCAGAATAGAAACTCTGCCGGCCCGGGGACCTGCTTGGGCTTCTCGGCCCCAGGATTCGCTTCTCGCAGCCCTACCTGCCTTGGGGTGTGTAATAAATAGTTCTCCGGGAGGAGGATCCTAGGGTTATAAATAGGCAGTTCAACACAGGGGGTGGTCTTAACTGCGCTGCTGAACTACGGAGACCACCAGCGTGAGCTCGGCCGCGGCCCGCCAGGTGCCGCCGTTCAGAGCTTGAGTAAGCCAAAAGACGTGAAGCCGGTCCCGTGGCTCACTTGGCTCGGATCAGTCACGTTCACGAACACCGAGGCACCTGGATGCAATTCAAAGACTCCTCCCAAGTGGATGGATTGCTGCCCGCAAGGTTTGGAGGAACTGCGGGCATTCGCAGCTCTGAGTAAGACTCTCTCGGATCCGCTTGGGGAATTCAGGCAGAGGCTGGCTATGAATGGAGCTTGCCTCGAAGCTTCCCGATTGGAACAGAAGGTGACCTGGGCATAGATATAATAGAGTCCTTGTCTTTTCACGGCCAGCTGTTTCCCATTCTCGAGGGTTACCAAGTTGCTGCTGATGGTGTAGTATCCTTTGGGGGCCCACTGGAGAACTGTAACAGAGAGAGGAGATGCGTGGTGAGGTGTAGCGTCCTCGGTTCACATCCTTTTTTTTTTTTTTTTTTTTTTGAGAGACATAGAGACAGAGTGTGAGCAAGGGAAAGGCAGAGAGAGAGGAGGACACAGAATCCGAAGCAGGCTCCAGGCTCTGAGCCGTCAGCACAGAGCCCGATGCGGGGCTCGAACTCACAGACGGTGAGATCATGACCTGAGCTGAAGTCGGCCGCCCAACCGACTGAGTCACCCAGGCGCCCCTCGGTTCACATTCTAACACAACATAGAGTTTAACGTGGGGCAGTGGCTTCCTATACGAGTGAAAGTTTGGGGGGATAGGGGTTCGTAAGGACCCTTCCGGCCCTCCGACCAGAGGAGCTATTGACAATCAGCGTGGGCTTCACAGTGGGATGGAGCTGGGTTCCAATCCAGGTTTCATGCAAGCTTGCACGAGTCACTTAATGTCCCTGAGCTTTTTACTTCCCCATCTGTAGCACGGGGCTAATATCACAGCGTCTTTCAGAGACTTGTTTCGAAGATTAAATACAGCAACCGAATGCCATGAGTTTCCTTCTTCCTTTAGAGGTTTGAAAGCCAATTTGCCCTTGAACTTTAAGGGGTGAGTGATTTCAAAATTCCATGTCATAAATTATGCATGCTAAACTATTCAGACAAAACCCTTGCTAATAGGAACACTGCGATCGTGCTTTCTTTGGATTTCACGAAGTTCAAGAGCTGCCCGGTCTACCTAGCTCAGCCTCAGCTGACAAGAGGAGAGACCCCATTTCTTCCTCCCTGATCGTGCTGTCGCAGACCCGACCTGCCTCCCACAGCAAGGACTAAAATTAGGCAAGGAAGTATGAAAATAAACCTGTCCTTTCACTGTGTGTTTTGATCTTCCATTGTAGTGGGGCGTCACCAACTTGAAAGTACCTGCGTTCTTGTGGCGACGCCTGAACCCACCAACAGTGTGCCATTTTCTCGGCTGAGATGTTGAGTGGGTTCAAAGTAGTGTGTGCGCCCGATTTCAAATCTCAGCTCCCACAGAGAGCTAGACTGCCGGCTGTGGGGGTTGGGGAGAAGTGAAAGATCAATCATTTGCTTCCTTGAGCTTTTTTTTTTTTTTCCTAATTCCCATTTGGTGGTCTCTCAGGGTGTAAGATTCAACCCGTCAAGACTCAGCCGCTAGTAATAGGAAAGGCGGCCTGAAGCGTCTGACATTTCTTGGCCCCCCAGGCCCCCCCAGAAAGGACGCTTCATTCTGGGGTTTTCACTTTCGGACCGTTCGAGAAAACGAGGGCAGGTTCTCTCTCTTTTAGTCCACTGCCATTATCTTCATAAGCCCTTCTACCTAATCTTTGTCCTTGCTGTGGGATCCAGGTCAAGTCTGTGGCAGCATGACCGGGCAGGAGTGAGGGCTTTGGGACTGGGGTGGGGTGAGGAATGTTCCAGTCTGTGCGCCTGGCCCCCTGAGGGCCTCCTGGGATGCAGACGGGGAAATAGGCTAGGACCAATATCGACCATGGGCCTTTGGGCAGAATCTGGGCACCGTGAAATATATCCAAGGGCAAGGATTTATGTGCAGGTGGGCACAGACCAGTGGGAAGCTACTCTTCCAGGCGGTGGCTCTGTTGCAATCTGGACGTGCAAGTCTCACGTGAACAGCCACCTTGGAATGCCCATAGAGTTGTGACGTTCTCCCATAAGTGTGTTTTCGGAGAATGACTGCTTGGCAGAATTAAGAAATATTGTAGGAATAACCGGCACGAATGAAGGGCTTTTTGCTACTCTTCCGACATCCAAAGCACAGTGACGTAAGCTAAGGAACGACACCTGACATCTGTACAGCACACGACGGTGTAACCTTCTTCCACATTAGCTGGTGTGATGCAGAGAGCCAACCCGTGAGTCAAAGAGGCAGGAACCAGCAGTAAAGGCACTGGCCCAAGGTCACCTAGCAAGTGTAGGTCATGGTTCTGGAATCTCAGGGTTCAAAAACTTCCTATCCAGTGCTCTTCCTTCTGTATCACGGTCCATGATGATCGTTTGTGTGTTACACCCACTGAGAAGCCCAAGCTGTGTCGGAAATGAGATGGTATCTCCTCTCCTCTCTCTTTGTCTCTATCTCTGTCTCTCTCCCGTCGTGGGTGTGTGTCTCTCTCTCATACACGCACACATGCTGTTTAGAACTCCGTGCTGGAGCACCGTGGTACATGTTTCCCAAGACTGCCCTGATGCCCTAGTGAGGCGGTTTCATGCTCGTGTGCACACGGCCAACCATTTGTCAGAGGCAACTCTCTGGCGCCAACTCTCTCAAGGCACAGCTCTGGGAGAAAGAGATCTAGGAGCTAGGATGATGGCGGAACATATGTGGAAATAAAATCGTTCGGAGTTGCAAAGAGTACAGTATGTCGCCTGTGGTTACTTCATTGGAAAACCTAACGTCCTGGCAACTATTGATCTTTGCAGAATGATTTTACCTTTAATTTCCCTGAGGTTGGCCCCACCCAGCCTGGGGTTAATCATACAGGGATTGACAGATGGTGGGAAATACCCCCCGAGGCCCATTTACACACAGCGAAGAGGGGTGAGCATGAGGGACGCTCCCGGCCAGGAGGCCACTCCCTGCCATCTCTTCTATGTTGTCAGAATAATGGTCCCGCCACCCAACAATCCATCATTTAGAATCGGCCATTGAGCAAGAACATAATGAGAACATCGGGATGGCTCCCCACCTCCTTTTGTCCCTTCAAGTCCCATCTGTGCATCGGAGCTCACTTTGAAGACAAAGGAGAGCCTGCGGGAGGTGTGTGGGTGGCTTTGTAAATTGGGCCCCAGAGGAAGAGAGGAGTCTGACCGTTAGGCTGTCCCGCGGTAGCATCCCAGACTTCCCGCCTGGGTGACTGACTCCGATGCTTTGGACTTACCAGACGCTGTGTTACTACCGGCCTCACTTATGACATGTGCTGCAATTCGAGGATCCTGCTCACCTGAAATAAAAGCAAGAGCCAACCGTCAGGTCAGAGCAATAGAAAACTGCCCACAGAGCCGTTTGATCTAATTCCGCAGCTATGTAAGAGAGACTGGGCTTAAATAGGTTACACAAAAGGGAAGGTAAAGTGTTCTGAAATCCCTGTCACAGGGAAAAGTGGGTTTCTAGAATCTGAACACCTGCACTGGCTATTGGCACCGATACCATTCTTGTAATGGCTCTTCAGTACTTTCGATGCCCCTTTACCTACATTGACTCCGGCTAAAATTCTTGGTCTTCAACAAACATATTTGGAGGCTTGCCTTTGGAAACAGCTCCCCTCCACTGGGAATCTCACCGGGCACCAAGGTCGTGTCTGCACGCATAGCTGGTGTAATGCTGATGGTGTCCGATGTGGTCAAGCAACAGGCCAGACTATTGTACCGATCTTGAGTTGTTTCTCAGGTAAAAAGCTTGCTTTTAAATTAGCTATGCTGATCTCCTGAGTGCAGAGACCAAGGGGAAGTTTCTTTTTTTTCCCAGCAATGAGCCCGATGTCAGACACCTTGTAGGTGCCCTATAAATATCGAGTCAACTTGCAGGACCTAGATAAACCAGGTTTGTCAAGTCGATCCTTTTCCTGAAGACTGCTAGGCAGCATCCATGTGTAAGTAACAGACAACACGATACCACTCAACACATCTTACAGTCATTCTGAAGACAAAACATTCCTGGAAATCAGATGACCATTGCATCCAGAGCCACAACAAACTCTGAGTTCTCTCTTTGCCTCAGAAAACAGTGTCTGTATCTCTGTGTGTATATATTTCTTTGTGCGCATAAATTTATGGAAGCCATAACATCATTTTCGCTGACTTTGTGAATACCAATCTCTACCAACACCCATCCACCAACACCCCCTCTCTCCCATAGTCAGCTGCTCGGCCCACTCCGGACATTATTGTGTTTGGTTTGAGGTGCTATTTTCTGAGAGGAACAGGGAAAGTTAGGGTGTCCGGAAAAGGAGGTGGCTGGGAGAGGAAAGGCCCTAGGAAGGGAGGAACAGTGGGAGACACTGGGGATGTTTCGCCTGGAGAAGGAAGGCTCAGTGGCCGTGATTGCCGTTTTCGACATCTGGACAGTTGCTGTATAAGAAGAAGAATTCTATTTTGCTCAGCATGGCCCCAAAGATCAGAACTGGGTCCAGTGAGTGGAAATTACAGGAACGACTTTCAACTCTAGAGCAGAAAAGATTTCTCTCGAGGCGTATAGCAATCTCGTTATAATTATTAGAGCCATTTACAACTGCACCCAGATGATTAATGAGACAGAAGGTACCTGGGCATGTCAGTGCAGGTGCCAGACGATCAGTGCTAGTGTGAAGGAGATTGACATTCGGTGGGTGGTGCTACATTTGAGAACCCTTCTAATCAAGATCCTTTCCAATCCTGAGTTTTTGAGATGTTCTGACATCAAGAACAGGGCAAGGAATAGAACGTTGTCACACAGTATCTTTCCCTGATCCCAGATGCTCTACTGGCCGTGGTCCCCCATGAAAACCTGTTATCACTGAGCGATGAATGCCACTGCTACCAAATGATGACTTCCTTGTCATCTGGTCCTCTGTAGGTGAGGCCACGCTGTATAGTTGCTCTGATGAAGATACTGAGAATATCGGCATTTCGTCATACTTGCTATTGTCAGCATTAAAGGAACACAGCCTTCCCCATAGACACGTATAAACAAAGCCTTCCCAAATCGCAGGCATTTGAGAAGGTGTCCATCTGGCCATCGCATTCCCGTTTTATTTCCAGGGCTAAAAGTTCCTTAATTCATCAACTGGGTTGTTCAGTGGAATCAGCCTAAAGCTTCCTTTTAGTTTCGAAGTGTTCATAAAAATTAGTAAACAGCAACCTACCTTTTTGCATTGCAACATTGTTTTCTTTCTTCATTTCTTTGTTTAGCATTATCTCCTAAAATAAGAATCATTGAAAAAGGTCATTTTGACAGCAAATCTGGTGTGGGGTTTTAGAGGTATCATTCATTGGGCATCTGTCATTACTCTAGTGCCTGTTCCTGGTGAGGATTACCACACGGACTTAGATCCTGTCATTAAGCCCATCATACCGATCGGGAGCCCATGGCTCTGACAGATGAGCTGACAGCCCGGAAAGCCCAGGGGTGAACCTGGAAGCAGAATCGGGGCCTTATTATCTCCATTGCAGTGCTCTCTCCAGACCAGAGGCTGTGATGCTGACCCTTCCTACGACCCCAGCCTCCCTGCTTTGACAGGTATTGACAAATAATGCTGAATGGGGAGACATTTGTATCCTGGGAACTAGTATATAGACTATTATTAAACACAAAGCATGGTGTGTATCTATTAGAATAAAATTGGTCTGAAATCTCTTAGGAAATGGTAATAGTAAGTTTGACCTTGGGAAGAAACTCCAGACTATGAAAAGACCCTTGGACATTTTTTTTTTTGGCCCTGTCAATGGGATGAGGAAATTCTCTTGTTGCTGGTCACCTTGTGTGCCCTGTATTTATTTAATCAGCAGATAGGAAACGCAGGTAATCTCCCAGTGATACCAGGGTTCAAGGGCGAATGCAACACTTCTTAAGGGGTTTCTTTTCACTTAGCAACCAGGGAAAGCTAGAGGTACTCAGAGAAGTTAACAGGGACAGCCCCCAACACAAGCAGGAAGGTAATAATGGCTACGGCTGCCATTTTAAAGTTCCTTAATACAAAGCCTAGAGGGCTTAACTGGCTGGCATGAGGTCACCCAAGGAATCTGAGGTGGAAGCCAAGAGCAGAAACCATGAGATCACACTCAGAGGCCGACTTAGTTCACACCCTCACTCTGGACTCTAAATACAAGGGAGGGCACAGTAGTGTTTTCACACCTGATCATCCAAATCCCATTACTAGACTCCATTTTCTACAGGGCCCTTCCTTTTCCAGTCTTCCCAGAAGGAATCAGGGTCGGTACTGTTGAGTGTCTTGTGGTAGGCTCAGCTCGGTTGCCAGATGTGAGGGTGTAAGTCACAGAGCCCTAACGGGGAATCTGAGCCTCGAAATGCTCACAGGGGCCCACAGGGCTTGAACTTTCCACTTGAGCTAGATTGTGGCACTGAGAAAGTGCGGTGACAGGAAAATGTTTGTGAGACAGCAAGTAAACAAATGAGTATTTAGTGTCTTTTCAAAAATGGAGTGTGATGATCGAGGGTGAGATACTCTTAGGCTACGTGGTTGCACTGGTGTCAGGGCTTGGCCAAGATGAAAACGTGAAGTCAGCAAAGTTTGTCTTTTATGTGCCCAGGCTTTGCCTTTCTGTGAACTTTCCCTCAGCCGCACTCCCCAGAGCTTTTTTCCCCTTGCTTCACTCCCCACCTCGCCCGAAAGGCTTTTTAAAGCTGACTTTCCGAAAATCTGGGACTCATTATTTCTCTTTTAGTAGGAAGCCTAGGGGGCAGGTATGGACGGGTTGACATTTACCTTGAAAAGGAAATGCTCTGACCCCATCAAAGACATCGCAGGCCTTGGTGGGCAGACGACCCTGGAACTGACCAGTCTAGCGGGGTGGGGTGGGTAGTGTTTTAATGTGAAATTACACTGTTCAAAACACTGCCTCCACTTACCCTAGCATAAGCCCTGAATCCCATTCTCCCCTCAAAGTGACGCCTTGGTGCTCCCTGCCTCAGGAGATAACGAGTCGCTTGTTACTAGAGGTGTGCAAACAGAGGTTGGTGACCACTGGGTAGGGACTACTGGGGAGAAAACCAAAGTCCTGGGTTGATCATTGGATCTCGTAATTTCTTTCTTTCTTTCTCTCTCTCTCTCCTTCCTTCCTTCCTTCCTTCCTTCCTTCCTTCCTTCCTTCCTTCCTTCCTTCCTTCCTTCTTTCTTTCTTTCTTTCTTTCTTTCTTTCTTTCTTTCTTTCTTTCTTTCTTTCTTTCTTTCTCTCTTTCTTTCTTTTTAAGTAGGCTTTATGCTCAGCATGGAGTCCAGTGTGGGGCTTGAACTCATGACCCTGAGATCAAGACCTGAGCTGAAATCAAGAGACAGATACTTAACTGACTGAGCCACCCAGGCGCCTTTATCTGGTGATTTCTAGGATGCTGTCGAGTCCTATAATTTGGAGCCCCAAAGTTCAAACCTTAGGTTGCCCTGGACATGTCAGACTGTGAAACGCAGAAAGCAAGCCTGTTAATGCTCACTAAGAATATTAAAATCCGATTTGGGGTTACTATGCAGTTGGCCTGTTGGGTTTTTGTAAAATTCCAAAATATTGTTTAGAATGAGAAATCTGGGAGAACGGGTATTGAAAAGGGGGTCAGTCTTTGGAAGAAGACTGGGTGTCTAACTACTGTGTGTACATCACAAGTACGCAGGGCAGTGAGTAGGACCCCGCCCCGTGGCAGTAGAGGCAAGGGGCTTCCTCTGTGACACGTAAGGAGTCCCGGTTCACACGCTGAGAAGGTGTCAGCCTTTCTAGCCTATGACACTCTGGAGCTGTCGCTTTTTTCAGCAGAAGCAGAGAGGTCGAGCCGGCTGCTTTCCTTGCTCCTACCCTGGCTCGCCGACTTGGGAGGTTTTATGTATCTCACCTGAAACCAAGCCATCAGCGATTGGCAGTCGAACTGTAAAACTCTCAGCCAGAAAGAGAGAGGGAGGAGAAAACCCAACAGCCACTCTCACTGCCTTGGAGGAAACGCAAGGCTGATCAGAATGATCTATAATTACAGAATGTCGGAGCAGATAATCTCAGCCCTCTCATTTATAGACGAGAAAACAGGCCCAGCGGGGTGAAATTTTCTGCCCAGGGTCACTCGGCCAGGCGCGTTCAATACGCCGTTTGGATGATTAACTGTCGTTCTGAAAGGGGCTTTATTCACACTTAATTTTGCAACGCCTCCTGGTACCCTGTGGTTCTGGCGAGGATCCTCAAAGAACCAGAGGAACTCAAGTCATTTCCAGGCCTGGCAAGTGAAGAGGAGCCTCCATCTCGAGCCTAGGCTAGCGTAAGGAACACAAAAGCCAGCAGCAGATTTGGGCTGCGACCTGATTCCCGTAGGGGACCCCTTAATAGGCTTTAGAGATCTCACTATGGGATGAAACAACACGTCAGGGACAGTGCGGGAAGACAGGCGTAAGCTCAGGCTGCATCGTAAGCCCTTTACTTCCGGGTTAAATCACATAGCGTTTACTTTTATGCATTTATTTAAATCTATAGTTTTAAATGTTTATTTATTTTGAGAGAGAGAGACAAGCAGTGGAGGGGCAGAGAGAGAGAGGGAGAGAGAGAGAGAGAGAGAGAGAATCCCAAGTAGGCTCCATGCTGTCAGCACACAGCCCAATGCGGGGCTCGAACTCACAAACCGTGAGATCATGTCCTGAGCTGAAATCAAGAGTCGGATGCTTAACCGACTGAGCCACCCAGGCGCCCCTAAATTATACATCATTTATATGTGAGAACTAACGCCTGTTGGTTTATCCAGGTACCACCCCCCCCCCCCCGCCGACTTGGCACGAAGTTGCCTTCAACGCGGGGAGCTGTCTCCCATTCGCGGCCCCAAAGTGAGCTGAGGACCAAGGGTATTTACTCAGTGTTCTGAGAGGGAAACAAGCAGGAAGACTTTTGGATGTTCTGCTTCAGGAGAAAGAGCTTCTAGACGCCTTGTCCATGAGGATGGAATCAAGGTTGTAAATGTATCCTCATTAAACATTCTAAAACTTCTTGTTCTCGGTGCCCAGTACAGGCCCCCAGTGACTGCAGTGACTTCGCGCTGGGCCCTCTGTCCGCCTCAGGTCCTGACCCGCCCTAGAGTGGACTGGCTTCACGAGCAAGTGGGGTAGTGTGGGGTCTGGTTTGAGCGGCGCTGAGGAAGTCCGACCCCTTTCCCCACACCTCTCCTCACAATAAAAGGAAAACTCATTTTCATGGCACCTGAAATTTTGTCATCAGAGAAACATTCCTTCATGTGCGGGAGCATCAGTCTCGCGAAGTCCCTGTCACCCGCCGTACCCACCTAGTAGGGCGAAGGCCATACCCTAACGACCCTGCTGGAGCGCCAGCGGCCAGCGGTTATTGCGCCCCGACCGCAGGCCCACAGCGAGAAGGCATCAAGGTTTGGATGGAAAGATAAGAAAATACCAAAGGACGAAGTCGGCATACTCCATAACGCTCACAGAGGCAGCTGCACGTATCGGCCCATGAAATGGGCAAACGTGCCCGTGAGAGCGTGTAACCTCCCCGGGAGAGGCCTTCTTGTTTTCCTCAAGAACGTTCCTCTGAATGTACACACTTCCAATTCTCCTTTCCCTTTTAACATGGGCTTTTGGCTTCATTTTTCCTTTCCTTGTTTTGCGCGGGGGCATATACACCCATGCGTGCATGTAATGTATGTATGTGTGTATATGAAACAAACGTATGCACTTCTCCATTGTCAGGTTTCAGTTTCCCCACCTAGCACAAGCAGTAAAACCTTTCAAGGACACTTTAATTAACAACTGGGCTCCTTACCTTGAGAAAGGCTTCAAACCGGCTTTTAATTTCCTCACAGTTCAGTAAGGATAAGGACCCCTCTCCTTTGTTGCATTTCTGTAATGTTTTCATGAACACAAAATCTTCATAAAGATTCCTTTCATCTTCTATCTGTGAAACAACAGGGACATGAGAAACATAATTCTGGAACATGCTACTCATGATGTCTGCCCCTACGCTCACTTCCATGGCGCCAATAACAGGAGGAGGACTTTGCAGATATAAACGAGGAATAAAAGTTATTATATGGGATTCTTGTTACCTGGCATTAGCAGTTAAAAAATCGACAAAAGCCAGCAACTAAAACACCTTCTTGTCTGAAACTCTAGGTAGAAATCACAGCTATTCTAATAAACTTTCATGACGAAGCGTACATTTTGTCCATGTGTTATAGCAGCAGTATTCTAGAATGATCTATCCCTCATTGCTCTACTAATGATCGGTCATCGTGAGCACAGTCCACGAAACAGTTTTCTGCCGAGCTCCTTTGCCCACTTTGTTTTAGTTTGTGCCGTGGTGCTTTATAAAAAGAAATTAACTTGCAATGTGTGTCAATTAACTGGAGTTCTAATTGCGTCTCTCTCTTTTTAACTTTAGTATTTGTGGAAAACATTTGCATCTTTAAGGAAATCATCTTTCATTCCCAAAGTAAACGAAATCTTTTCTTTTCCGGTGTCTTAGAATAATTAAATGTATGGGATTCACGTGTATAATCGAATTCTGTGCCGCTTTCTTGTTTTGTAATTAAATTTTTAGATTCAAAACAAGATCCAAGTAGCCAGCGGCTTCCCCTGTCATGAAGAGCGCACCTAAATGCTTTGGCAAATTTGGTGAGTGCCCCCCCCCCCCCGCATAGAGGCTAGGCTTAGGTCCAGGCATTTGATTGACAGACCCAGAACCCCCTCTTTTCTCAGCTGTGCGAGCTAAAATTTGAGTCGCCCAGTGGATGGCCTGGACGATCACTGCCCCTCTTTAACCTGATGAAAACCCTCATGGCCTTGATTCTAGGCTGGCCTCCCAATAGGGGGCATTCAAACATCCCTGGGAAACTGTGGTCTCGGAGGCTGTGCACCCACGATTCCTATATCCAGACTTTTAGGAACAGCCAGATAATTGATCAAATTTCTCCTTTTCATAGATGATCGATGTTTTGTTGGCACGGCCGACGATGCCCCGCAGTGGAAGTGGATAGACACACGGAGACAGGATGAATCCTGACAGTTCTTTTTTCCTCGGGATGCGAAACTACCACGTTACTCTACTGTTCTGTTACCGTGAAGTCCGGCCGCTTAAGAAGACCGAACCCCTCAGAGGGAAACCGAGGAGCTTGCAACTACAATCAGTGTGTGAGAATCGGAGAGAGAGAATGCCACTTTTACTATAAAGCTGCCAATTCGGGGACTTATCTATGTCCGTGCTACTCTGAAGCATGATTATGCTTCAGATCAAATTCACACGTTCCTCTATTTGGCAATTAAAATAAAAAAAGTTGTCTCTGTCAGAAGAAAAGTTTGCTTTTTAAGCATAGCTTTAGAGAATAATTATAGCTAATGCCCACATAAGGCTTACTTTGTGCCAGGCTCTGTTCTAGGCTTGCTACAAAGGCTAAATTCATTTAATCTCCGGGGTGACACTATCATCTTCCCCATTTCGCGAATGTGGAAACTGAGGCATAGAACTAGAAAATGACTTGCCCAGGATCACAGGGCTAATAGGGGGCAGAGCTGAGATTTGAACCCAGGCAGTCTGACTCCAGAGCCCAAGCTCTTGACCAGAGACCAGAATAGGACACCTCGCCCTACAGGACTAGATGTCAAACGTTATGTCACAAGACCGTTTCTCTATTCGGGCTCCTACCATCATCCATCATCTGGGTAGAACGGAACCCAACCAACCCGCCCATCAGTAAGGACCCCCAAACGTAATTAATAAGGGCTTGCGGTTCGTCTTACCTTGTCCAGTCTTCTGTGAAGATACACAGCAAAGAGTGCTGACCCAATCATCTGGGTGATGAGAAAAACAGTAAGTAAATACATAAAAATTTTCATACTGACGGGTGGCCCGGTGGCCACGGAGCGGGGAGCAGTTTGGCTATATGTTTCGATCATGCTGTGTTAGAGTTGAAACGCTGTCTTCAGACCGAGAAGGTGGCAACGGCAGCATGAGAACACTGTCACAGTGGCCACCTTACTCAGGATTAGTTAAGAGCGCACAATCGTTGCAACCCACACTTCCTGGAAAATGTGCTTTGTAGTCTTCTCTCCCAGCAAAAAAGTTACGTAAAGGTTTTTTTTTTTTTTTTAAAGCATACCCATATCATTCACTTCCAGGCTTTCCCTTTTGTTAGTAAAGAAGAAACAAGTTTCTTCTTCCATACATTCATTCTTGCCTTGAAATGTCATAGACTTCTTAACAGACAATGGCAGTATTTTTCCTATCGCGAACTTTCTGGGTTCACCAGTTTCAAGGAAAGTGACAAATTCATCCACCAGCAACAGACTCATTTCGATTTCAATCTTACTAATACCACCCGGGAACCTGGCGTATGGGGAAAGAAACAAATGTCAACAAAAGTTTGGATTGATTTTGCGACCGGTGTGCCACTGGCGCATGGCTCCTCAAGGCTTCTCTAATCTTTAAACCCCAATGAAATCCCAGCAGCTTGTCAAGGCGGGTCTACATGGCGTAAAGCAAAAAGGGGTGCTGACAATTACTAAATAGCATTTAGCTGGAAAGGTAATTCAAGAAAAATAAATTTTTCAAAGGCCAAGAGGAGTAGGGTCTTGGAGGAAATCCATCCAAAACTCCGGGATCGAGGTTCAAAGTTGGAATCTTAGCTTGACTTGGCCAAATTGCTTGTCTACACTGTTTTAAGCTGTCAGATAATGGCTCAGAATAGAGAAAATAGGCTCCAGGTAACAGACCTGAATTCTAGTCCTTCCTTCACCAGCAAATCGCTATGGACCTCAGGCAAATCACTTTACCTCTCGAGGTCTCAAGTTTCCTCATCTCCAAAGAGCTGCCTTGCCTAGCCTACAGGCTGTTGTGAAGCTCAAATAAAAAGACACACAAAATATTTTTGTGATGTGTTAAGCAATAGACAAACAAGTGGTCCCGAATTTGGGGGAATTTGTTTAGCCGAAGATAGTGAGTTTTCCATATAATTGTTACCTCCTCACATACTAGTAGAAGCCAAAAGAACAATAACATCGAAAACACCCAAAGTTTTGACAACAAATTGAATCACTGAGGTGTGTAGGATTATGCATTTTTCAATGGTTTTTGTGTCGTCTTATCAGATTGCCTTCAAAATAAAGGCAGCTGTGGAAATCCCGACCCCACATCCCAACCTGGTCGAGAAACCATGATGAGATCACTTTGGTGATTCCTATAAAATTGTTTTGAGAGACAAATAGGAAATGTAACAAAGTGCTCTGGCAGGCACACTATCTGTATAGTTAGCACCTGCTCTCTTCCCCTCCCACGCGCCAGCATCCTGTCCCGGGCCCAGACCTACACTACATCTGCCAAGTAGGTGGCTTCAATGCACACGATAAACTTTCATCCGTCAAGTCGGAGGCTTCAGTTCTTAGACAAGTAACCTCAGTTCCACTGAAGGAAAACCATCACGGGAGCCAAAAAGGGGCTTCTCCAAAGCCGGTTTCATATGATTACAGGTTACAGAATGCCAGAACTGCAAGGGCCCTGCCAAGATCCGCTTGGCCAACTGCCCAGGGACAGGATGCTGAAGGGACTGCAGAGACGTGGGCAATGTCAGGCTTCGTTCACGTGACCACCTTTAAGAAAGAGTTGTCCAGTCTCCCCGTTTCCCACTTTCTCCACGTCAGCCTCCTGCAGTCTAACTTCCACCCCCAATATTCCCCCGAAACTACTCACACCATTATTAACTCAATTGTTTTGGCTGAATACTTTTTTTAGAGTTCATTTTTCGTGACCTTTCTATTAGTCTCTTGACCTATCATTCTGTTGTCACCCTTCTGAAAGCTTTCCCCTCTTGCCTCTCAGAACACTTCTTTGTGTGATTCCCTTTTTGTCTTTGTCCCCCTTAAAACTTTGGTATTCCCCACCCCCCCTCTTCCCTTCTCCTCCCCTCCCTACTTCCCATTCTACACCTTTTCCTTGGGCGAGTCCCATCTACTCCCATGGTTTTCGCTATGACCTTGATTGTGATAAATCCCAAATCTGTAACCACAGCCTTGAACTTCAGACTTGTGAGTATAGCTACTTCTCAACATCTCCACTTGAGTATCCCAAAGCCACCTCACATTCGCGCCACCTCACATTGGCACGCCCCTCCACTTAACTCCACTTCTAGCCCAGACCTGTTCTCCCTCAAGGTTCTTCCTGTCTTGGGGAATAGTGCTACTACACGCATCTAATTGCCTAGGTCAGAGACCTGGATGTCGACCACGATTCTTCCCTCCCTCTTGCCCAGATTCCTCCTCAATCTCAGTGGCTTCTTCTTCCTCAAAGCTTCTTGATTGCCATTATGCTTTTCCTGTCAACATCTGAGTCCAGTCTCACATCCCCTCTCTCCTAGATTACTGGCTTGTATTCTCCTAATGTATCTCCTTGCTTCCCTCCCGGCCCTACCCCACCCAGCCTTCATACCGCCAGCAGAACGTTAATTCTAAATCTTATAACTGACCATACTGTCTGATCTGACTTGACTCCCTAAGTCTCTGCACCAGACCCAGAGAAACATTGACAGTGCCCCGGTGTGGCTGACATGAATGGGATAAGCTCCAGAAGAGCTTGCTTGCACTTCCTCCGTCCTTCTTCAGCCCAGTACTCGACAACGATTGGCTACCTTTCCAACTTCCAAACTTGAGCTCTATTTTCTGATTTCTGATTCTGTATCAAACGTCCTTTGTGTCAGGACATCCCATACCTGTTTCTCCTCCAAGCAAGAGTGGCCTGGCCCTGGTGTCGCACCCCCTTTAAAAATCTGCAGCTGCCTAGGGGCGCCTGGGTGGCTCTGTAGGTTAAGCATCTGACTCTTGATTTCAGCTCAGGTCATGACCTCATGATTCATGTGTTTGAGCCCCGCGTCAGGCTCTGCGCTGACAGTGTGGAGCCTGCTTGGGATTCTCTCTCTCTCTCTCTCTCTCAAAATAAATAAACATTAAAAACATCTTCAGCTGCCTCATGCATCCAGAAGTGATTCTTAAACTTAGTTTCCAAGAAATCTGTAGATCTATGGAGTGCCCTAAAGTGCCTACAACCATAGTCAAATAATTACTATCTTTTTGTTAGTTCACAGAAAGAATTAAATTAATAGTTTGTTTCACTTTTCAGTTTTTCTTGTGCAAAATTTTCTTAAATCTCTGTCCCACGTTTTTTACTACTGCTTTCCTGCTAACTAGTGACTGCGTTGCAGCAAATAAGTATCAAGGGAAAAATTCAAAAAACAATGGATCAGACTTCAACAGTTTGTTTTTGGTGTGACTATGCTTGTGGTTGTGATTTTATATTGATAACCTAGAACACAGTCATAGTTTCTGCTAGGAAAATTATTTCCAGTACATATGAAAGAGTTAAATGTATCAGCCTTTTGTTTGTTCTGCAAAGGGCCTCACGCGGACTCTTTTCCCTGAACATGTCTGGAAAACCCTAGCCCAGGGCACGGCATCTCAATTCTTCGCCCAGAACACGATCTGTCCCCTGCCCACCTTTCTGCCTTCATCTCTCACAACCTGCTCCTGGTCGACCCTGAGCATCAGCTATGTCAAGCTAGGTTTATCCCCCTAAATGTGCTGTGCTTGCTCAAGCTGTTCCCTGCACACATGCTGACTCCCTCTGCCCTTATCCATCAAGGTTGATGAAGACACATCCCTACCGAAATGTCCTCTCCCAGCGGACAAGGTGGGAGGCTTAGTCTATCTTAATCTATCTTCTGTGCTTAATCTATCATTGCATTTGCCATGTTACCTCCTAGCTGACTTGTTTGATTTCCCTAGCATTGGCTCCTAGAGGAAAGAGACAATTAAAAAAACAAAAACTCAGAATCCTTGCTTCCTGACACATAGTAAGGAATTAGTAAATCTCTGCCAATTTACTAAATTTTCTTTTAAGGGGATAGAAAGGGGAGTTGCTCAACATTCTATCTATTCCAGTAGAAGAGCACTGGCTAGCTTCTCTGGTGATACAAATCATAATATATTCATTTTAAGTTTTCTTCTTGTATTCCTTTGGTTATCTTTCTTTCCTCTGGGGTCAGTTCCATTTGTTTATTTTGGTTCCTCTCTTTCATGTTGATAGTTTTCCTCAAATGCCTGATGACCCTTAGTTGTCTGGTCATATTTATGAATGAAAAACTATGTTCATTTTTATGGGCGGATGGCATGGGTTTCCTCTGCAATTGCACTGATCTGTTTCCCCCCACAAGCCATTCTCCGGAATGGGAGGGCTGACTGCGGGTTCTGTTTCAGTGGGTAGAGCCTGTCAACAGGCAGGCTTCCCTTTAGGTTATGTGGGTGGAGAGGCAGGAAGGCCAGGGACCCCCACAACTGATAAAACAAGGAGGGCTTTTCTCTGGGGTGAAGCCCTTTAGAGGGTTTCGCTCTTGACTGATGCTGGTTTTTCTTTTGTTTTCTTTTTCCTGTCTTTTGTGGAGGTCTTAGCACCCTCCGCAGAGCCCTCCTCAGGCAACTTTAGCCTGAGGGTAAAGGCCAAATGCTGCTGCTGACTAAGGGTTCATGGGGGAAGGGAGAGGGAGGGAAAAGAGCCCACCTGTCCCAGCTGTTTCCACGGCAGCTCTCTAATAAGTTACCATACCGATTACCTCTGAGCCTGCCCCTGCTCTTTGCACATATTGTCTCTGAGATTGATGTTTCCTTGGGAAAACCCACTCTTACCTCTGAGCTCTTGAACTGTAATGTTTTATGCTCTCATTTGTCTGCTTGTCAAAAGCCATTGCCTTTCTTACGTGTCCGTATTTCTCAAAATGTATTTCCCAGTGATCTCAACTTTTTCTTGTTTCCCAAGGTTGTTGTGATTTCATTCTTTTTACACTTATTTTTGGCCAGATAATATATTCACATGGTTAAAAAGGTAAATGATGTAAAGGAATGTGAATGTGCAGTGTAAAGTCTTCCTTCCACCTCTTTCTCCCAATCCTCTACTGTCAACCAGTGTCGTCAGTTTCTTAGATATCTTCCAGAGATGCTTTTACGTGCATTCGAGCCAAGTACATGTTGGCTCATGTTTTTTTTTACACACAGTAGTATACAATATGCTGTTCTGCATCTTTGTTTTTTTCATTTACCTCTATATTTTGGAGATTATTCCATGTCAGCCAAGTGCTTCTTTATTCCTTTTTTTTTTTACAACTGCATAGTATTCCATTGTATAATGACATACCATAACTTATTTAACTAGTCCCCTATTGATGAACATTTAGGTTGTTTCCAGTCATCTGATATTAAACAATGCTGCAGCCAAAAACCTTGTACATATTCATTTTTGTAAAGTTTCCTTTCAGACATTTATGTGAGATCTGGAAGGCAAAAAAAAAAAAATCACATTTTTAAAAACATTAAACAACCAACTTGTTAACCTAAACACATCACACTAAAAGGAAGATAATTTAAAAGTTATTGTTTATTTTCTATTCGTCAAAGGAAAATGAAAATTTCCATTATCAATGCATAGTAAATTATTTGTGCAATATATCCTCTTCAAAGCCAGACATTGCATTTTAAAGCTTCCATTGCAAAGTCCTATCTGACCTTGAGAACTTTTGTTGCCCCGTGTGGGTTTCTCCATGTTGATCTGCAGCAAGAAGGCAGAGATGCTGTGTTCTCTGGTGCCTCCATCCACAATGCTGCTGTTGTCGGCTAGATAACAACAGGTACCACCTGTGATTGTTGGTAAGAAGCAATTACAGGAGACATTTCTTTCTGTCAGCTCATTTGCTCAAGTCAGCATTCACTGAGTGTCTGCTGTGGGCCAGGTGCTGAACTGGACGCTGGGATACAAAGATAAAGATGATAGTCCTAGGGCGCCTGGGTGGCTCAGTCCGTTGAGCATCCAACTCTTGATTTCAGCTCAGGTCATGATCACAGAGTCATGGGATCAAGCCCCGCCTCGGGCTCTGCACTGAGCATGGAGCTTGCTTAAGATTCTCTCTCTATCCCTCTGCCCCTCTTCCCCACTCATACTCTCTCTCTGAAATACAATAAAGTAAAATAAAAAATAAAATAATGGTAGTCCTTACCTTGCCAGGAGCTCCCAGTTCAGAGCAGCCAAGCCAACCAATACATGAGCAGACAAACATAAAACAATGTGACAAGCGCCACGGTAGAGGTGAACACAGACTGCTGTGGGAACATTAAGGAGGAGCTGAATGGGGGCTGAAATAGAAAGAGTATCAGGGAAGGTTCCCTAGGAGAAGAGATACTTGCCATAACTTTGTATCTTGGCTTATAGCACTCCACTGACAAATCCCAGCATTCAAAGTCCATCTACTGCCCTTGGCTTTTCTAGACCAGAATCTCCTACCCTTTTTCATTGTGCAGCAGTCTTCTCGTTGACTGTATTGACTCTGACACACTCCAAAGGCTCAGGAGGAGTAAGGCAGAAGGTAGGAGGGGGATTGGGATAATCATCTCCGGCATAGACAAATGGTGTTGGAGACAGGGATGTTTGGAATGTTGGCCTGGTTTTAGGTATTAGTTTTGCTAGTATGACCATAATCCTCAATCTTTGTTATTGCCCACCTGCCTACCTCCATCCCAGATCCCCAAAGTGAATTTTGTTGCAAATGCTCACTCTTTGTTTCTGACTCGTGGAGACACTTTACCTCCACTCCCCATTTGCGTTAGAAAAATAAAGCTATATTTATCTATATGCTTAGATGGACAAGAAACACAGGTAACACTGATTACCACTGGGGAGTAGAACTAGGGGTGGGGAGGCAGGTTGTACTTTTTGCATTATGTTTACAATGAACACATTTTGCTTTTGTAATAATTTACTTTTTAATAAACTTTTTAAGTAAACCTTTACATACAGAAAAGTACACAAATCATAAGCTTAATGAATTTGCATAAAGCAAACACACCCATTGTAATCATCACCCAGATGTAGACCTTTACCTCTGAAACCCGTCTCTTGTCTTCTCCCAGTCACCTCTACTTCTCACAAAGGTAACCACTATTCTAGAAGCCTTCTGTCACCAAAGACAGTTCTGACTGGGAGTTCCAGTTGCTCCTTATCCTTGCTAGCACTTGGTATCATCTCTATTATTTATCTAATAGGAGTGTAATATTATCTCACTATAATTTTGACTTGTATTTTCCTGATAGTTAATGATGTTGAACATCTCTGTATGTGCTCGTTTGCTACCCATATGCCCTCTTTGTGGCTAGCATCTTTCAAACATATAGAACACGATCATTTAAAACACTTGCTTGAAAATAATAATGCCATTAACCTGACTAGGGGTCTTTGAGTGTAACAATCCTTCTGAGGGGCAGATAAGGGTGGTGGGAATAGCCAGAACTTGGTAGCAGATCTTACAGACTACTCGGCTTGCTGTGGGATCTCAGATAAACTATTCAACCTTTTGGTGCCTTAGTTGCTTTGTCTATAAAGCAGAGTTAACAATATTTCCTGCTTTCATAGAGTTGTCCTGAGAATTAGATGAGAAAATTATAGAAGGCAGTCTGCTCCATGCCTGATGGGGTAAATGTTCATCCATGTTCTCTCTACCTGTCTGGCCAAGCCTGGAAAGACGACAAAGGAAAGAAGTTCGTCCTTGGGGCACTCAGCAGCTTAGTATCTGAGGGAGAACAGGTGAGTCATTCCTCTCTTTCTGGCTCTAAGGGAAGAAAAACCCTCCAGAGTTGTGTTCTGGATGCAGGATTCTGTCCCCTCACTCCCAGCTGTGCTCCCCACCCCCAACCAGCATGAACAGCATGCTTTGAGGAAATTTCTAGAAATTTCTAGTCATAGCTGGGCTTTTGGATGCTGCTGCATCCCTCATATGAATTTCACACCTCCTGCTGTGTGTTAACAGAAAGACACGAGTGCCACGGCATCTTTCTATACAATTCACAAAGGGTTTCCCACTGAGGTCTTCTGTGGTGGGACTGCCTGAGGTGCCTTGTGGCTGACACCAAGTGGTCAATATCCATGTACCAAATATTCGCTCAGCACTTAGCAAGCACTAGGCTCTCTGATCAGTCTGGGGAACCAAAATGAAGAAGAAAGAGCTACTAGGTAAGGAGATAGAAAAGGAAGGAGTCGACTACAGTGCACTGGGGAAGAATCACCACAAGGCAAGTAGGTGGGGTTGTGGGAGCACGCGGGAGGAGTGAGGGTGAAGTGTGAGAGGGTCAGGGAAGGTTCCTGGAGGAGGTAATGTTAGAGCCCTGAGGGAAGTTTCCAGGTGAGAGAAGAATGCACTCCAGGTACAGGAAAGAACACATGCAAAGACCCAGAGACCGAGGATCTTTCTTCTCTTGAGGCTGCATGCTTGGGACCAAAGCCTTGCTCTGGGCTCTGCATAGCACCCCAGCTTCTTCCAATGGGCCCTTAAGGTGGAGCACAGAACGTTAGGGCTTTATACTAAACAAAATCCCCTCTGCTCCAGAGTGAAGAACCTCAGGGATCAAGTGCTCTACAGGTGGGTAGATTATTGGCACCCATTTTCCTTTAGAAATCAGCCTGATATGAACACGTAAGGCTTGTCTGTGTGGTTGAAGCCCATTTTTAACCTCTCTCGTTCTAGTCTCAGCTTGCCTTCCGTACCTCCCTTAGAGCTCCAGAACTCTGGTAGGCTGGCCCCTAGCTCCTGTGCACCAAGATCCCCCCCCTCCCAGCCTTTCCTTGGGCTCCTTTAATTTACCCCTATGCGATCCTTCTTCTGTACTTCACAGGTTCAGGGTTCTCTCCTGTCTTTCCCACTCTGTCTCTCCCCAACTTCTAACTACTATTCTCCAGGCTGCCCTCTTTAGTTCTGACCCCAGGCTCCAGCAGTCTCTCTGATCCGTTTTGTGGTTCACTCTTGGGGCTGTTTCTGAAACAGCACTTCTGCTCCTAACTCATTTCCTAATATCCTCACAGGAGACTGTCTTCTTAGTAGGGACCTGACTTAGAGAACTTTCGGTTCTCCCACAGGGTCTCCTAGGGCCAGCCCCATGGTTTCATAAGAGGGAAACTGAGGCTTGGAGAAAGGGGATGACTTACCAAAGTCATGCAGCAAGTTAGTGGCAGAGCAGAAATTAGCCCGGGCCTCCAGACTTCCAGTTAATGCTCTTCCCCGGGAATCAGGCTGCCCCTCACAAGGCTCAGGTCTTCTAGCCGGCATTTCCTCCCACCCACTGACTGCACGGTACACCATCTCTGTTAGCACTTCCTTCCTGAGTCAGTTCATTAAGAGTGCAGCTGGCCCGTCCAGGCTTCTGACTCAGCAGCCTAGCAAAGAACATCCAACCATGTCTGCATACAATTAAGGAAATACCAGGGGCAGGAAGCATCTTTTTTTCTGGCCGAGTGGACAGTACAAAAGGAGACGAAGAGATTCAATTAAATGGTAAGATGTCAGGGACCATGGTAGGGGTGGGGTGAGGAGGAGAAGGGTTGTATCAAAGGATTTAGAATTAGTACTTAAATACGTTTTGGTACAGAAGTAGATTTACTGGTGTAGAAGGACCCCTGTGATACACTGTTAGTACAAATGTCACGGCAAAAATAGAATGTTTCCATAGTTCCATTTAAGACTGCAAAGTAAAAGTAAGGTGAGAGTGTCCCCAAAGTGCCTATGAGTACTGATTAGAAATGAGCTGTATGTTCCTCTCCATTCTCTGCACCCATGTTAAGTTTTGTCTACAGGTTAGTAGTTGGAAAAATTACCACAACCTTTGAGATATGTTGTGGCTGAAGCATTTACCTGCAAATAAATGAAGTTGAAAACTTTTCTCCTTCACAATGTCCCACAGTGAATGGTGCCATCTTGCTAAGTGTAGACTTAGAACAGCTTCCACCGGAGTACATCTATAGCTTATCCAACATCTAATCCTCAAGGATGTTTTTAAAGTAATCTCTATGCCCAATGTGGGGCTTGAACTCACAACCCTGAGATCAAGAGTTGCATGCTCCACCAACTGAGCCAGCCAGGTGCCCCACCAGCCAAGGATTTTGACATCAAGATGTTTTCTGACCCAGAGGAGCAGGAAGCCCTGGCATCCCCTATTGTGACAAGGTCTTGGATGCCTGGACACCTCTCTCCTGACATGGGAGAACCAATCATATCTGAAGCATGTTCAAATAAATAATGGGGTTGAAACTTGTACTGGGTCGAATAGCATCCACCCAAAATTCTTGTCCACTGGGAATCTGTGAGTGTGATCTTATCTGGAAATAGAATCTTTGCAGATGTTAGTTAAATTCAGATGATACTATCCTGAATTAGGATGGGCCCCAATCCAATGACTGGTGTCCTTATAAGAAGAGGACAATTTGGCCACAGACACACACTGAGGGAAAATGACAGTGTGACAGAGGCAGAGATTGAAATGATGCTGCCAGAAGCCAAGTGATATCAAGGATTGTTGGCAACCGCCAGAGGCTGGGAGAGGCAAGGAAGGATCGATTCTTCCTTAGAGCCTTCAGAGGGAGTGTAGCCCTGCTGACACCTTGATCTTGAACTTCTGGGCTCCAGAACGGTGAGATAATAGATTTCTGTTGTTTAAAGCTACCTGGTTTGCGGTAGCATGCGTGTGGAGTGTACGAGCTTGCTGTAGGGTTATGGAAGCCACTGGAGACAAATACAACACTTGTATGGAAAAAGTTGGCCCCATCTTATGAAATGCTGCACCAGTTGTGACATGAAAAGAAAGATCAACAGAGGACGCGCTCTCAAGCATAAGGACTGTGTGCCCCCTCTGTGCCGTACACTGGTCTATAATACGTGCATAGAGAAAGAAGTCTGGAACGTACCACAAGACTTCTCTCGGAGTGATGAATTCTGGAGCATTTCTGTCTGTTTGATTTAACCTGTCTGTATTTTCTAAGTTTCCCACAAAGGATATGTGTGACTCGTGTCAAATATATGTGTCTCAGGGCACTTGGGTGGCCCAGTCGGTTAAGTGTCTGACCTGATTTCGGCTCATGTCACCATCTCATGGTTCACGAGATCTCTGTGCCCCCCCCCCTCTGCTCGCTGTCTCTCTCAAAATAAATAAACTTAAAAATATATGTGTCTCTGTCTACCTGCCATCTATGTATCCATCTACCTATCTTTGACCACTAGTTCTCTCACGCATTCATAGAATCCTTCTAAGTGAAATAGTCCCAGGGTGCCCTCATTTCTTGTCGGCCCATAGTTAGGAACTGCTCCCTAAAAGCCCTGGAAGGAGTGAAGGTAGACAAAAATAAAACCATATATTTATATGATATTTGATTATCTTCAAAGAGCACACTTCCATACCCATCGACCCACTCAAACTTATACCCCTCTGACTGATAAGAATTCTCCGGCTCAGAGAGTTGTTAAAGAGCTCCTCCAGGGTCTCATAGCTAATAACTCATGGGGCTGCGACCAGCACTCATGGTCCTGACACCTGGCCCAGTAGCAGTTTCTAGAATGTAAGATCCATAAGGATCGCACTTTTTGTCTGTCATGTTCCCCAAGCGCTCGTATTGCCAGCATTTAGAATGGTGCCTGGCATACAGCAGGTAATTGGTACGTTTTATCGAATGAATGTGACAAATGCAAGCTTCTCCCCAGAAGAATTTTCTGCTCCTAGGCATATTTTTATTCAAGCCAAGCTGTTGTGCTCTGCAAAAAGTAGCAGCACTGCTGAAAGGGTCCCACTCTCTTCTCAATCTCTGACCTTCCACAGCTTTCTCCTCCACTCCCCACTCTCCGGGCAAAGGGTAGCTCACTTCTAGGGCTGGCCCCTCATAGCACCCACAAGGAGGCACCTGTGTGGTACAATTCGAGGTGGGTCTAAAAAGTCTCTTTCCAGAGTGTAGTGGTTATCACGTTCACCTCACACAAGAGGAGTCTAAAAAGATCTCCTTATGGGCACCTGGGGGGCTCAGTTTGTTAAGTGTCTGACTCTTGATTTTGGCTCAGGTCATGATCTCATCATGGTTTATGAGATTGAGGCCTGCGTCGGGCCCTGCACTGATGGCACAGAACCAGCTTGGGTTCTCTCTCTCTCCTTTGTCTGCCCCTCCCCTTCTCATTCTCCCTCTCCCTCTCTCTCTCTCTCTCTCTCTCTCTCTCTCTCTTTCTCTCTCTCTCTTTCAAAATAAATAGACTTTAAAAATTTTTTTTAAAAATAAAAAGAGCTCCTTGGGGCACCTGGCTGGCTCAGTCGGTAGAGTATAGGACTCTTGATCTTGGGGTTGTGGGTTCAAGCTCCACACTGAGCATAGAGATTACTTAAAATTAAAATCTTTTAAATACATACATATGTACACACATACATACATAATAAAAAGGGCTCCTTGTCCAAAAATAGCACCACCCAGCAAAAAGATCCAGGGTCAAGGGGAGGGCAGGCTCTGCAGATGGGTGGGCTTAACAACAGCAGAATGATTTATTTGGTTCTGGCACAAGGAGCAGGACACATCAAGAAACGCTGAGACACAGAGATAGGCAGAGAGAGAAAATGGCAGCAAAGTGATTGGAGAAGAGTCTCAGGTCAGGAACAGAATATGAGAAGTACAGAAAATATCTAAAAGTAAATCAAAAAGGAAGACTGGTTGAAACAAATAGGAAGAAGGAAGTGGGGTGGGGCAGGCAGAAGGTACCTCCATCCCTGGCTGTTACCCTAGCCCAACCTTCAGTTCTCGTGCCTTCTCCTAAGAATATCTCCCCAGCCCCCGTGCTGGTGACACCTTCCCACCATTCTCACCAGGCCTTGTTGCTGGGGCGGGGGAGGAGGGGGGGGTTCCTCCCAGAGGGCAGGCTTTGTACCCAGGTCTTCTTTTCAAGTATAAATTCCCAGGAAGCTTTAAAGTTACCTCATGCCCTGCGTGGGGGTGTTGGGGACTGTGTGGCTACTCTCAGTGCCAAGGATTGGATCTCTGGAAGCTGGGAAGCCAGCCAAGAAATTGAAGAAAAGGAGGGAGGGTCAGGGGCCTCTGAGCACTGGGGTAGGGAGCAGAGCTCTGAGGACCCTGTAGGATTTCATAATTCTTCCCTTTCCTGGCCTTTTCCACACCCACCAGGACAGGAAGGTGAAGCTTAAGGACGATTATGGAAAAAAAAAAAAAAAGGAGGACTAGGGGCCAATTAATTGTAGGTAAGGAAGTTGCCTTAAAAAGAAAAGCTCACACCACTGTCTTAAGGATCTTACTGGCTAATTTGCTAGACAAGGAGAGGGTGCAGTTTTGACAGCAAAAGATTTTGAGAGATCCCACATTTCTGTGTCAAGGTAGAGCCACATGTATTCTGGGAAAGGAAGTCTTCCAGGCCTTTGAGCTATATGGGAGGGGAATTGGCGAGAGTGTTTTCCTTCTTTTCCAACACTGCGTACTTCTGCCCCTGGCATCATGGGTTCACAGCATTAGTAGCCACGAGATACAAAATGCCAACCCAGGATATTACTCATGTGGCTGAACCTAGGAATTAATCCATTTTGTCGATTACTGATGCTCCTATTTTCATAATTCTTAACAAAGACCTATCTCAAAATCTACTCCCACCAAGAGCAAAGTGTTCATTTGCAGCTTAGGACTCGAGAATTTTCTATCAGGGAGGTGGGTTTGGGGAGTATCCTTCACAAAGTTGGTGAACAATGAAAATTACTGCATCTTCAGAGTTAGCTCCTCTGAAACCGGAAATGTGTGCAGAGCTGACTTAGTACTAATACTTTCTCTTACTCCTGTAAGAAAGAGGAAAGACTGTGCTCAAGGTAGCAGTGATGTGCGAAAACCACAGTAGAGGTTTTGTAAAGAGAGCAATTGTGGCTTTTGCACAAATTATTCCTAAACCGAGGCTGGGGACAGCATATGACACTTTTCAAATGAAGTAGCTTCTGGACTGGTATTTCACTGAAATGAAGACGATCTTTGAGCAAGACCGGAAAGCCAAAAATCTACATTTCATGACCTCTGCAGGAAAGTAATAGTTGCATTATGGAACATTCTAGAATGGCAGGCTCAAACCATGGCCCGGAAGAAATGTAGGCCTTTTTGGGTAGGAGGGGGGAGGCAGGGAAAATCTAATTCCCAATGAAGGTTTCTGATAGTTTTCCACTCTCTCCCCACCCCCTCATTTAGTTCTGTGGCGCTTCTTTAGCCTCCTCCCCTAGCACAGGGGATTTGATTCAATAAATGGGGAAAAGCAAGTAGAGGAAACAGAGGAGAAAAATTAATGTCAGTCTCAGGAGGTCCAGAACATTTTTAACTCAAAAGTTGCCTGCAAATGTTAGCAGAAAGGAGGAAATAACACAGATTAGAGACGAAATAAATGAAATAGAAAATCAATTTTAAAAAATCAGCACTAAGTTAATTTTTTGAAAAAGTAAACAAAATTGATGAACCTTAGCTAGACCAACTAATGAGAGAGAGAGAAGATTCAAATAAATAAAATCAGAAATGAAAGAAGGGACATTACAACTGATTCTACAGAAATAAAAAAAATCATACAAGACTAATATAGGAAGAATTACACACCAACAAACTGGACAAAGTAAAAGAAATGGGTAAATTTCTAGAAACATACAACCTACTAAGAATGAATCATGAGAAAATAAAAATCTGAACAGACTAATATGAGTAAGGAGATTGAATCAAAAACCTCCCAAGAAAGAAAAGCCCAGAAAATTCTACAAAACATTAAAAAATCATCCATACCATTCATTCTCAAACTTTTTCAAAATCAAAATGAAGAGAAAGGAATACTTCTAAATTCATTTTATTATGCCTGCACAATGAGACCTGATATCAAAGCCAGACAAAGACACCACAAGGGAACTATAGATCAATATCCCTAATGAAGATAGAAGCAAAAATCCTCAACAAAATACTAGCAAACTGGATTCAACAGCTCATCGAAAGGCTCAAACGCCGTGACCAAGTGAGATTTATCTCTAGGATACGAATATGGTTGAATATACACAAATCAACCAATGTGATTCTCCACATTAACAGAATAAAGGATAAAAATCACATGATCATCTCAATGGATGCAGAAAAGACATTTCACACAATCCAACACCTTTTCATGATAAAGACTCTCAATAAACTAGGGATGAAGGAAAGTAACTCAACATAATAAAGGCCATATACAACAAGCCCATAGCTACTATCATACTCAATGGTGGAAAACTGAGAATTTTTCCTCTAATATCAGGAGCAAGGCAACGATGCCCACTCTTGCCACTTTTATTCGCCATTGAACTGGATGTTCTAGCCAGAGTAATCAGGCAAGAAAGAGAAATAAAAGGCATCCAAATCGGAAAAGAAGTAAAATTGTCCCTGTTTATAGATGACATGATCTTATATGTAGGTAACCCTAAAGATTCCTTTTTAAAAAGTGTTAGAACTAATACATGAATTCAATAAGGTTGTAGGACACAAATCAATATACGAAAATCAGTTGCATTCCTACACACTAACAACAAACTCTCTGAAAAGCACCCAAAAGAATAAAATACTCAGGAGCCAATTCAACTAAGGTGTAAGACTTGTCTACCGAAAACTACAAAACGTTGATGAAAAATTAAGCAAGATAAAAACAAATGGAAAGACATTGCATGTCCATAGATCAAAAGACTAATAATGTAAAAATGCCTATATTACCCAAAGCAATCTACACTTTCAGTGCAACCCTAACAAAAATTCAATGGTAGTATTTACGAAAATAGAAAAAATCCTGAATATGATGTGGAACAACAAAGGACCCTGAATAGTCAAAACTGTCTTGAGAAAGAAGAACAAATCTGGAAGTCTCATCCTTCCTGATTCGAAAATATGTTACAAAGCTACAGTAAGCAAAACAGTAAGACACTGGCATAAATACAGCCATATAGACCATTGGAAATGAATAGAGATCCCAGAAGTAAATCCACATATACAATGTCAACTCATCTTTGACAAGTGTGCCAAGAATTCACAATAGGAATGGGAGAGTCTCTTTAACAAATGATGTTAGGTAAACTGGATATCCACAGGCAAAAGAATGAAATTGGACCCTTACTTTATACCATACACAAAAATCAACTCAAAATGAATTTAAGACTTAAACATAAGACTTGAAACCATAAACCTCCTAGAAGAACACTTGGGGGAAAGTCTCATGGTATTGGTCTTGGTAATGATTTCATGGATATGACACCAAAGACATAGGCAACAAAACCAAAAATAAACAAATGAGACTACATCAAACTAAGAGCTTCTGCACAGCAAAGGAAACATTCAACAGAATGAAAAGGCAACCTACAGAAAGGGAGAAAATATTTGCAAACCATATATCTGATCAAGGGTTAGTCTCTGAAATATATAAGGAATTTTTACAGCTTATAGTTTAAAAAAAAAAAATAACGGCCCAATTTTAAAATGGGCCAAGGACTCAAATAGACACTTCTCCAAAGAAGACATATATAAATGACCAACAGATATATTAAAAAAATGTTCAATGTCGCTAATCATCAGGGAAATGCAAATCAAAACCACAATGAGACATCACCTCACACCTGTCATGATTGCTACTATAAAAAAAAAAAGGTGACAAGTGTTGATGAGAACATAGAAAGATTAGAACCCTTGCCCTTGTTGATAGTAATACAAAATGGTGCAGCAGCTAGGGAAAAAAGACAGAAATTCCTCAAAAAATTAAAAATAGAACTATTGTGGGATCCAGCAATCCCACTTCTGGGTATTTATCCAAAGGAACTGAAATCCAGTGTTGCTGGGGTCCTGTTCTAGCGAATCTAGGGGTCCCTGAAGGATGGACGGTCAGCGAAAGGAAATGAGAGAGCCACGAGAGAGATGTAGTCTGATGACCAAGCAGGCGGTTCTGGCAATTCTGGCGTCTCTGCCCTGCTGCCCTGCTGGTCTCAGTGTCTTTATTTTTAAAGGTAGTAAGTGACATTACATCAATGAGTGACATTCCATAGTTTAATCTCTTTAACAATAATGTGGTTTTTAGGTTTTTATTAGCAAGGCGGCAACTTCCTCAATCTTGTATGTTGGTTTCAGGTTAATTAACATATAAATTTAGGGCAGGGGAGAGAACAGGGTGTTTCCTTGAGGCCTTAATGTTAATTATCTGTAAACTGGAGAAATCAGAGCATTGCTTTGAGGGCTATACTTCCTACTACAATGGGGGAGGTGCAACCCATCTGGCAAGGGTGGAACTCTCAATGAGTACATTTACATAGTCTCTTTTGGATGTTATCCTTCAATTCATCACATTCCAAGTTACGTTTTTTACTTGAATGTCATTAAACAAAAGAGCATTACCTCCCCTGAGGTCAATGAGAGCTACTCAAGAAATCCAGGCCTGAAAGGTTATTTGAAGGAGGTGGTATTGGGGCGCTTGTTGGTCGGCAAGAACTCTGCCTTTTCCACACAGGGAGGTGTCTCAACCTGGCTCCCCACAATGGTATTGGGACGTTATTTCTTGGCCGGCAGGAGCTTTGCCTCAACTGCCCTTTTCACACAGGGAGGTTTCTCAACCTGTGAGCCCAAAATGGCTCCCAACACAGTGTCTTGAAGAGATATTAGCACTTCTATGTTCATTGCAGCAATAGCCAAGATGTGGAAACAACTTAAATGTCTATCGACAGAAGATTGGATCAAGAAAATGTAGTCTACACATACAATGGAATAATATCCAGCCTTTAAAAGAAGAATGGATGAACCTTGAGGAGAGTATGCTGAATGAAATAGGTCAGTCATGGAAAGACAGACAAACTCTGCATGATTCCACTTATATAAGGTATTGTAAGGGCAAATCGGGACTGATTCCATTTTGCTTAAGGGCAAACTGGGACTGACTCCATTGTGTTTCGTGTCCTCCACCCTGAGTCCCCAGTGCCTGCTCAAAACCTGCAACTTCCCGGTTCCAAAAGAACCACGCCCAGTGGCCTATGGAACAGGACCTTTGACCCTTCCTCAGCCAATCGGCTAGGGTCACAACCATCACCCCTCCCACTGCCCCTAGACCCCTTTAAAACTATTGTGTTTTTGGAACGGCCCGCTCTCTCGACCCACCGCTGCGTCGGTGCGGTAGGAGATTGAGCTCGAGCCAGCTCGAATAAAGGCTCTTTGTTCTTGCATCGGACTCGGCTCCCTGGTGGTTTTTGGGGTCCCCGAATTCTGGGCATAACAGTATCTGAAATAGTCAAATTCATAGAATCAAAGACTGGAAATGGTGTTTGCTAGGGGCCGAGATGGGGGAAATGGGGGAAATCTCATCAGCAGGTGTAAATTCCCAGTTGGAACGAGATGAAAAATATTGAGAGGTCTGATGTACAGCATCTTCGCAATTATGTATTGGACACTTAAAACTTTGTTAAGAGGATAGATCTCAGGTGTTTTTAGATTGACAAAATAAAATTTAAAAACTTGAAAAAAAGCGTAAAAAATTAAACTCCTTATCCTCAATCTCACACAGAAATATTTGTTGAAACTGTGCCAAGTAAAATATTAGTAAGTTAAACCTAGGAGTATGTTAATATACCCATACCCTCACCAAGAGGGACCCATTCAAGTAACACAAGAATGGTTTACTATTAGAAAATCTGTTAATTGAATTTAAGTTAATAACAGAACAAAGAATAAAACACTATTGTAATGCGTGTGAAAAAGCAGAAAATTCACCATCGATTCCTGATAATGCTTTTAGAAGAGGAAGAACAGTGATATTCTTCATGTGTAGGGTACATTTTTATTTTAGGCTTATTATCTCTATAACCTTGGGTATATCACATCCTCTTTCTGCTTCAGTTTCCAAATATTTTAAACAGGGATAATGATATATACTTCTCCGTGTCATGCGGAATCAACAATATATATGGAAAGTGCTATCACACAGCACCCAATTCTTCCCACCCTCTTACTGCCTTATTTCCTCATGTGTGTGACACTCATTGACGCTGTGTGGAGTACACTAAGGAAAATGATGTACTATCATTTTTTCTATTTTCCTGATTTTTAAAGTTTTCACCAGTGGATGTAGGATGTTTTTACTGCTGCTCTAGCTTGTGTTTATTCATGCATGGTCTTGTCAACAAAGTAAGAGTACCCAGCCCTCCATGTGAACTCCTAGACCCCCTTAAAGGAAGATTGTATTCATTGGCTTTACTGGCATTAACCCAGTGGTTCCCAGTCCTGGCTCCACATGAGAATTGCCTGAGCAGCTTTCTCACGTGATTCTACTGGGTACCTAGAATTGCAAACTGGTGTAGTAGTACTTTCTCTCCAAGTTCCAAGTACCTTTACTACTTTTTACACAAATTGACGTATATATCATTTGATTCTGAAGTTAAGTTTTGATTCCTTACTAACAACTGATCGAACAACTCCATAATACCCTAAAAGACCATCCATTAGAGTAAGCGCGCTTTCAGAAAGGAAGAGAACATTAAAAAGAGGGCAGAGAGGAAGTATCCGAACCTTGGGAGAGTCTCAAAATTAGGCAAAAGAGGAAAGAGAAGCAAGGAGGGGTCAAAAGAAGAGAGAATCAGGACTGGGTGATACCATAGAAACCAAAGAGGGAGAAAGATGCACAAGAAGAACTAAGCTCATCCTTTTTGTTTCCCCTGAAGCACCACTCACCTCCCCACCCAAGGAAGGCCTTTTCTGGGCTCATCAGCTAGGCCTGACCCTCAGCATCAGAACCGCACTGCCTAGCTTCCCAATTTCATCCTTCTCCAAGTGTACAATATCACATTAGTCAGTAAATTCACTGCATCTTCAGCTCATTGTCTACAAAATGGGGACAATGATCTCTGCTCCTAGGATATAGTGAGCCCTAAACAGGCACCCAGAACAGCACCTAGAATTGGGGCACCTGGATGGCTTAGTCGGTTGAGCGTCCGACTCTTGATTTCAGCTCAGGTCATGATCTCATGGTCGTGGGATTGAGCCCCAAGTCAAGCCCCTGCAGTGGGCTCCACGCTGAGCCTGCTTAAGATACTTTCTCTCTCTCTCTCTCTCTCTCTCTCTCTGCTCCTCTCCCCTGCTCACACTTTCTCTCTTAAAATAAACAAATAAATAATGAAATAAATTTTAAAATAAAAAATAAATTTAAAAAACAGCACCTGGAAAACAGTACATATTATATTGTGTTAGCTATTGTCATATATATAAATATATCTATATACAGATACATATATATATATATATATATATAGTTAAATATCCCTTTTTTAGACCTTCTTAGCACCCTAAATTCCCTTTCTGTAATGTTTGTACCAATTGTCATCTGCCAATTTGTTTTGCTGTTTAAGTCAGTCCACCAAGACTCTCCCTTTTGAGTAACTCAAAGTCAACTGGTTTGGGACCTTAAGTACATCTGCAGAGTCCCCTTGCCTTGGCCGTATGATGTAACCGAATCACAAGAGTAATATCCCCATCATACTCATAGGTCCTGCCCACATGTAAGGGGAGGGGATGGTAGAAGGCCTGTAGAGCAGGGTGTAGGCATCTTGGGAACCATCTTAGAATTCTACCTGCCACAGTGACTATTTGATTACTCGCTTTCCCACTGGATCATGAAGTCCACAAGGGCACGGGCCATTCCTGTTTTGTGGAATGAATGAACAAATGAACGAAAGAAGAATGAAGGAGAACTAAGGGAGAACAGTTGTGGATATATGTGTTTTGATTCATCGAAAGCCTTACCACTGTGTTCAAGAAGTTGAGGGACCCCTTTCAGCTTCACAAAAGGTTTTGGAAAGCCGTGGAGCATATAAACCAGGTGGGCATCAAAGCCGAACTCCTCTTTGGTGTCTGTCGTGTTACCAGAGGCAATGGGGCGCTGCCTGGGGCCTCTGCTGGCCCAAGCACTTCCCAAACCACAGGTCTCTGCACACCCAGCTAGCTCTTTGCCAACACCCAGAACCTAACAGCTGGTACTTCTAACACAAGGGCACCATCTGATCTCAACTGTTTATGAAGAGATCAAGCACATTCAGAGTGAGGGAAGGAGGGGGAGAAATGGCATCTAAGGCCAAAGCTAAGAACTTCAGAGAGTGAATTCGAGACCTCACCTCAAAGGCACCCAGGTGTTTCTGCTTGGTATGCATGAAGTTTTGCAGTTTACAAATGGTCTTTACTGTCTACCACGCTATCGTCCTGCCGCTCACCTGCCCCATTCCTCTCCTGGCACCTGGGCCCCTGTTCTGGGCCAGAACCCAGAATGGGCCCTGGGGCTTCAATATTTTTTATAACACCTTTATCAAGATATAAATCCTGCAATTCTTCCACTTAAAGTATACATGTCAACGTTGTTGTTGTTGTTTTTAGCATATTCACAGAGTTGGGCAAACATCACCACTATCCAATTCTAGAACATTCCCTGTTGCAGTCATGCCCCACTGCCCCTTCCCATCCGCACTCAGTTCTGACAAAGGCAGGATCCAGTCCCCAAGGCTCTCCCAGTCTTCTGCCACATCACTGGTTTCTGGGAGGGCAGAAGACCCAGTTTCTAGCCCTGGCTGTGCTGTTGAACCTGTGGCCTTCTGTGTGACCATGTGGCCTTCTCCTTCTGGGTCTCAGTTTTTTAGATGTGAAATGAGGGGGTTGGACCATAAAACGTTACCCGAAGGACTTTGCCGTTCTGCTCACAAAGTACTGCTGTAAGCACAGGGATGAGTTTAGGTCAACAGCACCTCCCACACCCATCTCTCCAAGACTCAACTCCAGGTAGACCTCCTCCAGGAAGCTGCAGAGTATTCTGTCTTTTATCTAAGCTCCTGTGGCAACTGAATCATCTGCCACCCAACTTGGCCCTTCCTTATATAAAGTCTGTACTTCTTGTGGGTGGCCAGGAGTGGCATCAAATATTTGCACCGCATCCCGCGTCGCCATCCCCTTTTTTCCACCCGGTGCCTTGTATTGCTGTTTCTGTGATTCTTTCCTGCTTGACACCTGGCAAGATACTGCAATACTTCAGAACTTGAGGTGACATTGGGAAGGGAACAGGATGGGACCGGCATAGTTTGGGTACTTACGATATGCCCAGTCCATGCCACAGATTTCATATGCTTTATCTCACCAGAGTTCCCGACAGTAGCTTGTGAGGTAGAATACAAGCTGGCAAGGGTCAAGTTACTTGCCCAAGCCAGTAAGCTGCACCGAGCACATGAAAATCCGAGTCTGATTCCTGCGTTTGTGCTTTTAACCTCTGTTCTATGATGGCTCTCGCTACGGTAGGAGATGCTGGAGGAGGC
The DNA here is from genome assembly GCA_030068075.1 of Paguma larvata. Lineage (NCBI taxonomy): Eukaryota > Metazoa > Chordata > Mammalia > Carnivora > Viverridae > Paguma > Paguma larvata. The sequence goes on along the minus strand of CM057830.1, from coordinate 107,016,145 downwards.
ATGGTCAGATAAAATCCAAATTCCTCTCGTAGCTAATGGGGGCTGAGCTTACTCACGACAGAGAGGAAAGATCTCTGCAGCCCCATCGCACCCGGTGTCATGCCGGCCATACTGTAGGCCCTCAGCTCCTGCTTGCTCAGGCCCTGGGTGATCGGTCAAAATACTGAGATATTAGGGCAAGTTTGCGTGTGTGTGGGGTGGGGGGTGTGGCTGACGCATTAGATCTCAGTGGAGAAAAGTTTACCTCAAAGAAGCTTAATTTCTGCGAATTCATTTTCATTAGCCAAAGATTTCTCTAAAATTGTTCTTAAACACATTTTATTATTTTCACGTAGGGTTCTGTGTTTTAGAATGCTTCACCCACCAATGCCTGATGGAGCTCTGGGTTTCTGATGAGAAAAGTGATAAGTGCTCATTGTGGGAAACTTTAAAATGCAGAAAAATATAAAGAAGGAAACAAAAAGCACCCACAACCCAAAGATAACCACTGATAACATTTTGGAGTATTTCCTTCTAGGCTCACTGGGTTGCATGCACTCTCTCTCAATAAAGAAATAAATATACATACCTTTTGCATCACTGGGCCGTACAACTTCATACTCACTCTCCCCTAAATGTTGGGTGAGGTGACCATTTTTGTATTTGTTTCCAAATTCATCCCTATTAGGAACTGATTTTGTGAACGGATAAGATGATTTTAGCACTGGTTCTCAGAAGCACGTTCCATCACTATTAAAATATCAAACCTAATAAATAAAAACAGCTCCAGAGCCCAGAAAGTGACAGAATAACCTGAGAGTTCATTCTGGTAGCCTCGGAATGCTCTTCCATTCACATCGTGCTTACTTATGTAGCACCAGGCACTGGCCCTTAACTGGTTCTTGTTTCCTCAACAAACACTACGTATTAAGCTTCTTTGGTGCCCTGACACTTCACTCCCCATTAAAAAAAAAAAATTGAAGGATTGATTCAAATGTATTTTTGATATTGTCTGTGTGTGTGTGTGTGTGTGTGTGTGTGTGTGTAGGTAGTAAGCAACTATCTCCAAAATATTTTGGTGAACCTGGTGATTCACTTGATGATCTGTGGGGACAGGGAAAGCTTTTCAGTGGTCATCTTCCCTCCCAGGAAGAGGAGGCACCATCTTGTACCCAGCATGCTCCATTTCCCTTTCCCAATTTCCGGGTCCATCCACACAGAGCCCAAATCAGGGGTTTCCAGCTGCTTTTTATCCTCCTTGAGATTCAGCTTTCTGAAACCACTCTGGTAGGCACACATAAGAATGGGCTACAGATGGCCTTGATTTAAAAGGACTGTTAAGATGAGGCTGCTGGTTCTTTTTCTGGGATGACTCAGATTTCTCCAGGCTTAGTTACTGAAGTGAAGAGCCCAGCTGAGCCCCTCTCCTGGGCAACCTTTTTAGGATGAAGAACAACTCACCCCATTGAGATTCCTGGTTTCTGGAAGATTGGGTTAGGCACAGGGGGAAAAAAAATCAACTTATGCTTTCCACTTGGGAACTTAACCTTATAACTAGCCAGAAAGCCCTCTTTGAAATAAAATTCTGGAAAAGTGTTATTTAATGATATTGCCAAAAAAAGAGAAAAGGAACAAAATTACTCACAAACTTACCTTTCTGGCATAACCATTCTTGTCATATTTCCTTCTGGTCTTTCTCTCATGTAGAACTTTTCTCAGTTGTGACTATAGAATCTAGGTAATGATTGTATCCTGCTTTTTTTTTTTCATTTAGCTTTTCTTCAGCTTTATCGAGGTATCATTAACAAATAAAAGTATAAGGTATTTAAAGTGTACGTCGTGGTGATTTGACGTACATATGTGCTGCGAAGCCTCACAGTTATCACCACTTAGCCTTTTCTACTAAGCGTCTGATGTTGCTCCACGTTTTAATAATCACTATTTTTAAAATTTTTTTTTACTGTGTATTTATTTTTGAGAGAAAGAGACAGAGTGTGAGCAGGAGAAGGGCAGAGAGAGGGAGGCGTAGAATCTGAAGCAGGCCCCAGGCTCCGAGCTGTCAGCACAGAGCCCAACGCAGGGCTCGAACCCACAGACCATGAGATCATGACCTGAGCCAAAGTCAGAGGCTTAGCCGACTGAGCCACCCAGGTGCCCCTAATAACCACTGTTTTAAAAGGAAACATAACAGAATGCTTTCTTTTCTTTTTGTAAGTGTTTATGTATTTATTTTGAAGGAGGGTGGAGAGAGGGAGAGAATCCCAAGCAGGCTCCGAGCTGTCAGCACTGAGCCCGACGCAGGGCTGGATCCCATGAACTGTGAGATCAGGACCTGAGCCGAAATCAACCACTGGATGCTCAGCCAACCGAGCCACCCGGGTGCCCCTAGCAATGCTCTCTTTTAATAGCATTGAATCACTGTGACATTGTGGCTTTTTTCCTACTTTTCGGCAAAAGGCACAAGGTTAAGAGGTTGGAGAAGCGACTGCTGCCCTCGAAGAGCTTTTATTCTATTTGGTGAAGACGGTCATTTCTTCAAGGACCCTTCAGTTGGAGCTGCCAAGCATGAGTAGCATCAAACAGAGGACCGTCTAAGCAGATACCCCTCCATGAGCAATGGAGCGTGTACGGATGCAGCGGAATGAGTCATTTTCAGCAGCTCCAGCTTACCACCCTCAAGCTCAGATTCTGTATTGACACCTGTAGCACCTACTCCTAGCTAATGTCGTGTTCAGTGGCCTTGATGTGGAGGCTGTATACGTGAAGGCTTCTCCCACACCCCTTTAATCTGGTTGGTTGGTTTGATGGAGAGTGTACCCCGATGGGTTTGGTTTACACCTTACCTCCGTGGTAACCAAGTGAGAAGATTCTAGCATCTTAGAGGGCATCAGATGAAATCCTAAGGTGAGAAGCAGAATCTTTCTGATTCTAAGTGGCTCAGCTGATAGAGGTGTTACCCAGACTCTAGAGTTCTGAGGCGGGTTCCTGCATTTTGTCACATTGCTGAAAAGTTCTACCCTAAGTTTTACTTAGGGCCTCCTAAATGTTTGGAAATGTTTACAATCCATAATTTGTCTTTGTTGAATTGCACCAGTATTATCAATCCAAGTCGTTTGCACTATGAGCTTCTTTCATAAGTATAGAGTCTCTTTATTATCCTGGATTCCATGGAAAGAAAGCATAATCCTGATACAACAAAATCTTAAGTCATTGGCTGCCAGTGCTCAGGAAATAACAAAGCTACCAGTGCCAGCGTATTCTCAAGTGAAAAGAGCCATTTGAACATTGGGTGGCTTTACCTATTCTGACTTCTATATAGGGTACCACTCCTTTAGCCAACACTCAGCTTTGCTAAAAATGACTTTTCCAACTATCTCTATGGTATGTGTTTGTGCTCAACCCAAGATCACATGTGTTTGTGAACTTACTATTGACTTTGATTAATAGTATCTGGGACTGGCTGAAATAAGCCTTTCCTTGAGACACGAACCCAGGTGCTGGGAAGTGGGCGGTGCCAGATCATCTGGAAATAAAGGTCGAAGCACTGAGTTATAGAAAGATTGTGAAAACGGATGTCAGAGAAAGGCCCAGGAAGTCATCCTTCAATGCCATTCCCTACAGCCTGTGTGAGAGAGTCTCAAATATTCATATTTTCTCCTCGTTTTTTAAGCTTATTTATTGAGAAAGAGAGAGAGAGAGCAGGGGAGGGGCAGAGAGAGAGAGAGAGAGAGAGACTCCCAAGCAGTCTCTGCACCGTCAGCGCAGAGCCCCCACGGAGCTCATCTCACGAACCCTGAGATCAAGACCTGAGCTGAAATCAAGAGTCGGACGCCTAACCAACTGAGCCACCCAGGCGCCCCTCTCCTCTCCTTTAAGAATATCTTCGGAGCATTTGTCTGCTACGAGGTGGCAGATTGTACCCCACCATTATAGAAGGACACTTTGTCAATCTAATTACCTATTCGGCTTCCTCAACAAAATATCTCAGTAGTTTTGTCCACAGCCATTAGTCTTCCTCTAATTGCTCTGACTCAAATGCAGACCGACTTTGTGGTTGGAAAATTTGTGACATTACCAAGAAAGCTCAGTCGGTACCAGGACTCTTGTCAAACTCCTGTTTGCAAACCCAAGGAAAGACCTTTAGCAGGAAAGGCCAAAATACTGATATGCAAAACAATTATGCGATGTTTGGTAGAACTCAAATGATTAGTGAACCCTTCTCTCCGTTTTTTTTTTTTTTTTTTTTTTTTTTGGTCAAAGGAACCAGTTCAAGGAAATTTTTAGTGAGGTTACCCACCGATTATTTGTATTCATGAGGGACAAACAAGTTCTGGAGAATTAAAAGCAAGACAATATCAAAAGTTCATGCTAAACTAGTAGTTTCAAACTTATTTCCCACCAAACCTTGAGTTTTACTTTTCTCCTTACCTAAAAGTTACAAATAGGGCTTTTATAGCTGAGGGCTCTTGAGGACATCACCAGCTGCACTAAGGATCAAGCCAGCAGCTAAGAGCAGCAAGGGGTCCAAGCAAGAAAGTGATCCTAGTTCTAAACAGACACCAGGGATAGGCAGAATGGGCAACAGGTCAGAGGCTCATGAGATGTTGAGTTGGAAGAGACCCTGGAGCCACGAAGTTTGTTAAAATGCAGATTCCGAGGCCCCGAGATAGGGGACTCTGATTTCGCGGGTCTGGAGTAGGGCTCAGGATTTTCCTGGAAACAAGTGTCCCAGATGATTGTGCTACAGCCGATTCATGCTGATCCCACCTTGGGAACCTCTGTCTCAGCAGGAAGGGGGTGCAACTCATTCATTTTACAGGCATGAAAAAAGACCCTGAGAGGTTAAGCAATTTACTCAAAAGCCTTGAGAATAAGATGAAGAAGCCAGGTTCTGCAACCCGGGGCCTTTCCCCTGCTGCTGTGGTTCAAGAGTGAGTTCTTCTTTCTGTGCTCACCACCTGAGCCTCTGCCAATGACCAAGGCAGTCCAACCTATCGTTTCAAGTCGGGGCTGGTAGGCCTCAGACTGTGTGGGCTATGATCTTAGGGGAGGGGCATCCGCAAAGTGGATCTGGCCCCCTTAGCCTGGCCGTTCCTCATAAACAGAGCAAACTGTGACACAGCCTCTCCTGCACCACCGTGCCGGACTGTAAGGACAAAGCGCTGAGGTCTTCAGTCACTGTTGGCTAAGCCAGCCAGCGATTTCACAACGGTGACCCTGAGCTCTGGAATATATCCGTCCTGTTGAAGACTTGCCCAGGATACCTGGCCCTTGGGCATATACAGTTTCTTAAAGATTTGCACGCTCGATCACCTTAACTATCCAGAAAGAGTAATAGTAATTGCCTATGCAATGTGGTGTATTCGTTTGCTACGACTGATGTCACAAAATACCACATACGCGGTGGCTTAAACAACAGAAATTTAAGGTCTAACAGTTCTGAAGGCTGGAAGTCCAACGATTGGTTTCATCTGAGGCCTCTCTCCTTGGCTGATAGATGCCCAATTTCTTCTCCCTGTGTCTTCGCACCATCTTCCCTCTGTGTGTGTCTGTGCCCTGATCTCTTCTTGTAAGGACACCAGTCACATTGGATTAAGACCCACCCCTATGACGTCTTTTAGCTCAGTCGCCTCTTTAAAGATCCAATCTCCGAATACAGTCATATCCTGAGGTACTGGGGGTTAGGGTTTCAACATTTGATTTTTCAGTTTTTAATTATTATTATTTTTTAAACTATAAGTAAACTCTACATCACACATGGGGCTCGAACTCAGGACCCTGTGATCAAGAGTCACCCGCAGCCAGCCGGGCGCTTCTCAACGTTTGGGTTTTGAAGGCCACAACTCACCCCATAACATGTTGTCTTTGTTCATTTCTATAATAAATAGAGACGGGCTGGGATGGGTAGGGAGGAGGGAGCGGAGAGAAGAGTGGAAAGAAACCTAAGCATAGGACGGCTTAGTGAAGGGAAAAGTGTTTGTTACGTAAGAGAAGTCAGATATCAGGGAGGCACTGCCGTCAACTCATTACTAAAGTCATGCACCATATACTTCCATTTGCATAAAATCCAACATTCCATAAGGGCGGGTGAATGTTTCCTGAAAACTGTCTGTATGCATGAATTGATCTTGTATTTTACTGATAAAATGTGCCTTTCTGAATCAAAAAGAAAGGGCAATCATGCCTTTAATCTTTTGGAGATTTCTGGAAGTATGAATTTCCCCAAATCTCTTAACTTTCAGAGAAAATTAGTTAATTGACGACCTCAGAAATTAAAAAAAAAAAAAGATATAAAGCCATCCAACATTTCCCTACTGAGGACAGAAGCAGAGATGTTACAGACCTATTCGTATGTTCCTAAGGGGTGGTTGGCTATGGCTGACTTTGAAAAAAAGAGAGGTCACAGCTATCAAGGGTGACCTGGCAAGAGGAGGGAGGCCATCCCGACAGAGCTGGAAACACCAAACCATCTTGGCTCAGTCCTAATAGATTAGGGAGCTATTGCGGGTGTTTATTTGTGTCGAGAAGGAGGGCTCAGGGCCATTTGAATCCAGCTAGCTACTCGGATGTAGGTTTTGCTTAATCAGAATCCCATACGGGGAGGGACTGGAGCCCTAGGCCGATACCCTGTGGGATGTCTCTGCAAGGAGCCCTGCCCGGCCAGGCTTCTACTAAAGGCCCTGAGTGCCAGGGAGATTGGAGGAGGGAGCCTCTGAAGGAAGGAGCGAGAGGGGCCGCCCAATCATCCACTGTTGTGGTTCGGGCTAAGGGGGAATTAGAAAGTGAGCGCTGAGTCGCCTACGCAGAATTGCTAGAAGACAGAGGTGGGCAATTCTGAGTTTTGGTGGTCAGAGTGTGGCTTCTGGTGGGCCACAGACTAACTACACTGGAGCCCAACAACAAACAGTGGAAAGAGGAAAGACAAATACTTGGCGGCCGGAAGTTTTACCTTCCAGGTTTAACCTTCAACTGGCTGCTCGTACTGTGTCTCTTTGGTGGCCTGTCCATGAGCCAGTTTGTCATCACAGGGTCATTTCTTACTTGAAGAAGTATGATAAGTCATGCAGTGTTTACTGTATGCCAGGTTCTGTTTTAAGTGCTTTACAAATAATAACTCATTTAATGAGTGACAGGTGAGGAAGCGGGGGGCACAGAGAGGAAGCAATTTGCCTCAGATTATAGTGCTAACAAGTGACAGAGCCAAGATGAGAACCCCGGCAGGCCGACTGCAGAGGCTCTGCTCACAGTCACTGTAGCTTACTACTGCCTCGTCGCTACACGGGAAGGGGGGACAGTGGAAGCGAGCAAGCCCAGCCATCCAGAACCATCGGGGCAAAGTCTCTTCCAGAAAAGCGCATTCTCCATATAACTGAGGGCCGGCACTTTAGGGGAGGGAACTTCCAAATGACGGTGTTGTCGGACAGGAGTTTTTCGAAAATACTTCTTCCCAACAGAAGACTCGAAACATGCGGTCACTCTCTCTGAAAGATTACGTGGCTTCATTACCAACATTGCTCGTGCATTTGCCGCGAGCTCGCTGAGTGCTTGTGCCGTTACGTCGCTGGTGATGCCAGTGGTGATTGTGTGAGGCTCTGGCCACATGAGCTTTCTACAGTGTGTAGGATGACAGACCCCCAGCGCTCTACTCGGGTGCCGGTGGGTGTATCTTCAGCTGGAAATACAAATGCCTTAAGGTTGACTCCATAATGAGGTAGACCCGGGTGACTCATGTTTAAGTGGCTCTGCCACTTATTAGCAATGTGACCTTGGGCAAGTCAGTGAGCTTCAGTTTCCTCATCTATAAAACGGGGATAAAGAGACTTCCTACCTCAAGGGTTATGAGAACACAATGAGATAACACAAGGGAAGCACGGTGCCTGGCCCCAGCCTGAGCCTTGTGGTCACGAACCAATCAGAAGGCCCCTTTCATTCTATACAGGAAATCCACCAGTCTTAAGCACTGGGTGTCACCACAGAGGCTCTGGTCCTCCCAACCCTGTTCATTTGTGACTGTGTGCTCAGGTGCAGCCTCCAGGCTATCAGAGAAGACTCCCCCAGTCCTGAGCTAGGCAAAGCCAGGCCTATGTGAGTGAGAAAAACAATGTGGGCTATTGATTGACATGGCTTGAGAACGATGCCTCTACAAAACAGGCACTCAGTGCGTGGAGCCTTGAATGGAATACACCATCGGCCACGTCGTCGGTTCGCCTCACCCACCTTGGCTGTGGCTCACTTTCTCCACCTGCGCGGAGGCCTAATAATACTTGCCACCCACATATCTTACTGCTGTTGTCAGGGAGCAAAAACTCCTATCCCCTTCAACGGTCTTCTAGCTGGACTAAGAATGGACTAGGAAGCCATTGGCATGAGACAGATGGACAGGAGAAAACCAAATTTAATACCACACATACGGGGACTCCACACAGACGTGGACATTCCAAAGACAGGCAAACTCAGATAGACCTCATCCTGAACTCAGGGGAAGGGGGCAGGGGTCTGGGACTTCAGAGGGAAGGAAAGTACTTCACAGGATGATAAGAAGAGCAGATGTTGGTAATTAGCTGCGTGCCCTGCCATCCAGATGGGTCACTCAGATAAAATAAAACATATCTCTGCTAATAATCCTTATTCTAGAAAGACCTCCAATTTAGATTCTTCTATGTAGTCAAGGGAGGGGCAAAAGTTTCTCTTGAGCCCGCGGAGTCTCGACTTGCCTTCAGCTCAAAATAATCCACACGACACAGTGGCACATCCTACAGGGGGCCTGTCCCAAACCCCTTCGCTGTTGTGGGGGTGATCGTAGGCAAATGCAATGGAGTGCGGGGCGTCGTTAGAAGATGTACATCTAACAAAGTGGAAACCTTTGAACTTTCAGGGCTGTGGGGTTGTCGCGTGGAGACCTGTTCTCTTCACCTTTCAAACTCCTCTTCAGCATTTCAATTCCATTAGAAGTGAAGTGTTCCCACCTTGCCCCACGCTCGTGTATACATACGGAGGAGAGTGTTCCGGTGGCCTCTGGAAGCCCGAATTCCAGCTTATCTCTTGGCAAACGTCCTTTGAGTGAGAAAATAACCGGTGCTTCCTGTCACCGCCACAGCCCCGTGCTGTTTAGTGCACAGGGAAGACAGAGGGCAGTCTTATTTGCTCCATAAAAAAAATTTACGGGGTTTGAATTGTCAAAGGCTAGGGGGAGATGAACAATTTACTTGCTAAAAAAAATCCCTTCAGTTCAAGATTCCTTCATTCACTTCACAAGTATTTATTGAGCACCTATGTATGTGGCAGACACTGCTCTTGGCCCTGTAAGACACAGGAGTGAATGAACCAGACAAAGTCCCTGTCCTAAGGTACATTCCGTTCTCAGGAAGGCAGACAGACAATCATCAAATAGAGAAATTAACAAGACAATTTCAGATACGATAAGGTGTATGAAGAAAACGAAAGGGAGTTACTGGTTAGAGACTGACCAGTGTGGGAGAAATGGTTTAGTTGGGATACTTGAGAAAAGTCTCATCCGAATCAGCTCATCTTATTCTGGGGCTTGGGGACTAGAAGTCACAGGGCTTGGGTGTCCGCCGCTTAGAGATTTCTTATCCTACCTGGGATTCCCTTCACAACTGTAAATACCACCCAGAGGGGCCACACTCACACCCGATAACACCCCGATGTGAATTCGGTGTCAAACCCTTTCCTCCCCATCCTGAGTGATGAAACACCTGTGGGCCGCAGGACGGAGGGGAGCATAGGATGAGGTGGGGTAGAGAGGGAGACCTTTGCAGTTTCTGTGTCATTGTTTCCGCCTTCACATCAAGGTGCCTTACCCCTCAGGAAAAATCTTTAGATGACGAGTGACTAGAAATTGGTTTGAGAGGTTTCCAAAGCTGTAGCTCTTGTGATCACTGTTGCCATATCTGCATTCTTCCCTTCCTATCAACAAACACTGGAAAAGCTCTGATTCATGGCGTCGGGCTTGCCGTGCGGGCTTCTTGTTCTGAGTCAGAGTGGAAGGGCTCAGAGGCCTTCGGTTGGTAGGGCTTAGTAATGAGGAAGGAAACGGTTACTAGGAAATGAAGAGTTGCACTCATCAAAGTGATCGGTAACCAAAGAACGGTGACTTGGTTCTTTGTTACATGGTGGAATAGAAAAGAGTAGGTGTGTGACAGAACCAGACCCAGATGACCCCGCAGGGCTCAAAGGGCCAGTGCCAGCTTCCTATGAAGTCGCCGAGGAAGTAGGTGGGGACGGCCCCAATGGTATCTCCATATTGTTTGTTTTGGCTTTTCCCGAAAGAAGCAATTTCGATCTTGCATTTCCATGTGGAAACACTCCCACTTTCCCCTGCCGCCCCAAATGTGGGTGTGTAGAACTAGAGTTTGCGGGTGGTAATCAATGACCTGAATGTGGAAGTTTTCCTCAAAGCAGCTCTCCTCTCACCCGCCTTTGAATTGCCCTGTCCTTAATGGCTGCTCACGAAAGTGGCATGGCAGCTGAGGTCGGTAGAACATTCTAGAAACATTAAGATCTCAGAAACAAAAATATAGAGCACTTGGCACGTGCTTAGGTGTGCTGTTATAATTTTCTATTTAGTAACACATATACTCTTGCGCTAACTCCATGAGGTAGCTATTCTATTATCTCCTTTTTATAGATTAGGAGACTGAGGCCCGAGGAGGCTAATTAACCTGCCCAGCTATGGAATGGCATGGCAGGATTTCAATCTAGGCAGCCCACTTCCTCCGCCTGTCTCTTAATCATTATGCTGTTCCCGTTTCGTCCGCTGTCTGTGACAAACGTTGCCCAGCTCTCAGTGTCTCTGGCTGCTCTGTGTGTTTGCCTACACTCTGCCTCTGCTGCTCATTCCATAGATTATCTCCTCCCCAACTACTTACAGAAATGATGGGAGGCGGTGACTTAGCCCCTGAGGATTCAACCCGTACGTGGATTCCAAGGAACAATAGTTCACCGGGACACCTGGAGGGCTCAGTCGGATGAGCATCTGACTCTTGGTTTTGGCTCAGGTCATGATCCCAGGGTCGTGGGGTCAAACCCTGTGACGGGCTCCACGCTGAGCATGGATGCTCCTTGGGATTCTCTCTCTTCACTTTTACCTCTTCCCCCCCACACTTGCTCTCTCTCTGAAAAAAATAAGAGAAAGAAAAAAAATCTTTAAAAGAAGGACAATAGGTCACCAAATGTTTACCAGCTGGCTTATCACTATTTGTTACCCACACGTGTCCCCCAGGTGTTTTTCATACCTGTGCCTTCCTCAGAGAATCGGGGCCATGAACTTGCAAAGCCCAAATGAGCACCAGAGTTTTATCCGGAAGCTATGAGTTGGGGGGCCCCATGCCCAGAGATGGCCCGGGGAAGATATTCTGCTTTCAGAGATGACTGATTTCAGTTTCAGACTCAGAGAGAGAGCCAAGCTGAATATTGGGATGAGGGACCAGAGCTCGGTTATTATACACAGCGAGGAATCCTGTCGGGGGCCCTCGTGGAGAGCAGTCGTATTGATCGTTTGCTTGGCTTAGTTGTGCCTAGTTAGCCGGTTGAAGCGGCGTGCTTGTAACGAGAGGAGGTCACTGTGGTGGTTGGCTATGGTTTGTGCTTGTGCCTCAAGACACATGCTGAGGGGGACAATCCGAAATCTTCAAACCGAAGATCCATGCAAATCCCCAGAGGAATGAAACTAAAAGGTCTCAGGAAGCTAGGTGCCAGGTTTGTGGTACATTTACCGTAGTTCATGGGTCGATTTCAAGATGTCTCCTGTAAAAGACTACACTTTGCTTCTCGAACCCCTTCGTTTTTTAACTTTAAAAAATTTGGGGGCGCCTGGGTGGCTCAGTCAGTTGAGCACCTGACTTCAGCTCAGGTCATGATCTCATGGCTTGTGGGTTCGAGCCCCGCATCGGGCTCTGCACTGACAGCTTGGAGCCTGGAGTCTGCTTCAGATTCTGTGTCTCCTTCTCTCTCTCTGTCCCTCACTCACAAAAGCTCTGTCTCTCTCTCTCTCTCTCTCTCAAAAATAAATAAATATTTATAAACATTTTTTAGGGGCGCCTGGGTAGCTCAGTTGGTTAAGCGGCCGACTTCAGCTCAGGTCATGATCTCGGTCTGTGAGTTCGAGCCCCGCGTTAGGCTCTGTGCTGACAGCTCAGAGCCTGGAGCCTGCTTCTGCTTCTGTGTCTCCCTCTCTCTCTGCCCTTCTCCTGCTCACGCTCTGTCTCTATGTCTCAAAAATAAATAAATGTTAAAAAAAACAATTTAAAAAAATAAAAAAAAATTTTTTTAATGTTTATTTATTTATTTTGAGAGAGAAAGAGAGAGAGAATCCCAACAGCCTAGAGCCCAACCCCACAATCTGGGAGATCATGACCTGAGCTGAAACCGAGAGTCAGACGCTTAGCCAACTGAGCCCCCCAGGCGCCCCTTCTCAAACCCTATTTTAAAATTCACTGATTCCATGCTAATAACCCATTAAAAAGGTTTTTTACCTAAGGGAGGATTAAAAACTTAAAAGCTTGCCTTCTTTTCCACAGAGAGAACAAGAGGACATATAAGCTTACAGTTAAGACTCACTCCCAACATACTCTCCGCTTGTGAACTAGATCTCACTTTAGCACTGGAATCATTAATTTCCAGTGTGTTACTTGGCATGTGGCCAACTTCTGCTTCAAGATGGCAGTGTCTGATTTTTAAAAATATTTTAAATTTATTTTGAGAGACAGAGAGAGAGAGAGAGAGCATGCTTCCACATGAGTCAGGGAAGGGTTGAGGAGAGAGGGAGAGAGAAAATCCCAAGCAGACTTCACACTGGCAATGTACGTTTTGATGCAAGGCTTGATCTCATGAACCGAACCGTGAGATCGTGACCTGAGACAAAATCCGGAGTCGGCCGCCTAACAGACTGAGCCACCCAGGCTCCCAGCAGTGTCTGATTTTGGTTTGCTTGAGTGTTTGCTTTTTCCTAACAAAGTTTTCCTGAAAACCTAGGTCAGGTTTGAAATATTCAAACAAAAAGTTGAACAATGTGAAACAAAAAGCTGGAATGGTTTTCCATGTTACCCATTCCCGGCTACCATGAAGTTGTGTCCGGTTTGTGGGAGCAGTGGTTCTCCGGGCAAATACAGTGGTTCTCCGGGCCTTATGGTGAATCTTCACACCACCGTGTGCTCTAAAGCACTGAGAAGAGTCTAGAAAGCTTGAGCCGACCGAGGGCTGGCACTGTCTAAACATGCTAGTCTTCACTGCGTAAGAACCACCCCCTTCACTAAACGCTGAGGGGAAGGCCCTTTATCTGAGCACTCCAGGAAGTCAAATGAGAGATGAAAATGGTCTCCGTTTATTGAGCACTTGCTGTGTTCAAGGAACTTCACATGTATAATCTCTTTTTCTCGTCGCCGCAGCTCGGTGAGGTCGAAACGGTTATGATCGTCCCTCGTTTCATAGGAAACTGAGGATCAGAGGGATTTACACACTCTCCTTAGCTCGCTCAGGTTGTAAGTGGAATAGCTGGGACTCAAAGGCAGGTAATGAGAGTCCACTGTCTGTGCGTTTTGCCGCTGCCCTCTCCTGTCCCTCGCAGGTCCCCCGGTGCAGGAAGGCGAGACTGAGATTGGACTGTAGGTACTGTTTCGCCACCCGTTGGATTTCCTCAAACTTAAGATAGCACTGGGGATCTAAGACACACCATTGGTTTAGAGATGGCTTTGGGAGGGTGCACGAATCCCAGGGTTTGGGTAAACTGGATGCCGGTGTCATGGTTAGGGTCATGACTCTGCACACCGCGGCCTCTTAATAGATGCGCGCGTGTGACGTCTGGCAAAACGTACTTCACCTTTGTGTGCTTCAGTTTCTTCAGCTCTCAAAGAGGGGATCGTAACTGTATCGAATTCATGGGGTTATGAATAAGATGTCACAGAAAAGGGACTTAGAGAGACACCCAGACACATTACGTTGTACATAAGCGTGAGCTGTGTTATATTCTTTTTATTCTCTTCCTCACCTCCACCATAATTATACATCCCGATCTCAGAAATAATTAAATGTGAAAAATATTCTTTTTTAAAAGAGTTTATTTATTTGAGAGGGAGAGAGAGAGTGCACACATGTGTATGAGTGGGGGAGGGGCAGAGAGGGAAGGAGAGACTCCCAAGCAGGCTCCACGCTGTCAGCGCAGAGCCCGATGTGGGCTCGATCTCACATCGACCATGTGAGACCATGTGAGACCATGACCCGAGCCGACATCCAGAGTCGGATGCCTAACTGACTGAGCCACCCAGGCGCCCCCAAAAACGTTCTTTTTTAAAGTGAGGAAATACAGTAAAGATAGCGATCCGATTCAGTGACTGCTGGTTTGGATTATGTGGGTTGTTTTACAATTTTGTCTTCGATGTGACCTAAGCATTAGCCACTTCTGCCACCCCAAGGGTCTTTCTTTCTCTAAAATCCTGGGGAAGAAGGCTTTGTCCCCTCATATTTTTTTAAATTTTTTTAACGTTTATTTATTTTTGAGAGACAGAGAGACAGAGTATGAGCAGGGGAAGGGCAGAGAGAGAGGGAGATACAGAATCCGAAGCAGGCTCCAGGCTCCGAGCTGTCAGCACAGAGCCCGACGTGGGGCTCGAACTCACAGACCGCGAGATCATGACCTGAGCCGAAGTCGGCCACTTAACTGACTGAGCCCCCCAGGTGCCCCGTCCCCTCATATTTTACTCCTTGGTCAGGTGTTCGTTGGGGCAGCCACCTCTCTGGATTGGATTCCCTCCAGGCCACTCTCCGAGATTCTTCCACAGAGGCCCCGCTCCTGGCTGGCCTTCTCAGCACATGGAGCTCCTGGACAACGGCCCTTCCTAGGGTGCCGCTGCGCCTCTGCCGGGGCGTCAGCTCCAATCTCAACAAGGAGCAGGCTCGCCGCCTCTTGCAGTCCTCTGAAACTCCAGCACGCAGAGTCCTGTAGGAGTATCAGGCTTTATTGGAGGGGTGGGAGTAAGGGTAACTGGAGAGAATTTCAATGAAGGAAAGAGGATACAAACTACACATTAAATGTGGCTTTTGGGGGCACCTGGGTGGCTCAGTTGGTTAAGCGTCCAACTTTGGCTCAGATCATGATCTCATGGTCTGTGGGTTCGAGCCCCGCATCAGACTTTGTGCTGACGACTCAGAGCCTGGAGCCTGCTTCGGATTCTGTGTCTCCCTCTCTCTCTGCCCCTCCCCTGCTCACGCTCTGTCTCTCTCTCTCTCCCTCTCTCTCTCTCAAAAATAAATAAACATTAAAAAATAAAAAGAAATGCGGCTTTTGCCTCTTTGTTAGGCAACAGAAAAGCATGGAAGAATTAACACAAGGGTCCTTTGTGGACACATCGGGTTCCTGGCCTTACTCTCTCCCCATGAAGGCTGTGGACTTCTCTTCTCAATAAGGTCTCCATGTTCAGGGTGGGGACGACTACCTTCCTTTTGGGAAATCCTACCTCAAAATAGCAAGCTTTAAGCATTTACTATATGTCAGGCATTTCTCTAAGCGCCTCATCAGTATTAACTACTGTATTTCACGGGTTACGTAGGATATGTGCACATTTCATATTTTAACATTTCTGAAACCAGGATGTGTCAAAATCAAGATGTATAGAGCTTAAGGACTAACTTGTCTTTTCTTTTTGAGTGGCACGTAAAATAATGGTCTATCCTACAGTTGAGGATGTCTTAGATTCAAGGAGAGATGGCAATTTAATCCTCACAACTCCGTCACGGAGGGACTATTTTTTTAAGATGGGATTTGTAAGTAATCTCTACATGGGGCTCACACTCACAACCCCGAGATCGAGCGTCGCATGCTCCACCGACTGAGCCAGTAGGTGCCCGTGGAGGGACCATTTTTATCACTAATGTTACAGATGATGGATTTGAGGCTCAGAGGGGTTACACGGCTAGGAACATTAGGTTGCTCAAAGTCCCACGGATCAGAGATGGTCACTGTGAACCTAGGCAGGCTGGCTCAAGAACCTATACCTTTAGGACGTGATCCGATCCTCAGGGATCAATACGTCTCCCAGGGGGCCCCGTTAATTATTAAGGGCCATCCAGTCCAAGCCAAAGTGAGGACTAGAAACACTTCCCAAAGGGTCACGGCACCTGCCCAGCTGGCCCTGCTAAGTTATACTGTTATGCAGAGCGAGTGACAGTGTTTTCTTTCTCCTGTTTTCGCCCCGTGCTCCAGAGGCATAAGACGGAAAACGGATCACAGAGCCACCCACCCCAAGAGCTGGCGGAAGCTTTGAGGTGGAAAATTTCTTGCTTTACTTTGGAGGCTAGGTCAGCTTCTAGGGCAGAGCCACCCCCTGCAATCTCAGAAAAAGGAGGCCGGGTAGGGGTCTACTCATTCTGTGTTAACACCAGCTCTGGGGTGAACAGGCAAAAAAAATGGGCCATGGTTGTCTTTCTGGTTCCGTAAATTTGGGATGTTATTATTTACCCGATCTTGTCTATTCGAGGGGTATATTTCATCCACTCATTGCCTACGAGCTTGTGACAGGAAGGCAGGAGTCTGACACCAGAAACACAGATTTAGGTCTTCAAACTGTGTCTGCATCAAGCAAGCGAGAAGCCAGAATACTGGGAAGTGAAGAGGGCCCGGCCCAACCCCATGTGTAAAAATTGGAGGAAAACAGCTGGACCATATCGAACAATTCACGAGTTTTAGAGGAGTCTGTTCTAAGAGTTTCCGAACGCTGCCGACTGCACACCGTGTGTTTTTCCATTTGCAACCCAGACCTTTGTAAAACAAGATTTCTGTATCACCGGGTAAGAAAAGGCAAGGTAAGAAATAAACGTAAGGGGCGCCGGGGTGGCTCAGTCAGTTAAGCGCCCAACTCTTGATTTCGGCTCAGGTCATGATCCCAGGGTCACGGGTTTGAGCCCCGTCTTGGGCTCCTTGCAGTGACACTTCTTGGGATTCTCTCTCTCCGTCTCTTCCCACCCCCCCCCCCCGCCCCTCCTGTGCACACACACTCTCTCTCTCTCAAAATAAAGAAAGAAACTTAAAAAATAAAAGAAACTTAAAAAAAGAAAAACTTAATACTACATCTGACACACAGATCAGGAGACTTCATTCCTAATATAAAGTGTGGGTCACGGGGGGGGTATTTATTTATTTATTTATTTAATTTAAAAAATGTTTTTAAAGTTTATTTATTTTGAGAGAGAGAGGGGGGAGAGAACCAGCAGGGGAGGGGAAAGAGAGAGGGGGACAGAAGATCTGAAGCGGGCTCTGTGCGGACAGCAGAAGAGCCCGATGCAGGGCTCAAACTCGTGAACCTCGAAATCATGACCTGAGCCAATATCAGCAGTGGGATGCTCAACCGACCGAGCCACCCAGGCGCCCCTAAGGGGGATTTTTTTTTTTAAAAGAACACCTCACTGTTCTCATTCTGAAATGTTTTGTGATATATATCATATTTTACACAAAAATATAAACATCAATGCTTTACCTGGCTCTATGTTGTACTTTTTGATGTCAGTTAAAGGGATTGATTTCCCTATTTTAAAATTCTGTAATGAAGGCCAAATAAGCATATGAATCACATTTTGGTCGGTTTTTTTTTTTTTTTTTTTTTTTTTTTTAGCACCAACTAATTGTGAAAACCACGTTTTGCTTTTTGCTACTTCAATGAGCTCTCAGAGTGTGAGCCCATGCCGGCGTGCTAGCCATAGGCTATAATTTTTCAAATATTTAGTGGTTAAACGCATTTAAAAACGTCTAACAGAGACACTGAACTTCCCAATTGAGAGCTAAGTAACATAAATTAGCTTCTCCGAAGGTTAGATTTGAAAAAAGTTTATTCCCCGGTTGGTTCTTTCCTACGTGACACGCCCTGTCTGCACTGGTCTTTCGCCTGCATTTCTTTCCTGTTACTAGTTTTGGAAACACGGCAGTGCTCTGCTTACCTTTAAAAATACTTCGAGATGGGGGCGCCCGGCTGGCTCAGTCGGTGGAGCGTGCAAGCGTCAGCCTCGGGCTTGGGAGTTGGAGCCCCATTTTGGGTGTAGAGATTACTTAAAAATAAAAAAAATAAAAATCTTTCAAAAATACTTTGAGATCACTTCCGGAAGTCCCGCAAATGCAGCTGTGATGTGGAAAACCACTCGTGGGTCAGCCCGATGAGTTCGGCCGTTCTCCACTTCCAAAATAAATTCCGCCCCCCTGGCCATCGCCTGTCTCACATCTAAATGCGACGCTTCCCCGGGGCGCCTGGGAGGCTCAGTCAGGTAAGCGTCCGACTTCGGCTCAGGTCATGATCTGCGGTCTGTGAGTTCGAGCCCCGCGTCGGGCTCTGTGCTGACAGCTCAGAGCCTGGGGCCTGCTTCGGATTCTGCGTCTCCCGCTATCTCTGCCCCTCCCCCACTCATGCTCTGTCTCTGTCTCTCAAAAATAAATAAAAACATTAAAAATTAAAAAAAAGATAAATGCAACGCTTCCCACAAGTGGAAGCAATTGCTCTGTTAACTGTAACAACTCCTTGGAAAAGTCTAATACCATCGCCCACACATATCCCCTCCTGCTTTTGTTCTTAGGAGGAGTGTGGGAGACTCGTGCACTCTGGGATGGAATTTTCACTGCCACACTTGACTACCTTTGCTGGGATTTGTACCTCTGTGTATGCCATGACTCATCTCACGATGAGGCAAAATTAATTGGAAGTTAGAGTGTCTAAGACTTTTCCTTCACTAGTCCGAGAAAAAGGATTTTTGCAGCTCTGCCATTTTGAGGTTCTGAGAAATGTGAATTTTAGTACGTTCGCAGATACAGGCGGCTCTCACCACGGTTGGTTTCCCTTTTTTTTTTTTTTTTTTTTTTAACCAGAGTCAATTTTAGAAATTTAGAATTTTCATAACGTGAAAAAGAAACTCTGTACCCTTTAGTAATTACTTCCCTACCCCCATCCCCCACCTCCAGTCTTAAGCAACCACCAATCTTGTTCTGTCTCTATAGACGTCTCTATTCTGGACTTCCATATGAACGGAATCATGTAGTATGTGGTCTTTTGTGACTGGCTTCTTTCCCTTCACACATTTTCAAGGTTCCTCTGTGTTTCACATGTTCCAGAAACCCATTCCTTTGCCTGGCTGAATGATATTCCGTATTATGAAGATACCGCAGTTTGTTTCAATGAAGGAACTTAAAGACAGGCAGTGGGGACCAGCGACCAGGGGCCAGGACAGGTACTAGTAGGCTGAACGAGCCCAGGGACCTGACAATTCTGGGAGCCTCTGAGAATAGACGGGTGGCATGAATATTATGCAGGATTTGTAAGTCCTTCTAGGCAGACAGAGCCCTTTGGTCTGGGTTTTTATCGGACCACAGTTTCCAGGCCTGCGTACTAGAGACGCTTATTTTTTTTTAATGTTTCTTTATTTTCAAGACAGAGAGAGACAGAGTATGAGTGGGGGAGGGGCAGAGGGAGTGGGACACACAGAATCCGAAGCAGGCTCCAGGCTCTGAGCGGTCAGCACACAGCCCGACCGCGGGGCTTGAACCCACAACGGTGAGATCATGACCTGAGCCGAAGTCGGACGCTCAACCGCTCAACCGACTGAGCCACGCAGGCGCCCCTAGAGACGCTTATCATTGGGAGTTGGGTCAAATATGAGGGACCGTCTACGAGCAAAAGTGAGGAGGAAACCAGTCAACAGAAAGAAGAGGATGGAGCGGATACGCAGAGGGGACCAGAGACCCCGAGAGAGATCCTGGGCCTTTGGAGGGAGGGCCAGAAATCGCAGCTGCCGGACTGCCGGTCCCGGGTGGGTCCCGCTGCCGTGGCTCTCCCGGGCGTGCCAGAAGCTCTCCATCTCCCTACAGCGGCCGGCGCCCCGCTCTCCTGGCCCCTTACACGCTCTGCGGTTGCGCCAGCCTGAGCGGGTCCCTGTTCCTTGCGCGATGGAGCTTTGGCTGAAACACACGCAGGATCGGTAGAGCGCCGGGAGCGGTGGGGGGGGGGGGGTGCGGCAGTGCTGGGGCGGCAGGCGGTCAGCAGGACGTCGGGCAGGGTAGAATACAGAGGGCCGGGGGTGCCTCGGGAGCTTCCTGTCCGGAGCTGGATGTGCGCACGTGCAGGTGCACGCACGTGTGTGTCTCTGGGCGGCGGGGGGGGGGGGGCGGGGGGGCGGGGGGGCACCAACAGCAAAATCTCAGCCCACAGGTGAGATCCGCACTTAGATCCTCGAGGATCTAAGGGCCAAGGGCCAAGTGGCACAAGGGATGGTCCCGCTCAGCTGGCGGCGTGAGCGCGGCGGGCTCTTCCGCCTCCCGCCTCAGCGGTACCATTTCGTTCCTCATTGGCCCGTGTTGGCAAGGACCGAAGCATCCTGCTTCAAAACGCAGCTGGTGCCGCTCTTAGAAAGCAGGGAAAAAAAGCTTGCGGAGCTGGGGAAGGGAAAAGGGTCTGATGAAAGGTTTTTTTCTAGATCGTCTTCTTTCAGGAGGTACCTATAGAGATGCCTGGGGTGGCAAGACTTGACACCTTTACCATTTTTTCTTTTTAAAAGATGAAATGCTTTTCTTTCCCCCTATTCCACAAGTACTACATGTTCGTCATGGAAAAAAAATCAAACTACGCAGAAGCACGGGGAAGATGAAAAAATATATATAGCTGCAGTAACCTCACTGCCAGATATAGTCACTGGTCACATCACGCTGTGTGTTAATTGCAGCCTTTTTTTTTTTTCCGTATTCACACCACTCTCCCTGGCACTGTGCCCGCGCCAGGCCAGCGTGCCTGCGGGGCTCCGATGCTCACCAGCCTGGCGGAGAGGAGAAGTTGAAACAACCCTGCCACCTGCTGCCCAACCTGATATCCTAAGTAGGTTTTTGGTTCTTTAAAGCTCATTGTCTTTTTAAAATCGCTGTTGTTTCTATTTTTCTAATTATAAGGGTAATGCATGCTTCCTTGCTATAAAAATTCGAACACTAGAGAAGCCGATGTACAAAATGCAGGTCCCCTTTCTACAACCCCACTCCCCAGAGACACCGCTGTGACCAGTTTAGTGTGTGTCTATCCTCATCTATGCGTTTACATGCCTATATATGGTTCATTCGTTCATTCATTCATTTGTTCAAAAAGAAAAAATGTTCTCTTAGAGCCTCCTGTGTGCCAGGCTAGACGCTAGGGCTGGGGCTGTGAAAAAAAAAAAAACGACAAAAATCTCTTCCCTTTTGGAGCTTACGTTTTAGTGCAGGGAGACAGGCAGGAAAACTAACGATGGATCTATAACATGCTAGGTGATGATATGGAGGAAATAAGACAGGGGAAGGGAGCTGGGGAGTGCCTAGGAGGGTGTAGAGGGCATCACTAGTTTACAGAGAAAGAAGGACTCTTAAGGAAGGTGACGTTTGGGTAGGGTCCTTGAAAAAGTGAGCAAGTAACCAATGTGGTTATCTGGGCCAAAAGTGAAGGGCTGAGGCAGAAACAGACGTGAGAAGCATCAAGGAGACTTGCTGGCTGGAATAGAGTGGCCCAAGGGGGAGGGCAATAAGAGACAAAGTCACAGAGATCTCAGGGATGAGGTAGGGGTGGGCGATTCCTAGGCCCGAAGCTACAAGGAGAGAAAACAGCATTACAGGAGCCCCATGAGAACTGGGGCCACAGAGGAAGGACCCTGTGACTACAGTCACTAGAGAGTTTTGAGTAGGGGAGAGGAGAGGCACGATCTAACTTAAAAGTTCTAAGGGATCACTCTAGCTGCTGTGTTGAGAATAGACTATGAAAAATGAGAATAGTAGCAGGGAAATAAGTAAAGGTAGAAAGCAGAGGTTGAGGCTGGAGCACTCCAATGCAGAAAAAGAGAAAGGGAGTCGAAGGGGCCTGGGAGTCTGTATTTTTAAAAGAAATATCACAGGTAATTCTGATGCACGTGCCATTCCTGCTACTTTTATTCAACATAGTACTGGAAGCCCTAGCCAAAGCAATAAGGCAAGAAAAAGAAATCAAGTCATCCAAGGAAGTAGGAAGAAGTAAAATTGTCTCTATTCGTAGATGACATGATATTATGCATAGAAAACCCTAAAGATTACAACTAAAAAAAACTGTTGGAACTAATAAAGAAACTTAGTAAAGTATCAGGATACAAAATCAATACATAAATAAGTCAGTCAGAGATAGACAAGTATCATGTGATTTCACTCCTATGTGGAATTTAAGCAACACAACAGATGAACACAGGGGAAGGGAAGGAAAATTAAGGTAAAAACAGAGAGGGAGGCAAACCATAAGAGACTCTTAAATACAGAGAACAAACCGAGGGTTACTGGGCGTGAGGTGAGGGGGATGGGCTAAATGGGTGATGGGCATTAAGGGCACTTGTTGAGATGAGCACTGGGTGTTATAGACAAGTCATGAATCACTGGGTTCTACCCCTAAAACCAACACTACACTGTATGTTAACTCACTTGAATTTAAATAAATAAATTTTTAAAAATCAATGTACAAAAATCAGTTGCGTTTCTATACATCAACAACAAACTGTCAGAAAATGAAATTTAAAAAACCGTATCATTTATAATACCCTCAGAAAGAATAAAATACACAGGAATAAATTTAACCAAGCAGGTGAAAGATCTGTACACTGAAAACTATAAGACACCAATGAAAGAAATTGAGGAGGACACAAATAAATGGAAAGACATTCCATGCTCGTGGATTGGGAGAATTAATATTGCTATCATGCCCATACTATCCAAAGCAGTCTACAGAGTCAATGCAATTCCTGTCAAAATTCCAATGGTAGTTTTCATAGAGCTAGGACAAATAATCCTCAAATTTGTATGAGACCACAAAAGACTCTTGAGTGGCTAACTCGACTTTTAGAAAAAAGAACAAAGCTGGAGGCACCACACTTCTCGATTTCAAACTGTATTTCAAAGCTATTGTAATCAAAACCATATGGTACTGGCATAAAAATAGACACACAGATCAATGGAACAGAATACAGAGGCCAGAAATAAACCCATGCACCTATGGTCAATTAATTTTTGACAAAGTAGTCAAGACTTCACAATGAGGAAAATTGTGTTGGGAAAACGGGACAGCTCCATGCAAAAGAATGAAACTGGACCCCTATCTTACACCACACACAAAAATCAACTCAAAATGGATTCAAGACTTGAACCTAAGACCCGAAACCATAAAACCCCTAGAAGAAAGCACAGAATAAGCTCCTTGACATTGGCCTTTGAAATGATTTTTTTGACAGCAAAAACAAAAATAAACGAGTGGGACACCATCAAACTAAAAAGCATTTGCACAGCAAAGGTAACATTCCACAGAAGTGAAAAGGCAACCTACAGAATTGGAGATAATATTTGCAAATCCGATAAAGGGTTCACATCCAAAATAGACAGGGAACTCTGATCACATAATAGCAAAAAAAAAAAAAAAAAAAAACCAATTTAAAAGTGGGCAAAGGACCTTTCCAAAGAAGATGGACAAATGGCCAACAGGTACATGAAAAGATACTCGACATCACTACTCATGAGGAAAATGCAAATCAAAACCACAATGAGGTATCACCTCATTCCTGTTAGGATGACTTTTATCAAAGAGACAAAAAAATAAATAAATAAATACCGGTGAGGCTACAGAGAAAAAAGGACCTTTGTGCACTGTTGGTGGGAATACAAATTGGTCCAACCGCTATGGGAAACAGTATGGAGGCCTTTCAAAAAATTAAAGATAGAATTACCATGTGACCCAGCAGCCCTACTTTTCAAGGATATGTCCAAAGGAAATGAATCCATTGTCTAGAAAAGTTATTTGCACATCCATGGTCATTGCAGCATTATTCACAATAGTCGAGGTACGGAAACAACTTAAGTACCTGAATGGTACTTAATGGATGAATGGATAAAGAAAACATGTTATATATACAGATATAATGGCATATTATTCACTCTTTAAAAAGAAGGAAATCCTGGGGTGCCTGGGTGGCTCCCCCCGTTAAGTATCCAACTCTTGATTTCAGTTCAGGTCATGATCTCACGGCCGTGAGATCGAGCCCCGCAATCTCTTGGGATTCTCTCTCTCCCGCCCTTTCTGCCTCTCTCCCTGGCACGCTTGCACATGCTCTCCCTCTCTCGCTGAAAAAAAAACTTAAAAAAATTAAAAACTAAAAAGAAGGAAATCCCGTCATTGGCAGCAACATGAATAAAACTGGAGGGCATTATGCTAAGTGAAATAAGCCAGACAGAGAACGATAAATACTACTTGGTATCACTCATACGTGGCATCTAAAAAAAAGTAAGAAAAAGAAAAAAAGTCAAACTCATAGAAACAGAGAGTAGAATTGGTAGTTGCCAGGAGCTGGGAAGTGGGAAAATTGGGAGGGGTTGGCAAAAGGGTACAAACTTTCAGTGATCCTTAAGTTCTGAGGAGCTAATGTATAACATGATGGCTGTAGCTGATAATACTGCATCGAAATTTACTAAGAGTAAAACTTAAGTGTTCTGGAAAAAAAAAACAATCATTATGTGAGGTGATGAATGCGTTCATTAATTTGATTGTGAAACTCTTTTCACAATGTATATCAAGCCAGCATGTTGTACCCTTTTTTTTTTTTAATGTTAATTGAGAGAGGGAGAAAGAGAGCACGAGCAGGGGAGGGGCAGAGCGGCGCGTGGGGGACGATAGAGGATCCGAGGCGCACTCTGCGCTGACAGCAGAGAGCCTGAAGCAGGGCTTGAACCCACGAACCTCGAGATCATGACCTGAGCCGAAGTCGGATGCCTAATCGACTGAGCCACCCAGGCGCCCCTGAACACTTTAAATATGCTACAATTTAATTGTCAACTATGACAAAAAAGCAAGCAAGCAAACACACACACACACACACACATCGTTAGACATTTGTGTTGTTTTGCAAGCTTACATTTTGTAGCAAAAAGTGCTGCATGCACCTACATTTCTCCCATACAGCAAATGACAGGAAAAAAAATTGCCCAAAATGGAGAGGTAGTAAAAACATAAATGTTTATGTAAAGATCAACAAAAAGGGATGGAATGAGCCATATCCCCTCCCTTGACTTCATCAGTATGTTTATTATGTATGCCTGAATTTGGGGGACATAGTAGGTCACTCTGAGTGGTGCTCAGGCTTATATTTGAGTTCTACTAGTTGCTTGAGGGGGTACAGGCACGGCAGGGGGCGTGCAGAATGGGGACACTCAGATTTGTGTCACAGCAAGAAAAAATAAATCGTTTCATTCAATGAAATAAACAATTACAAACCACCCAAAACAAACCATCTTCTGTTCTTCTTCCCTGGCTTATTTTTTTGCAAACCCTAATCCAATAACCTGTCTGGTGACAGGGAAGAAATAGATTTGAAATCATTGTCAGCACAAATCTTTCTCCAGGAATTACTAGTAAGCTCTTTCCTTATTCGGCGAAGTGATGTATCTGATTGGTAAATTTGGGAAGAACAAACTGGACATGCTTAGTTGTTTTGGTTTTGTTTTGTTTTGTTTTGTTTTTAATACTGATAAACAGTAGAATTTTCCCTCCGCACCAGAACTTGAGCAAACAGAAAGATTGCAAGCCTGCGAGCTTGTATGCCACTCAGCCTTCTCCTTGGGATATGGTGAGAGATTGTTTTGTGATCACGCAGCAAGCAAAACAGGTCGTCCTGAACAGAAAGAAGAAGTTCCCCGCGTGACCTAAGAGGCCTGAGTTTTCATCATCATAATAAAATTTTCAACTCCTATCACCCCTACTTTACCCGAGACGGGGGCCTTTGCTATATTTCCCGCCACAAACAGCTGTCTCTTTCTTGAGATTTCCCTTTCAAAGATGAAAGCAATGGCAAGAAGGCTTTGCTTCTTCGGTAGCTGAGCTGTGCCATCTTCACCTGGCCGCGGGGAGTTCCAAGGAGCCACAGGGTGGAGGAACTCTGGAATCTGCCTATTCAGAGAATCCAACTCCAGCTGGTTTCGGTCTGCAGGATTCATAACGGTCCTAACCAATGGCCATGCAAATAAGACGGGCACTGGAGTCGTGTCGATAATTGGTAATTATTATGATTATTCAATTCGCAGATTGAATTGCGTCATGGTATTTGCTTCCAAGAGTCTTTGCCCAAGTTGATGAGATCAGCTATGTTTCCCTTGAAATTACAGTGATTCCCGGGCTGATCTTGCTGGAAGCTGGCTGGTACGTTAGTATACAGTTTGGTAGAAAGGCAAAAGGTGGGGAGAGGGCAACGCTAAAATGTCTTGAGAATGGACTAGTTGACTCCGGTAAGAATCACTAACATGATCTACTACTGGGAAGCCGTCAGTAGTTGGGAAAACACTTTAGTGTTTTCTAAGGAAGTGGGAGCTTACGAAATAGCAACCAGGAATATTCCGTTCAAGTTCTGCTCTTGCATACGGTCCCTTCAAAGCTGGAGTTTTGTTTTTGTTTGTGTTTCCCCAGGAAGAAAGTCAAAGTACAGTTTCATCTTCATATCAAGCACCCACTATAATTGTGCTGGTACTAAATCCTAACATACGATATATTGGGTTATATAGTGTCCCCCTCAAAATTCATGCCCTCTCAGGATGGGGTCTTATTCAGAAATAGGGTATTTGCAGAAATAATTAGTTAAAATAAGATGAGGTCGTACTGGATTACGGTGGGCCCCGAATCCCAGGACTGGCGTCCTGACAAGAAGGTGGTGTGAGGACACAGACACACACAGGGAAGATGGCCGTGTGATAGCAGAGGCAGAAATTGGGTGATGCAGGTACGAGCCAAGGAAGACCAAGAGTTGCCAGCCAGCACTGGAAGCTGAGAGACAGACATGGACCCGATTTCTCCCTCAGCACCTCCAAAAGAAGCCTCCTTGCTGGGGCGCCTGGGTGGCGCAGTCGGTTAAATGTCCGACTCTTGATTTCAGCTCGGGTCATGATCCCATGGTTCGTGAGTTTGTGCCCCACGTCAGGCTCTGTGCTGATAGTATGGAGCCTGCTTGGGATCCTCTCTCTCTCTCTCTCTCTCTCTCTCTCTCTGTCCCTCCCCCACTCACCCTGTGTCTCACAAAATAAATAAATAAATAAAAACTTTAAAACACAAAAAAGAGGCCTCCCTGCTAACACTGTGATCAGACTTCCGGCCTCCGGTACTGTAAGAGAATGCATTTCGGTTGTCTCAAGCCACCCGTCTTGTGGTCATTTATTGTGAAAACCCTAGGAAGCTAATGCGTGTGGTTGGGGGAGGTGTTGGGGGGGATACTAATGCCTGATGAAAAAGCCACTTCAACCTCACCCTGATCTCATTTCTGCACTCACATGATGTTCAACGTTTTGTTTTTTTTTTTAAGTGAGTACATCTTTATTCAATTTACAAATAAGGGCAAAGACCCGGGCAGTGTGCTTTGCATTGGGACTTCTTTATATATGTATATGTGTATATGTATGTACATATGTATATGTATATGTATACATAATATTTGTTGTCAAGTGAGCTAACATACAGTGTATACAGTGTGCTCTTGGTTTGGGGTAGATTCCTGTGATTGATTGCTTACATACAACACGCAGTCATCCCAACAAGTGCCCTCCTCAATCCCCATCGCCCATTTCCCGTCTCCCCTGCCTCCCCATCAACCCTCAGTTTGTTCTCTGTATTTAGAGTCTCTCAAGGTTTGCCTCCCTCCCTCTCTGTTTGTAACTATTTTCCCCCTCCCCTTCCCCCATGGTCTTTGTTCAGTTTCTCAAGTTCCACCTATGAGTGAAAACATGTGACATCTGTCTTTCTCTGCCTGACTTATTTCACTCAGCATCATACCCTCCAGTTCCATCCACGTTGCTGCAAATGGCAGGATTTCATCCTTTCTCATTGCCCAGTAGTATTCCGTTGTATACATAAACCACATCTTCTTTATCCATTCGTCGCTTGATGCACATTTGGGTTCTTTCCATAATCTAGCTATTGTTGAAAGCGCTGCTGCAAACATTGGGGTACACGTGCCCCTATGCTTCAGCAGTCCTGTGTCTTTGGGTAAATTCCTAGCAGTGCTGTTGCTTTTAATGATAACTCCCCAGAGCCCCGGACATGTATTCTCCACCATGGACCCTCCCATTTAGGCAACTTTATTTTTGAATTTCTATTGAGCTTAGGGTTTCATGGGGATTCTGCTGTCAAGCATTCCAAGTGGAGGGCCACACTCCCTTGGTGTTGCGATCATCACACGGACACAGGACAAACCTGTAGAATAATGGCCAGGAACCCTGCATTGTTGTTGTGCGTGAAGCCGGGTGAATGAAACCGTGCGTGCCGCTGGACCCTCAGTGTCATTCTCTGCTCTGCGCTCATACTGCCCGGACCGGAGCCACCCTCACACGGTTTACAAGGCGCCTCCTCCAAAACTAAAGCCAAACCACAGGCTTCTCGCAGGAGGAGGACTACTCAATTGCCAGTGTGGTTTGCTTCTACTTTATTACATCTTGGAAAAGGCGTGAGGAAGACTGGCACGTAAGCAGAGGAAATGATGGAGACTGAGCTTAAGAAGTAGCAATGGGGGGCGCCTGGGTGGCTCAGTTGGTTAAGTGGCCGACTTCAGCTCAGGTCATGATCTTGCGGTCTGTGAGTTCGAGCCCCGCGTCAGGCTCTGTGCTGATGGCTCATCAGAGCCTGGAGCCTGCTTCGGATTCTGTGTCTCCCTCTCTCTCTCTGCCCTTTCCCTGCTCACACTCTGTCTCTATGTCTCTCAAAAATAAAATAAACACATTAAAAAAAAAGAATGTTAAAAAAAAAAAAAAGAAGTAGCAATGGGGGGCGCCTGGGTGACTCAGTCCATTAAGCTTCCCAACTTCGGCTCAGGTCATGATCTCAAGGTTTGTGGGCTCGAGCCCTGCATGGGGCTCTGTTCTGACAGCTTGGAGCCTGGAGCCTGCTTCAGATTCTGAGTCTCCCTCTCTCTCTGCCCCTCCCCTGCTTGCACTCCGTCTCTCTAAATCAATCAATCAATCAACAAATAAGTCAATAAATAAATATTTTTTTAAAATAAATGAAAAGACGTAGCAATGGGGGGTATGATGTTGGATTTAAGAGGTGAGCTTGTAGCGCTGTCAGGCTTTGTCGATTAATTGGTTAGTTGATATTATCAAAAGATGTAAGGGGAAGAGTTTAAAAAAAAAAGACCTTGAGGTTCCTCAGCCAGGGGGACCTGCGAATATAGTGATGGATCACCAGACATAAACTATGCAAGAGGGACACCAAGTTGTAGGGAAGGACCAAGGATGTGATCAGAATATCCTGCTTTTTAACATTTTTAAAAAAATGTTTAAATGTTTAAATCCCTAAACCATTTTGGGGAGGTGTTTTAAGTCACTAAGCTGTTACAAGATTAAAGCCGACAGTTGCTTTTAAAGAAAAGAAGACAACTGTCGACTTTTTAAAAACACAATACAAAATGTGCTAGAAAATTTACCCATTGGGAAATATAATTCGCTGAGAAATCTAAGAGAAAACAGATCTGTTTTGGATCTATTATGCTACTGCAGTGGACTATTCCATTGTATTTTCTTTCTTTCTTTTCTTTCTTTCTTTCTTTCTTTCTTTCTTTCTTTCTTTCTTTCTTTCTTTCTTTCCTCCTTCCTTCCTTCCTTCCTTTCTCTCTCTCTCTCTCTCTCTCTCTCTCTCTCTCTCTCTCTCTCTCTCTCTTTCTTTCTTGTTTCTTGGGACAGGACAAGCTCCTATACCCACATTGATGGTGATCAGATGTTAGGATGGTAGGGTGGAGGGAGGAGGAAGGCCCGGGAAGGCCGAGCCCCTATCTATCCCCTCCCACCCCTAGGACTACCGTCTGTACAAACTAGTTTAAAAAGAATACCAAGGGGCTCCTGGGTGGCTCAGTCAGTTAAACATCCTGACTCTGGATTTCAGCTCAAGTCATGATCTCACGGTTCATGAGATTGGGTTATGTGCTGACAGTGTGGAGCCTGCTTGGAATTCTCTCTCTGCCTTTCTCTCTGCCCCTCCCGGACTTGCGCTCTCTCCGTCTCTCTCAAAAATGAATTTAAAAAAAATATTTAAAAATAAATAAATAAAAAAGAATGTCAAGGTCAGCTCTGATGGAGAAAAGGGCTTACAAAAGACCAGTGGAGTTTGAGGGATGGAGAAGGAGCAGCATTCAAGAGCTTGAGTGGACAGCGTATGTTGATTTGGAGTGTTTACATGTCTCAGGATTTTGTCTTATTTTGTTTTTTAACTGAAGCTAGAACCTTCTCTTCCATCTCATTGAGAGGTGGCCCAGAATAACTTGCCCATTGGTTGATCAGGAAATAGAGGCCCAGGTCAGACCCTGTTGGGTGCTGCTCATTGGCCTTCCCAACTCCATGTCTTCCTTGACAGTAGAGCCTTGACTGTGTCAGGTCTTCAAGCCAAGAGCTCTGGATCTCAGGGAACGTGTCCCTAGCCACTGTCATTACCAAGCAAAGCATGGTAATCTCCTTTCTTTTGCCACATTTACAGGTGGCAATGTGGCCTGGTTTGGTGAATGAGACAAAGGAGAAGTCCCCTGGGGGGCTCCTGGGAAAGATTTTCTTCTCTGATCGAAGAGAGAGGCATATATTGAGAGTAAGTCTCCTCCCTGCACCCACCTCCTGCTTCTGGAAGTTGTCAGGTGATGGTATGATGCGTGGCGCTGCTGAGCCTGTCGCTGGGCGGGAGACTTCACTGAAGGTGGCAGAGTGGAAAGAGAGAGTGAACTGGGGGCTCGAGCTGCAGTCCCTTTTCTAGAACTACCTATTTCCAAAGTTTTATTAGGTGAGAAAATGAAACGTGTTGTTTAACCTGACTGTTAGTTACGCTACTACACGAAGCCGAAAGCAACTTAAGCAACAAGACACAGATAAACACAGTGACATGGCCGAGAGCACTCAGGTCACAGGTGGCAATGCAAGGGTCCGATCCAGAACAAATACGGGGTTCGGAATTAAACGGACCCATGTTTGAATCAGTGATTCGCTGTGTGCTCTAGAGCAAGGTACTTCATGTTTCTGGGCTGGGTTTTTCTCCTCTGTAAAATGGGGGTAGATAACATAAGCATCCACCTCGTGGGACTGTTGTAGATTAAGCGAGATCATGTGATACGGCCGAAAGTCAACGAATGTTTTCTCTCTTTGGCTTCCTGCCTGACGTCGTATCCAGTGCAACCTTTTTCTTTTAATTAATTAATTAATTTTTAAAATTTACATCCAAGTTAGGTAGCCTATAGTGCAACAATGATTTCAGGAGTAGGTTCCTCAATGCCTCTTACCCATTTAGCCCATCCCCGCCCCCCCCCACAATCCCTCCAGCGATCTGTTTGCTCTCTATGGTCAAGAGTTTCTTATGGTTTGTCCGGTGCAATCTTTTCGTTTTATTTCCAAAAATGCATTTATCTTAAGAAAATTAACTCTAAGTGGGTGATGGGCACAGAGGAGGGCACTTGTTGGGATGAGCACTGGGTGTTGTATGGAAACCAATTTGACAATAAATTATTAGAAAAGGGGCGCCTGGGTGGCTCAGTTGGTTAAGCGGCCAACTTCGGCTCAGGTCATGATCTCACGGTCTGTGAGTTCGAGCCCCGCGTCGGGCTCTGTGCTGACAGCTCAGAGCCTGGACCCTGCTTCAGATTCTGTGTCTCCCTCTCTCTCTGCCCTTCCCTTGCTCATACTCTGTCTCTATGTCTCTCAAAAATAAATAAATGTTTTTAAAAAAAAAAAGAAAGAAAATTAACTCTAAGAATTTTAATGCAGTAAAAATGTTTAAATCGAGTTTTTTTGTTGTTGTTTTTACAAAATGTTGACGGTCTCATCTTTCCTTTAAAACTCTGTAAGTGGCTGGATTTGCAGGATATTCGTTGTACACAATGTCAGAGTACCTAAATGGTTAATTTCACTTCTTTGTCAACATTTTCATTTATTTGCAGTGTGCCTCTTCTCTGCAAGTCCCCCATACAGGAGATTACTTAGTTACATTCGTATCTAGAAGAGTTACTAGCGAAGATCTGTTCTCTCTCGCCCTGAAAAATAACAGACTTCGGGAAATCTGATGTGTCATCTGGAAATCTTTAAGTGCTTTTTAAAAGGAATCCTTAAATCTCTGTATTGCAATGCTATTTTTGGACCCTTGTGATAAAAGCAGATGAAAATAAGGAGTGGCTCAGTTGTTCCTACCTGTGAAAATTGGAAAGAAAATGTTATCTAAATTACAGTGATTTAAAAAGCGGTCACAGTGTCTCTGCAGCACAGGTGCGGGCAACCTCACCCGTGAGCGAATGCACTGTGCTAAATTCGTCCCGGTTGGTAGCTCATTAAATTGTCCCTGAAACTCTATATGCTAGATATATATAGCAATATATATATATATATATATAGTAATAATAATGATAATATTTATTATAGCAAATATCAACATCCATATCAATTAATGTTAATGTTAATTATTAATGTTAATATAGATGATTAACAATATTGATTAGTAATATTCACATTGATTAATGACGTTTATGTTGACTGCTAATTGACAGTGTGAATTTCAACTCTCAATTAAAATGCTGGTATTATTTATTAACTAATATTGTTATTAATACATGTGTTGTTTATTATGATAACTTCACAGATGAGTAGAGCGAGGGGCAGCAGTGGGCTGTAACTTCCGCAGGTTTGCACAATTAGTAAAGTTCATTCAGTTCTACCACGGCCTGATTCCCAAGTCCGGGCTCTTTCCAGTCTACCAAGTAGTTTCCTATTATAAGAAGAGCAAACCGCCATGGGGAGGTCGCTGCGCGTTTCAGATGGAAAATACATCTAGAATAACATATTTTAAGCGCCTCAAGGGCCTTACTTGTTTCGTTCCCCAACCAGAGCAGTGCTAGGTACCTAGTTGGCACTCAATGATTGACCAATGGATCAGCTGACTGATTGGTAACCAGCAATATCATACTTGTGCACATGCCAAAGTTGAGAACTGGATATTAATCAAAGTAGTTTGTAGAACTAAAGTTGCGAGTGTCATGGCCATGACTTTTGAGCAGATACATGGCTTGAAATTCTTGACATTTTTACAGAGTCATTAACTGGAAGGGATAGAATGAATGGGGTTGATGCATGCATCGCGAAGAAAATGAAGTTTGGTGTGTGAAAAAAATTCGTTGCAATTTCGTTTATATAATTTCAGATTGGGGGCCGTTGGAAAACTAGTGAGTTAGAAGCAATGAGGAAGCCCGGCATCTGGTTCCGGCTGTGTTGCTAATTTGCTGTGTGACTTTGGGAGCATCATCTCCTCCCCTCTTTGGAGCCCCATTTCCCCATCGGTACGAGGAAGGTTTGCCCGTGTGATCTGTAAAGCCCCTTTCGCGTGCAAGTCAGCTCTTTCTCTCTCGTTTTATCCCCCAGGTTATTGCCACAGGAGGAGGAGTGGACGTCTTGAGAAAAGTCCCGTCGATAGTAAATACCTTGTCTCATGAGCCTGGAAGACGTTATGCAAAGTGAAACGAGCCAGACACACAGAAGGACCAATACTACATCATCCCGCTTAAATGAGGAATGTAAAATAGTCAAACTTACAGAAGCAGAGAGTAGAATGTTGGTTGCCAAGGGCTGGCGGGGATGGTGAAACGGGGAGATATTAGTCAAAGGGTACTAAGTTTCAGTTGTAAGATGAGTAAGTCCTAGAGAGCCATGGTTCAGCACAGTCCCTGCAGTTAACAATACTGTATCATACACTGAAAGTTTTGCTAAGAGGGTAGATCTTATATTTAAGTGTTCTTATCACAAAATAATAGTAATAATAATAATAACAACACCAATAACAATAATAATAAAGAAGGTAAGAGGAAACTTTGAAGATGATGGATATGCTTACGGCAAAGACGATGGGGCGGGGGGCGCCTGGCTGTCTCAGTTGGAGGAGCATGTGACTCTTGATCTTGGACTCATGAATTTGAGCCCCACGGTGGGTATAGCGATTACTTAAATAAATAAGCCTTAAAAAAAAAAGATTACAGTGATCGTTTCATGGGTGTTTACTTATCTCCAAACTCGTCAAGTTTTAAATGTTGATGTTTAATGTACAGCTCTTCATATGTGAATCGTATCTCAGTAAAGTGGTTTGAAAAAAGAAAAAAAAAAAGGACCTCATCTTGGGCTGAAAGTACTTGGAGACCGTGAGACTCCTCACTCATTTCCAGAGCTACTAGCATGTCCATGTGGATATTACTCAGGATTCTTATGGTGACCCCAGCTGCCATTTTGCTTCTGCGAACAAGAGAGACTTACTGGTTCACGTAACCAAGCCATGGGAAAGGAAGGGACAACTGGAACAAAGGACTCAAAAAACTGACAGGATTCTCTGTTTGCCTTTTCCTCTCCCTTTTCTTTTTCTGACTCCCATCTCTGCCTCTCTGAGAGTCAGCTTCGTTCTCTCAGACATTTCTTCCACACGGCTGGAGGCATGGCAGCTGGTCAATTCTGAGCTCATACCTCCCAGAGCTGCTGCCAGAGAGGAATTTCTGCTTACTCTGCTAACGTCAAGTATTAAAAGATCCCAGGAAGGCTTGGCCTGCCTTCGATCACGTGCCCGTGTCTGTACCAATCGCCGTGCCCAGATAACAGAGTTTTGTCTAAGAACATAGCTGTGGTCCTCCAAACGCATGGTTGGAGTGGAGAAGGGAGCATTTCCCAGAAGGGGGAGTGGACAGAACACTGGACAACCACGGCGGTGAGGCTCCATGGTCTTTGATGGAAGTCTGTTGTGCACCACCCGCAATGACACCAAAAGGTTCTATGGCCTTTTTATAATAAGGAGATGCTATAGACTGAATGTTTGCATCCTCCTCAAAATTCATACCTTGAAATCCTACCCCTTGATGTGATGGTATTAGAAGGTGGGGCCTTTGGGAGGGGTTTGGGTCATGAGCATGCAGCCCTCATGAATGGGATCAGTGCCCTCATCAGAGACCCCAGAAAGATCCCCCACCCTTTAGCCATGGGAGGACACAGCAGGAAGACGGCCATTTATGGACCAGGAAGTGGGCTCTCGCCAGGTTCCAAATCTTCCACGGCCTCGATTTTGAACTTCCCAGTCTCTAGAACTATGAGAAATAATTTTCTGTTGTTTATGTCACCCAGGCTATGGTAATTTGTTAGAGCAGCTGGAATGGACTCAGAGAGGAGACTTAGAAAAGAAAATACATTGCTACATGGAATTCGAAGGACTGAAGGATTGAATATGCTTTGCCAGTCTATTTCCTCCAATGCAGATAATGGCCTGTAATCTTGAAAGAGACATCCATTTTTTTATCGTGTCACTCAGGGAGTAAGCAATAGAAACTTCATCCACTTTTTATTATTCATAACACTACTTGATACTTACACACTATGGCATTTTCATCAAAGGATTTCAGAACATACAATTAGCAAGTATTAGTCAGTTTTCAGATGGGAAGTCAGAGGTGCTGAGAAGGCAAAGCCAGGCACTGTGGGTCTGCCTGGGATGGTGAACTTCTGGAAAGTACCTTTTCTAACCCTACCCTAGTAAGTCAGTTCAAGGTGCATGGCATCCAATTCAGAAGCCCTATTCCCTCCAGAAAGAAACTAAAGATGAAGGTCAAGCTTTCATAGAATCAGAAAGTCTCAAATTTGGAAGAGGACTTTGTGGCCAGAAACAGGCCAACCTCCCACCTCTGCATATCCTCTTTCTAGAATATCATTCATAATGAGTGGCCATGTGGTACCTAGAGGCTAAACGCTATTTAGTTCACTGAGCAACACATTTGATTGTTGGAGTCAGAAACGTATTCTTTAAGTTGGAACCTGTCTTCCTCAGGTCAGCCGTTCTTTTTTTAACTCACTCTTGAGGGCCTGTTCCGTGAATGACAGTCATCTAGTATGGGGGATTCAGAGGTAAGACTTGGTCCTCATTCTCCAGGGTATCAGTGTCCCATGGAAGACACAGACATATCTATCTATGGTATGTTCTTTAGTGAAGGTGTGAACGAGGGAGCCCCAAAGTAGAAATGCTTACCTCTCTCCAGAAAGGTCACAGACGTTCTCCTGGAGGAGCTAACCCTAGAGCTGATTCTTAAAAAGGTGAGTAAGAATCTGCCAGGCGAACAAGGATGGATTCTTGATGAGGCAGATGTGACACCAGCATATACGAAGGCTCAGAGGTGAGCAAGAGAATGGCTCATGAAGGGAACCACGGATGTTTAGTGTGACTGGAGACAGGGCGTTGGAGGTTTCAAAGGTCAGGCTGCAGAGCTAAGTGGAGTCGTATGATGAAGGGCTGCTCTATCATAGCAAAGGAGCAGTGTTTACCCTCTAAACTAGTGAGTCTTGGCACTTGTAGGGCCACGGATTACTGAGAATCTGATGGAAGGCTAGGAGCCCACTCTCCAGAGATACACATACGCACGTGCACGCATGCACACGGACACACACACCATATTTCTTACCATTGCGCAGATGCTTTAAAATCCATCTACAGATTCATTCGTTTGTTCATCCAGTATCCATTGGGGGAATTAGAGACCCAGAGCCAAGGACAGTGCAGGATGTTAGAGATAGAGCAGTGCCATGTGTTGAATTGTGTCCCCCTTACGGAAGATACATAGAGCGTACTCCCACTACCCCTACTACCTCAGAATGTGACCTTATTCGGAAGTAGGGTCTTTAAAGAGATGATAGTTAAGATTAAGTCACTACGATGGGTTCTAATCCAACATAACAAGTGTTCTTATAAAAAGGGGATATTTGGACACAGAGACATGCTCACAGGGAGAACGCCATGAGAACACGAAGGCAGAAATCTGTATGATGCAGGCCGAAGCCAAGGGATGTCGAAGATCGCCAGCAAACCGCCAGAAGCTGGGGAGGCACCTGGAGCAGACTCTTCCTCCCAGCCCTCAGAAAGGACAACACTGCCCACACCCTGACCTCAGACTTCTAGTCTCCAGAACCATGAGACAATGAACTTCAGTTGTTTAAGTCACCCAGTCTGTGGCACCTAGTAACAGTAGCCTTAGCAAAGTAATACAAGTAGTGAACAAAGAAAATCTAGATTCTGCCTCATGGAGCTTATACTTTAGTGAGGAAGAGAGATAACCGAAGAGATACAAAAATATATGCCATACATTGTGAGAGCAAGAGCTCAGGGGTTTATGGGAATACATAGAGAAGGGCCTAATTTAATATAGGTGGGCAGAGAAGACCACCTAGAAAAAATGTCCTAAAGAATGAGTAGAAGTAAAGCATGTCATTAGGGTGATGAGGTGAGAAGTGAATTGTGAGAAGAGAGAACATCCACGTGCAAAGGTTCAGAGGTGAGAAAAAACGTGATGATGAATGCCAGGCACAGAAAGAAAGTCACTATGACAGCGATCTCATGTGTAAACGGGAGAAAGGTTAGGGGTGAGGATATAAACTTAGGATCAGATCTTGGAGATCTTAGAGGCCACGTTAAGGAGCTCAGACAATATTATAAGAGCAATGGGGAATCGCTGGATGGCTTTAAGTCGGGGCATCGAGATCCAATTAACACTTTAGGAAGACCGCTCTGGCTTCCGCCTAAGGGATGGATTTGAGAGCACCAAGAGTGGCAGCAGAGAGGCCAGGTCAGGAGGTTTTTCCCACAGTCTAGTGAGCGATGTTGATGGCTGGGGCCAAGGTGGTGGCAGTGGAGGTGGAGAGAACTGAACGGATTTGGGATAAAATTTTGAGTTACAGCCAGTAGGACCTCCAGGTGGAGCTATCCTGCAGGTAGTTGGAAATAACTATGGGGAGTCCCTCTTCAACGCATCACAGTCTCTCCCTTTCTACTGCCTCAAGGTCTTGAACATATAAACATACTCTAATAATTCCTATCTTTAAAAAAATTCTCTTTCAACCCTATATGCCCCACTTGCCGTTCCCCCTCAAAGCAAAACTTTTGCAAAGAATTTTTGCAAAAAATCGTCTATACTCTCTGTTTCATTTTCCATTCACTCTTTTTCTTTTAATGTTTGCATTATTTTTGAGGGAAGAGGGTAAGATGTGGGGTGGGGAGGAGAGAGAGGTGGGGTGCCCAGGGCCCCTGTTTCATTTATTTTTGAGAGAGAGAGTACGACTGTGGGAGGGGCAGAGAGAGAGAGACAGAGGATACGAAGCAGGCTCTGCGCTGATAGCAGCGAGCCTGATGTGGGGCTTGAACGCACAAACCGTGAGATCATGACCCAAGCCCAAATCTGACTCTCACCTACTGAGTCACCCAGGCACCCCTCATTCTTTTTTTTTTTTTTTAAAAAAAACAGCTTTATTAAAGATACAATTCACATATCATACAATTTACGATTAAGTGTACAATTCAATGGTTTTTAGTATACTCCTAGAGTTGGAACATTTCGTCTTCAGAAAGAATCCTCTACCCTTTCCTATCACCCTCTGAACCCCTCCCATCCTACCAAGCCCTAAGTAACCTCTAATCTACTTTCTGTCCCTGTAGAATTGCCTATTCTGGACACTTCACGTAAATGGAATCATATAACATGGGGTCTCTTGTGCCCTACTTTCACTTAGCACAGTGTTTCAAGATTCATCCATGTTGTAGCATAGATTAGTATTTTATGGCTGAACAACTCTGCATTTTGCAGATATTCCACATTTTGTTTATCCATTCATCAGCTGACCCATCCACTCTTCGATATTGTCCAATTGGGCTTTCCACCGCCCCTCTGAAAATACATTTGTCAAAGTCATTAATGACTCCTACATTACTTAATCCAGCGGTCAGTTTGCTATTCTCATATTATTCAAACTCGTAAGCATTCAACATGATCAAACACTCCTTTTTTAAAATAATTACTTCCGATTTCAGTGACACCATATTTTCCAACCCACTGCTTATCTACTTCAATTTTGTTGCTGGTTTTTCCCTTTAATCCCATCTATAAATGTTGGAGTGTTCTAGAGTTTGACCTTGGACTCTTTCATCTACCTCACTTTCTAAATGATTTCATCCAATCCCATGGCTTTATTTATTATCTATGGATGTAGATAACTCCAGAGTTTTTATCTTCAGGCCAGACCTCTTCTCCAAGCTCCACATTCGTATACACTACCTCCTGCTTAACCACTTCTTTTAGCTGTATAATAGATGTCTCGAATTTAACATGGCCAAAGGACACTTGATTCCCTATCTTCTACCCCATCTTCACAAACCTGATCCTCTCACATCCTTCCCTATCTCAGTTAATGGCACATAGTCCAATAGTCACTCAAGCAAAAACCCAAGAGTCATTCTTGATTCTTCCGTTTCTCTTCATCCCTTACATTCAAACCGTCAAAACTTCCAATGGGCTATATCTAAAAAGTATATCGAAATCTGACCACTCTTCATCATTTCCACCATTTCCCACCCCCCTAGTTTAAGTATGGTCCGGAGAAACTAGTCATCCTTGCTTGGGCCACTGTACTAGCATCCTTGTTGCTCTCCCTGACTCAATTCTTGGCTCCATTCCAATTCACTCTGTATACCACATCCAGAGTGATCATTCTAAAATAGAAGTCAGATCATGTCTTTCAAAATCTTCTTAAAGTTCTCTGATACCTTGCTACCTATCTACGTAGACTCCCTATAATTAAATCCAAAGTCCTGATTATGGCCTATAGGGCCCTCTAGGACTGACTCCTATTATTCTCTGGGATCTCATCTCTTATTACTTGCCTCCTTGTTCATGCTGCTGCAGGCACACTGATTTCTTCATTGTTCCTCAAACACCCTTAACATGTTCCCATCTCAGAGCCTTTGCACTTCTGTTTTCTTTGCCTTGGAGGCTATTCTTCCAAATGTTTACATAGTTGTCTTCTTATTGTATCATCTTGGTTCAAAGTTACCTTCTCTAGAGATGGCATTCCTTGACTGTCCTATGTAAAATTGCACCCACCATTTTGTTTATGATGGAGAACTAAGTAATTTTTAAAAATGAGAGTATGGAAAAGTTATATAGTACTACTCCTCTTAGTCCATCAGAAAGCTTTTCCTTGAAAATTCTTAAAGTTAAGATGTATTTGTTTACAATAAATATTCAAGATGAACTGCCATCATTTCATGAACTTGACAGAGGGATAACCATTTCAGAGCAAATTCTGTAAGAAAATCTCTTAGTGGGGAAAAAGTATATGCATGACATTTAGGAAGGTATACTTTTCAGCATAGACCAACTTTAAGGAGAATGGACAAAAATATCACAATTATTGTGAGAAAATCCTCTTTAGTTAACATAATTTACTAAAATACTGGCAGCTGTTGTATCAGAAAAGTGGGTTTTGAGCTATATCTCTATGGTCTTAGAAAATTCTAGTTGAATAGAAACCCCTTGAACTTCATAGAAGCTTGGAACACTACAATCAGTTTTATTCAGGAGTTTCTAAAATGTTGAGAGATGGCCTAAACCCAGAACAGATGCCTACAGGATTATGGCTTCCAAAGGCTCAGGAAACTTACTTTTCATTGACACTAGAGTCACACATGTAGGCTAGAACCTACATGCTAAATCAAGCTGGGCAACTACATGATAAAATAGAAGACTTAAATAAAATTAAATATCTTAACATAGTGGTCAAAATGTACAGGATGCAATAAAAAAATCACCTGTCATACCAAATCCAAGAAAACTAAAATCTGAGTAAAACAAAACCCTACAATCAACTGTTACCAATACTAAGCTGGATTGTGTGTTGGAATTATCTGATAAGAATTTTAAAGTAGATGTCATAAAAATGCTTCAACAATCTATTAAAAAATCTCTTGAATTTACAAATTATCTTCAAACACATAAAAACATTTATATTATATGAGTCCCAGAAAGAGAAGCTAGAAAGAGTGGGACTGAAAAAACATTCAAAGTAGTAACAGATGAAAACTCTCCCAAACTGACGAAAGACATAAACCCACAGATTCAAGAAGTAGAGTAAACTTTAGTTAGGATACTCACCGCCCCACCCCCCAAATTCACACCAGGATACAGCATCAGGAAACTTCTGAAAAGTGAACACAACGAAAAAGTCTTGAAAGCAGCCAAAGAGAACCACAAAATTGTAGGTAATCCTATAGAGAACATTCTATAGGGAACATCCTATTTGAATTATGGTGGTTTCCTCATATGACATCATGGAGGCCAAAAGGAAGTGGCATAACAGCTTTCAAGTACTGAAAGAAAAGACCTGTGAACCATAAACCCTGTATCCATTGAAACTATCCTTCAGGAATGAAAGACATTCTCAGATAATGGAGAACTAAGAGACTTTGCCACTTGCAGACCTACCCTGGTAGGAGAACTGAAGAAAGTTCTCTAAAGAGATAAAAATGATAACAGAAGAAGCCTGGAAATGTCAGAAAGGAAAGAAGAACATGGAATGGCTAAACATAGAAGTTAACATTACAGACTATCCTTCACTTCGTGAGTTTCTTTAATAATATTTTATTGCCAAAAAATGATATAACACTATCTGATATGGAGCTCAGTGAATGTAGAGAAAGTATTTAAGACAATGATATTTGAAAAGCAGGGAGGGTAAAAGGACCTAAACAGAATTAAAGTTTCCATACTTCACTCAAAGTAGTAAAATGTCAACATTAGTAATCTGTGAAAATGTGTATATATATATGTGTGTGGTAATGCTCAGAGCCACCACTAAGAAAACCATACAAAGCAAATTACTCAAAAGCCTATAAATAAATAAAATGAAACTTTAAAAATGTTAAACAACTCACAGGAAAGAAAGAAAAAAAGAAAAAGGGGAACAAGAAATAGGGAAGAAACATAAAACAAATATTAAAATGACAGACTTAAACCATAACAATTTAATAATTACTTTAAATGTAAATGGTCTAGATTCACCAATTAAAAGAGATTGGGGTGCCTGGGTGTCTCAGTTAAGCATCCGACTCTTGATCTCAGCTCAGGTCTTGATCTCAGGGTCAAGAGTTCAGGCCCCACACTGGGCTCCAAGCTGGGTATGGAGCCTACTTGCTAAATAAATAAATAAATAAATAAATAAATAAATAAATAAATAAGATTGGCAGAATCGATTTTTTAAATGACCTAACTATATGCTGTCTATAAGCAATGAACTTCAAATATAACAAGATAGTCCGTTTGAAAATAAAAGGATTGAAAAAGATATACTATGCAAACATTAATCAAAAGAAAGCAAGGGGCACCTGGGTACATGGTTGGCTCAGTTGGTAGAGCATGCATATTTTGATCTTGGAGTTCTATGTTGGAGCCGTTTGTCGGGTATAGAGATTACCCAAAAATAAATAAATAAACAAAAACTTAAAAAGAATTTACGGATGTCTGGCTGTTTCACTTCGTAGAGTGTGCAACTCTTGATCTCAGAGTCATGAGTTCAAGCCCCACACTGGACATGGAGTCTACTTTAAAAAAAAAGGACAGTGATAATACCAGGTAAAGTAAACTTCAGACAAAGTAAATTACTAGAGACAAAGAGGGATATTACATAATGATAAAAGGGTCAATCCATTGAGAAGACCACCAAACAACACAGCTGCAAAATACATGAGCAAAACCCATAGATATTAAGAAGAAAGAGACAAATCTACAATAAAAACTGGAGACTTCAACACCCCACTCTTACAATTGATAGAACTATTAGATAATTAGCAAGGAGAATGAAGATTTTATTTATTTATTTATTTATTTATTTATTTATTTATTTATTTATTGAGAGAGCAAGCAGGGGAGGGGCAGAGAAAGAGATGGAAAGAGAGAATCTTAAGCAGGTTCCATGCTGAGCAAGGAGCAGGACATGGGGCTCAATCTCATGACCATGAGATCATGACATGAGCCGAAATCAAGAGTCAGACACTTAACTGACCAAGTCACCCAGTGTCCCAGCTATCAAAGGTTTTAATACAATTAATCAACAAGATCTAATCGACATAAAACATCACAACTATCCACAACAGAATACACATTTGTTTTCTAGCACTCATGGGACACATACCAAGATAACTATATTTTGCATCATTTAAAAAAACTTAATTTAAAAGAATTTAAATCATACAGAGTTTGTTCTTTGACCAAAATCAAACTAGAAATCAATAACGGAAAGATAAAAAGGAAATCTCCAAGCTCTTGGAAACTAAGAAACACGCTTAACAATCCATGAGTCAAAGAGGCAGTCACAAAAGTAATTTAAAAATACACAGAAGTGAATAAACATATCAACATGTATGAGATGCATCTAAAGCAGTGCTGAAAGGGAAATTTAGAGCATTAAATGCTTATAATTAGAAAAGGACAAAAGTCTCAGGAGTGCCGTCAGGAGTTAAGCGCCCGGCTTCGGCTCAGGTCATGATATCCCAATCTGTGAGTTCAAGCCCCACATCGGGCTCTGTGCTGACAGCTCAGAGCCTGGAGTCTGCTTTGGATTCTGTGTCTCCCTCTTTCTCTGCTCCTTCCCCATTCACAATCTCCCTTCCTCTCTCTCTCAAAAATAAGTAAACATTAAAAAAATTTTAAAGGGGCGCCTGGGTGGCTTAGTCGGTTAAGCATCCGACTTCGGCTCAGGTCATGATCTCATGGTTTGTGAGTTCGAACCCCACGTCGGGCTCTGTGCTGACAGCTCCAACAGCTCTGTGCTGACAGCTCTGTGCTGGAGCCTTCTTTGGATTCTGTGTCTCCCTCTCTCTCTGCCCCTCCCCTGCTTGCACTCTCTCTCTCTCTCTCCCTCAAAAAAAAAAAAAACCATTAAAAAATAAATAAATAAAGCCTGTTTTTAAAAAAATTTTAAATTTTTTTTAATGTTTATTTATTTTTGAGACATAGAGACAGAGCATGAGCAGGAGTAGGGCAGAGA
Organism: Paguma larvata; assembly: GCA_030068075.1. Taxonomy (NCBI): domain Eukaryota; kingdom Metazoa; phylum Chordata; class Mammalia; order Carnivora; family Viverridae; genus Paguma; species Paguma larvata. The sequence goes on along the minus strand of CM057830.1, from coordinate 106,972,293 downwards.
GAGGGAGACACAGAATCCGAAGCAGGTTCCAGGCTCTGCGCTGTCAGCACAGAGCCCGACGCAGGGCTCGAACTCACAGAGGGCGAGATCATGACCTGAGTCGAAGTCGGCCTCTTTACCGTCTGAGCCACCCAGGCGCCCCATGTTTTTAAAAAAATTTTAAAGTAAAGGCTAAAACTCTCAAATCAATAATCTAATCTTCTTAAGATCCTAGAAAAAGAAGATCAAGATAAATCCAAAGAAAGCAGAAGGAAGGAAATAATAGTGAAAGGAACAGAAATTAATGATATTGAAAGCAGGGAATCAGTAGAGAAAATTAATGAAACAAAGAGCTGGTTCTTCAAAAAACTCAGTAAAATTGATAAACCACTAGCAAGTTTGAAAAGGTAAAAAGAGAGGAGATACCGTTCACCAACATCAGTGGGACACCTGGGTGGCTCAGTTGGTTAAGCATCCAGCCCTTGGTTTTGGCTCCAGTATGATCGTAAGGTTTGTGAGTTTGAGCCCCACATCAGGTTCATGCAGACAGTGCAGAGCCTGCTTGGGATTCTCTCTCTTCCTCTCTCTCTGCCCCTCCTCCACTGATGCTCTATCTCAAAATAAATAAAAATTAAAAGAAAAGAAAAACAGGCCCGCCACGCAGAGCTCCCAGCCCCGCCGCCGCCACCCCGCCACAGGGCCCGCAACCGCCCTGTGCAGACTTGGCAAAAATGTTCAGGCCTACTGAGACAGAGTGGTGCATCGAGTCTCTGCTGTTTTCCAGAAGTATGCTGGGAAGGATGGTAACGGCTACAAACTCTCCAAGACAGAGTTCCTAACCTTCATGAACACAGAGCTGGCTGCCTTCACAAAGAACCAGAAGGACCCTGGTGTCCTTGACTGCATGATGAAGAAACTGCACCTCAACTCTGATGGGCAGCTAGATTTCCAAGAATTTCTTAATCTTATCGGTGGCTTGGCCATAGCTTGCCACGAATCCTTTTGAAGCTCTACCGTTTCCAGACGTAAATCTGAGAAGGGAGGGCCCTTGGGCCTGGCCTCCAGAGCACCCCCTTTCCTTGAAAACAGCCTCTCAATCATCATCTCCTCATCAAATCCTACACGTACCTTGAGCCCAGAGCATCCATTACCCTGTTCAGGCCAGTCTTGCTGGTAGGAAATAAAGCAATGGCATTTTTTTAAAACCAAAAAAAAAAAAAAAAAAGGAAGAAAAACAATAAAGCCTACAAATCACCAACATCAGGAATGAAATAAGGATATCACAGCAGATGCTGCAAAGGATAATAAAGGAATACCACAAACGACTTTATGGTTCTAAATTCTTACGCAAGAACTTCTACACAAATGATGATAATGTCTTTATTCATGATAGCCCAAATCGAAAACTACCCAAATACCCTTCAGTGGGACACTGGTTGTACAAACTGTGGTGCATCCATCCTATGGAAGACTACCCAGCAAGACCAAGGTAATGCACCAAGTTGTAAATGCAACAGCTTGGAGGAGTCTCACGGGAATTACACTGAGGGAGAAAAAGCCAATCTCAAAAGAGTACCTAGGGGCTCCTGGGTGGCTCAGTCGGTGAAGCATCCGACTCTCGGTTTCGGCTCAGGTCATGATCTCACGGTTTCGTGAGTTCAATCCCTGTGTCGGGCTCTGCACTGACTGTGCAGGATCTGGTTGGGATTCTCTCTCTCTCTCTCCCTCTCTCTCTGTCCCTTTCCCGCTTGCACCGTCTCTGTCCCTCTCAAAATAAATAAACTTAAAAAAAATTCAAAACAGCACCTACTGTGTAAGTCTGTTTACATAGCATTCTCAGCAGGGCAAAACGGTAATGAGGAAGGACAGACTGGTGCTTCCAGGGACGAGGGGAGGCAATGGCTGTGCCTTTGGTGTAAAATAGGAGAGCTTTGTGGTTATGCTATAGTTGAGTGTCTTGATTGTAGTGCTGGTTATACAAGTCTTCACATGTGATAAAATTGCATAGAGCTACACACACACACAGACACACACGAACGCATGTGTATAACGGGCAGAATTGGAATAAGCTCTGTGGAGTTTACAAATGTCAATTTCTTGACTTTGATATTGTAAACTATACAATATATACCCGATAGTTGTATCAGATATCAACATTAGGGGAAGCTAGGAGAAGGCTGCTTAAGATGTCCCTGTGCATTTCTTTGCAACCTTCTGGGAACTTATAATTATTTCAACATAAGATGTTACAAAAAATGTTTGGAGACCAAATGAGAGACTCCATATATGAAGTCCATCAACTGAGAAGGTCTGTATATATGCTCTTTATATATTGTGCTGTTGTTACCTACCTTCCTGATTCAAACTTGTCCCCATGTGTAACAGCCCCAAATAACATCACCAAAGTCAGCAGCTTTGCCCATGGGGGTCAACCCAAGGAAAACCAAAATTATTTTTTTACCTTGGCTAAATCATGGGGTCCTCTATCAGGCTGCTTCCTCCTAGTCCTTCCTTGATATCAAGATGGGCCAGAACACATATTTTTATGAACACAGTAAGTAAGGAGGACTTGCATACGGGTGTCTAATCAGAACAAGAGTTAACAAGAGTGCCAGCATCCTATTAGAGATCTATACGTATATATAATTTGTGTATATAAGAGGTATGATATTTGTCATTAATTTACAGGAATCCAGACATAATGACATTCTGCTCATTTGCTTTGGAAATGAGCTTATTATGAGTTCAAATATCTCCCGCTCTAGCTAGCCCAGGTTAAGAACACAGGCACTGTCAAGGTAAATGTGTGTCCATATCCCAGCTCTGACGCTCAAAGGCTGTGAGAATGTGAGCCATTGGTGTTGGCTTCTCTAAGCCTCATTTCCTCATCTGTAAAGTGGGGTCATGACCATAACTACCCCAGGCAGTTGCTTGCATGAGCCAATGAGATGACACAAATGCTTAGCAAGACATCTCCTGGGCATATGGTAAAAGCCCGATGCACAGTGGTGCCGCTGGTAGTCCTTGTCGTCGTGGTTGCTGCTATTATTAGTATCATTATTAGTCTTTCACCACCCACCCCTAGTGGTAGCCAAGGCCCGCGAACCTACGGTTTTAGATTTTACTTCTTATTGTAAATCTGAGCAGGGCTGGTCCTTTCTAACTGCACCTCTCAAAAACTTTTGAGAAAATCTGCAGGTTTCAAGTAAACCTTTCCTTCTGTGGGGTCTGCACTGTGGTTTTGACTGAGTTTCACTCTGATATTTGGGTTCAGCCAAAGGTAGGATTCAAAGTGAAATGTAAAGAGGAAAGGCTCGTTTATGCAAATGTAACTGAGCAAAAGCTTCTGCAAAATGGAAAGTGCTGAGTTTTGCACAAAGCTTAGGTCAGTTGGCTTTCTTAGGTTAGACGACTCTGTTGTCTACACCGGCAGAGCCATACGCCTGGGAGAGTATGAGGGGAGAGAAGCGGCCACCTCCTCTACCCAGTAGTTATCTTGGGGGTGACAGAGAGATGGTTGGAAGAAAGGGAAAACTGGGATTCTGCTCAGTGGCTCAGTGTCTGCTGATGTATCGAATCCTCTTTCGGCGGTGGCTCTTGGTTGCTCTGAGAGGCAAGTTTGATGAGGGCGTAGTGGGAAGAGGTCAATGCTAATGCCTTCCCTCCCACTTCTCAGATGGGAAGTAATGATGGAAACATGGTAGCCCTCTCAAAAGCACATGATACCTGCCAGGGAAAGTACGAAACACAAGGCAACGGTGATATTAGGTTTACAGCACTAGGAAAATAAATAGTTGTTGCAGCAGACACTGTGTGGTCCCCATGCCCCAAATTTATATGTTGAATGAAACCTGACTCCCCCAAATATGATGAGAGTAGGAAATGGAGCCTTTGAGAGGTAATGAAGTCTTGAGGTGGGGCCCTCATGAATGGGGTTAGTGTCTTTGTAACAGGGACCCCTCACCCCTTCCACCATGTGAGGACACAGCAACACAAGGCCATCTACGAACCAAGAAAGGGGCTCTTCCCAGACGCCGCATTTGCTAGTGACTTGATTCTGAACTTCCCAGTCTCCAGAACTCTGAGAAATAGACTTCTGTGAAGCCACCCAGGGTAAGGTATTCTGTTATAGCAGCCTGAATGGACTAAGACAGTCGTTGGTGAAGACAGAGAATTAAAAGTTTTTAATTCAATAATATCCTGTTTAAATAAGTAGCACTCCCACAACCTTTGGGTCCTATCCTTCCCATGACTAAGGCCATCCATTCACCAGCGACAATTCCTTTCGGGGCTGCCGGCTGGGGATGGAGTCGTGCATGCACACATTTGAGATGCCGTCCTAAACAGCATTTGCCAGGAGTATCCAAGAAACAACCCCCTGGGTAAATGGAAGATCTGGGAACATAACTGAGCATTCCGGTTGAAGGATCCTGCAAGTACAAAATAGATTTGGAGGATTATTCTTCTACATTGTTTCCAAGTTTTAATTTTTCAGTTTTCATGCTGATTTTGGACCAGATGTGCCTCCTTCATTCCAGTCGAAAGCAAACTCCTGAGTGTTTCCAAATACCACTTTTTCTTTTATCTTGAAGTGTAGTTGACATGCAAAATTATGTTGGCTTCAAGCGTACAACATCGTGATTCAACATTTATGTACATTATGAAATGATAAATATCACTTCCCCAAGAGAGTTTCCTTTGACCCTTCCTCCAGTCCCGCTAAGTTGGACCCTATGGGATCTCACAGTCTCTGGTTCTTTTCCCGCAAAGGGTGCTTCACACTTATGGTTCCATAACAAAGTGTGTAATTGTGAGTTTAGCGCTTGCCTTCTGCTAGACGATATCCTCTCTGAGGACAGGGGCTGTGTCCATCTTAGTCGCTCCTTAGCACGGACTCCTCGCTCAGAACCTGGCATACGGCGGATGCCCAGTAAACATTTCTGAATGAATTCAATCTCCCCCGCCCATCCTTTATCTGAGCTAGCCTGACGGGTTTCTGTTCCCCGCAAACAAGAAACTGGAGTAGAATGCAAAGGGATAAATGAAAACGCAAAGTCTCTGCAAGAGCTGAGCCCGGGTTCCTTGCCAAGAGTTCATTTGCAGAGGGATGTAACACTTTATTTGTAACACGAAGGGCGAACATTTCACATCTGGGTGCTTGGATAACTAGCTCTGCTTCCTCTCAGCGTGGACTAAAATGGTACACCACTCCTTGCCTCGCCTCCGTTCTAGTTTCATTTTTAGGTTGCTGATCTGACCTTTAGGTTTTGTTTTTTTTTTAAGGCACCAAATGCAAAGAGAGAGTAGGTATTTCCCCCAAGCGTTATTACCAAAGTGAGACAACATCTTTTCTTAGATTCTCTGTAGGTAGGGACCCGTTCACAATCCAAGGTGCCTGATCCTCACGCACATGCCGGAATATACTCCATCCTTATCCCTGGGCCAATTTTGCTTGTTAAAGTTAGGTTGTGGGGTTTATAAGAATGTATATTATTGAGAAGGGAAGGGTGTGGTTTATGCTTTGTCCGTGAAAGCCAAGGGCTCAGCAAACACCAGACCTTGGAATATAGGATTTAGTATTTACTCCCCTAAACAAGAGATTTGGTCCAATTTAGGTCAGAATTCAACAGATGCACCCAATTTCCCCAGCCCCGCCCTCTGCCCGCATTCAGGCAGAAGTTGGAAGCCCTTGGTCAGACCCGATATAAAGCAAAGCCCTATATCGGGTAGGAGAACAATTATTACTCTTGTACTCCTACGGAGTATTTTTCTACTTCCGTTTCCAAGAGAGATGGCTACTCGTAATTATCTTTTGATCCCAGCGTAAGCCATCACATCATGGAGGCACCAGGCTGGCTCACTCAGAGGAGCTTGTGACTTTTTTTTTTTAAGATTTTTTTAATTTTATTTTTAAGTTTATTTATTTAGAGAGAGAAATAGAGAGAGCATGAACGGGAGAAAACCAGAGAGACTGGGAGAGAGAGAATCCCAAGAAGGCTCCATGCTGTCAGTGCAGAGCCCAACAGGGGGCTCCATCTCACGAACCATGAGATCATGACCTGAGCTGATCAAGAGTCAGGTGCTTAAGTGACTGAGTCACCCAGACACCCCTTCTTTTATATTTTTAGAGAGAGAGAAAGAGAGTGCAAAGGCAGAGGAGAGGGGCAGAAAGGAAGAGTCTTAAGCAGGCTCCACGCTCAGCCTGGAGCCTGATTCGGGGCTTGATCTCACAACCCTGGGATCATGACCTGAGCTGAAATCAAGAGTCAGACACTCAACCAACAGAGGCACACAGGTGCCCCTAAAATTTTATTTTTATTTAATCTCTACACCCAACGTGGGGCTCAAATTTACAACTCTGAGATCAAGAGCCACGTGCTCTACTGACTGACCCAGCCAGGTGCCCCTGAAATGTGACCTTTGATCTCAGGGTTGTGAGTTGGAGCCCCACATTGGGTGTACAGATTACTAAGAAAATAAATAAACTTAAAAAAAAATAGTTTAGCGGGGTGCCTGGGTGGATCAGTCGGTTAAGCATCTGACTCTTGGTTTCAGCCCAGGTCATGATCTCATGGTTCATGGGTTCAAGCCTCGCATTGGGCTATGCTGACAGTGCAGAGCCTGCTTGGGATTCTCTCTCTCCCTCTCCACCCCTCTCCCACTAGCGCTGTCTCTGTCCCTCTCAAAATAAATAAACTTAAAAAGTTCAGCAAGAATTATATAATTATTTTTTTTAAAGAAATCATATCGCCTCCTCCAGGAAGCCTTCCTTTACCCCCAATAACGGGGTGCCCTCCTCTGTGCTTCCAGAGCAGCCCTAGCAGGTCCCAGCAGGGCACTTACTGTGCATTTCCCTCCATCTGTTTCTTCATTTGTCTCTCCCACTGGACTGAGAGCCCCCGAGGGCAAGGAACATATCTTATCCACTCCATCAATTCTGCTCTATCTTGCTTCTGGGCCTTCGCTCCTAATTATCCCTCAGGGTCTTGCTTAAGCAGTGCTTCCTCTGTGAAGCCTTCTGTGATACTTCCTCACGCTCCCCCATCCTACACCGAAATCCCATAGGCCCACTGGATTTACCGTAATCACGTATGTGCCAGTCTCTCTCTGGTGCTATGTTGGTAAATGTTTAAGAACTTGTGTTCTGGGAAAAAAAAAATCCTACTTTATAATGATTGCCAATTACCATGACATAAATATGCCTACTGTGGCCAATCTCAGGCTACCAGTGTGAGGTCACTCAACAGTAAGCTGGGAAGAAATGCCAGCAACACCGCATTTATTTTATTACATATTATTATATTATATATATTATTTCTGCCATATATCCAGCAGCGGTAGACTGCCTCCAGAGCAGGGAGAATAATAAAAGGCAGAAAAACGGTTAGGAAGTGATAATAAGCTTTGAAGACTTCTTACCTTTGTTTTCATTATATTTTATTTAACGGTAAGTTTATATAGTTTAATTTGTAATAATGGCGTGTTTCACAGTCTGTTTGCAATATTCCTGGGCATGTATCGACTCTCATGAGCCAGTAGGAGCTGGCTACAGCCTGTAACCATCTGTGTCCCCAACTCGACTGTGAATTCGGGGAGGACTTAGGCTGGGACTGCCCAGCACCAAGCACAGAGGACACTCGCTAACGTTCGCTGCAGCCGGCTGGGCAAACCCATCCTTTTGTCCACCCTGTGAAGAAGTGAAGAGAGAACCCGATGTGCTGTTTAACCACAAAGGGCCACTTGGCAAACGCTCTAGAGGAAGCCAGTCTGACCTCAGCCGAGAACAAGGTCAGAGCTCTGTTATATATAGCACCTCATGAGCAACTTCCTTCGCACTGAGCTGCCGTGCCGCTCCCTGCTGACACAGGGCAAGGTGGTACGGGTCTGGTCTTACCGCAAAATTCACACCAAATCCCATAGAGCAAAAGAGAATTCTTGCCTTTCCAGGCCTCAGACGCGAATCCAGTTATTTCAGGGACCCAAAAGAGCTCACTGGATTCCAGCTCACCCTGGCGCCTGTAGGCGTTTCCCCCAGGTTTCTTGTCATGCTCATCATGACTGCCCCAGAGCACCAGGCCGGCCCCCAGCAGGAAAGGACTGCGGGAACAGTCCCCGTGTGTTTGGGGCCAAGTCAGCCATTAGCGGCACCCCAGGGAAGTGAGCTTTTGTTACTCAGAACAAATGCTAATGCGCAATGAGCGCTTCTCACCGTGAGAGGCCATCTTTGCAGACTGATTCGTGAGGCCTCACCTAGAGTCGTGGACCAGTGAGTGGCACCCTCATTAAGATGGCCACTGTGTTTGGGGCTATTGCCCATCCAGTAAGACCAGACTGTGGTTGGGATCAACAGGTTCTGCTTCATGGTCTCAGGGACCGTTTTTTGCCAAGACGGTACCATTCGAACTGGGGGGAGACGGTGGCTTCCTCAATAAGGGTGTTCAAGTCACCCTGAGTCACTCCACTGAGAAGCACGCAGGCGGCGGTCCCGCGGGCTCAGCTTCGGCTCTGTCTGACATCCGTTCAGAGAGTTGAAATCCGTTGGCTTTTCAGGGCACTGGTGACACTACCCACGGTCCCCTCCAGATCTCAATAGCTTGACATTTCGTGTCATTTGAATAAATCAAAGTGACAGGGGTGCATCAAGTTGCTGAGTTGGGGAGATGATCACAAAGAAGTGAAAAAGACATTTTCATTTTCTTGCTGATGAGCGAAATTAGTAAATTTTGCAAAGGAAGTGGGGTGCTTGGTGAGAGGAACCTTCTCGGGGAGAGAGAGAGGCAGTGCTACCTCTGTCCTGGCCAGAAATAAACTAGTGAGGACACGTTTCAAAGCCATCCATCAAGGAAAAAGTCGTTTTCCTACCCCTGGTGGAAACACAAACTTAGGCGCTCTTCTGTTTGCGTGCAGAAACCGCCCAACTCTGCTTTTAAGCTGCTTTGTTCACGATGTGTTTCAAGGATTTGGCAAGTGGAAAAAACAAAAAACAAAAGCAAGCAGGCAAACAAACAACCACCCGAAATTGCCCGGCAATTTGGGGCAGAAGTTGAAAAACCCAATTGTGAGGCCTCATTCAGGAAGGAAGATCTTTTTCATGCTAACCGACTACTAATTATAAAATAGGTGATAGCAGGCAAGTGAGGAACTAAAAAGGAGGGGGTGAGGGCGGTGCTAGTTCATAATTTAGTCACCCTTGATTGGAAAGTGGGTGTTGTAAGGTTTTTTGGCACCAAACCCCAGCCAGTCACTCTGCAGCGTGGGTTTCTCTCACTTTGGGCTTTCAGTTTGGACACAGAAAGAACGAGCCAAAAATTAAAGCCGGAGCGGCTGATTTTAAAAGGCCAAGCTGCAAAGAAGAGTGGGTTTTGGGCTCCTTTGCAAATAGAGGTGGAATAATGGGGATAAGCTCTTTTTTTAAAGTTTATTTATTCATTTTGAGACAGCACACTCGCAGGGGGAGAGGGGGCACAGAGAGAAGGAGAGAGAATCCCAAGCAGGCTCTGCACCACCAGTGCAGAGCCCAACGTGGGGGTTGAACCCATGAACCGGGAGATCATGAGCCGAGCTGAAGTCAGACGCTTAACCGACTGAGCCAGGCAGGTGTCCCACGAGTGAGCTCTTATAGAGGCCCGAGGGGAAGGAACCTCAGCAGAGGCAGATCAGATTGTGTCCAGAGGAGTAACCTCTGCGATCCTGGGCATAAGAGGGAGTCCTGGTTCGGGAACCTTCTAAGACCGAGTCAGAGTCATAACATTGGCCATGTCAGCATTGGCTGGGGTTTTCCGCATGAGGCCGGGAGGCGTAAGAGATGCAGATGAAGAGGTGGAGAGCCTGACGCCTGGATTCCCAACCCCCAGGATTTAATCGTCCTTGGGTGCAACGTGGGCATCAAGATTCTAGAAATCTGTCCGGGTGATTCTGCTCTGCAGCTAGGGTTGAGATCCGCTGCATTAAAGGGTGTCAAGCAGGACCACGATGTCGTCAGGACCCCGTTTATTAGAGCTCAGCATGACAGCAAGTGGAGGGCAGAAGGCAGAGCCTGGAATCAGTTTGGAGGCAACTGCAACGGTCCAGGCGAGAGACGACACAGGACGGACCCGAAGCAATCCTAGAAGGACTGGAGCGGAAGATACAGTTTTGAGAGATGTTTAGCTCGTGAAATTGGCCAGACTTAGGTGACTGATTAGCTCCGTGAGCTCAGGGACGGGGAGGAATCCAGACGGACTCCCAAAGAAATTTGACCCGCATGCGTGACTGGCGGGGTGTAACAGAGCACATGCGCTTTGGAAAATGGTTCGGCAGTTCCTCAAAAACCTAAAGATAGATTACTCTAGGACTCAGAGATTCCGCTTCTGAACATGCACTCAGGAAAGCCAAAAATATATGGCCACACAAAAATGTGTAGATGGACATTCACAGCAGCATTGTTCATAATACCCCAAATTGGAGACAACCCAAATGTCCATCGACTGATGAATGGGTGAAGAAGATGCGGTTATGTCCATTCGACGGAATACTGTTCAGCCGTAAAACAGAATGAAATTCTGATTCGTGCTACAACATGGCTGACACTTGCCAACATTATGCGAAGGGAGAGAAGGGAGTCACGGAAGACCACGTATTTTATGATCTCATTTATTTGAAAAACCCAGAATGGGCGAAATCCAAAGAGACAGAAAGTAGATTAGTTGTTTTCAAGGGTGATGAAATGTCTCGAAACAAGATTGAGGGGCCAGCTGCACAACTGTGAATTTACTAAAAAGTACTGAACTTAACGCTTTAAAAATTTTTTAACGTTTTTATTTATTTTTGAGGGCCATAAGAGACAGAGCGTGAGCAGGGGAAGGGCAGAGAGAGAGGGAGACACAGAATCCAAAACAAGCTCCAGGCTCTGAGCTGTCAGTACAGAGCCCAACGCAGGGCTTGAACCCACGAACCATGAGATCATGACGTGAGCTGAAGTCGGCTGCCTAACCAACTGAGCCACCCAGGCGCCCCTGAACTGAACGCTTTAAAAAGCTGGACATACAAATTGTATCTCAATTTTAATTTTATTTATTTATTTTGAGAGAGAGAGAGGGAGGGAGGGAGAGCCTGAGCAGGGGATTGGCAGAGAGAGAGGTAGGGAGAGAATCCCAAGCAGGCTCCTCACTGACAACACAGAGCCCAACATAGGGCTTGATCTCACAAACTATGAGATCATGACCTGAACCGAAAGCAAGGGTCCGATGCCTAATCAACCGAACCGCCCAGGTGCCCTGCAAATTATATCTCTACTTTTTAAAACAAGAATGACTTCCGAGTTTTCGACCTTGACTGGCTGGGTTAATGATGGATTCACTAAATGATGCAGAGAAAACAGTCCGGAGCATCCGGAAGAGGTGTTGGCAGGAGACAGGGACTTCGGAGCCATCGACTCGGTCCTCCGTGGTCACTGATGTTATGGAAAAGGATGAATGTAGGAAGAGGGCGTCGTGGGTGAGAGCTTGGGGCAAGCAGAAATCCCTGGGGAACGCAAACGCCTAGAGGGTGGTAGAGAAAGAGGAGGCTCGGCGAGATTTGAGGAGAGGAGCGAACTGGGAGGAGGGCTTGTCACGGGAGCCAGAGCACTGGGACAGAAGATCCTGTTTCGATGCTATTGTAGAATTGAGTCCTTGGCCACATTCCCAGGACCGGCCTCTGCTGACCTCATTCTGCAGCTACGGATAAGATGAATTGTTGTCCAGTGATAAATTCTCTAGAATTTAAAAACTTCTCTTGAGAATTTTTCAGTGTTTTTTTTTCATTTTTTTCCCCCCTTCTGCTACAAAATGCATTTATTTCCAGCCGGATAAAATTCTCCAACTGCCTATGTGTGTGCGTATTAGAAGAACCTTCTTGGATA
>CM057830.1:104542294-104546622 GCA_030068075.1 Paguma larvata | reverse complement strand
CAGACAGACACACACACAGACACACACGCACAGACACACACAAACAGACACACACGCACAGACACACACAGACACACACACATGCACAGACACACAGCCACACACACAGAGACACACACACACAGAGACACACACAGACACACAGACACACAGACACACACACAGACACACACACGCACAGACACACACACACAGACACACACACAGACACACACACAGATACACACAGACTCACACAAACACACACACACAGACACATAGACACACACAGAGACACACACAGACACACACAGACACACACACACAGACACACAGACACACAGACACACACAGACTCACACACACGCACAGACACACATACACACACACAGACACACACAGACACACAGATACACACATGCACAGACACACACAGGCACATACACACAGACACACACACAGAATCACACAGACACACACACAGACACACACACATGCACAGACACACATACACACACAGACAGACACACACAGACAGACACACACAGACACACAGACACAGACACACACAGAACACACAGAGACAGACACACTCAGACACACACACACAGACACATTAAAACAGACACACACACAGACACACACAGAGACACACACACAGACAGACACACACAGACACACACAGACACAGAGACACAGAGACACACACACAGACACACACACATGCATAGACACACACAGACACACACACAGATACACACAGACTCACACAGACACACACACACAGACACATAGACACACACACAGACACACACAGACACAAACAGACACACACACAGACGCACACACATGCACACACACAGACAGACACAGGCACACACGCACAGACACACAGACACACACATAGACACACACAGACACACACACAGACACATACACATACGCACAGACACAAACACACAGACACACAGACACACACAGAGACACACAGACACACACACAGACACAGACACATACACAATCACACACACAGACACACAGACACACACAGACTCACACAGACACACAACAGACAGACAGACACACACAGACACACACAGACTCACACAGACACACAGACACAAACACACACACAGACACACACAGACACACACAGAAACAGAGACACAGAGACACACGCACAGACACACACACATGCACAGACACACACAGACACACACACAGATACACACAGACTCACACAGAAACACACACACAGACACACAGACACACACACACTGACACACAGACACACACACATACAGACACACACAGACACACAGACACATACAAACAGACACACACACAGACAAATACACATACGCACAGACACACACACACAGACACACACAGACACACAGACACACACAGACACAGGCACACACGCACAGACACAAAGACAGACACATAGACACACACAGACACACACACAGATACACACAGACTCACACAGAAACACACACACAGACACACAGACACACACACACTGACACACAGACACACACATACAGACACACACAGACACACAGACACATACAAACAGACACACACACAGACACATACACATACGCACAGACACACACACACAGACACACACAGACACACAGACACACACAGACACACACAGACACACACAGACACACACACAGACACACCCAGAAACAGACACACACACACAGACACACACAGACACACTGCACAGACACACACAGACACACACACAGACACACACACATGCACAGACACACACAGATACACTCAGACTCACACAGACACACACACAGACACATAGACACACACACAGACACACACAGACACACACACAGACACACACACAGACACACACACACTGACACACAGAGACACACAGACTCACACAGACACACATACATGCACAGACACACACACAGCCACACACACAGAGACACACACAGACAGACACACACACAGACACACACGCACAGACACACACAAACAGACACACACGCACAGACACACACAGACACACACACATGCACAGACACACAGCCACACACACAGAGACACACACACACAGAGACACACACAGACACACAGACACACAGACACACACACAGACACACACACGCACAGACACACACACACAGACACACACACAGACACACACACAGACACACACACAGATACACACAGACTCACACAAACACACACACAGACACAGAGACACACACAGACACACACAGACACACACACACAGACACACAGACACACAGACACACACAGACTCACACACACGCACAGACACACATACACACACACAGACACACACACACATACACACACAGACACACAGACACACACGCAGAGAAACACACACAGACACACACAGACACACACAGACTCACACAGACACACACACAGACACACACATAGACACACAGACACACACACTCAGACACACACATTCAGACACACACAGACACACAGACACATACAAACAGACACACACAGACACACACACAGACACACACAGACACAGACACACACGCACAGACACACACAGAGACACACACACAGACACACACAGCCACACACACACAGACACACACACAGACATACAGACACACACAGACACACAGACACACACAGACACACACACACAGACACACACAGACACAGACACACACACAGACACACACAAACAGACACACACAGACAGACACACACACGCACAGACACACGCACAGACACACACACAGCCACAAACACAGAGACACACACACACAGAGACACACACAGACACAGAGACATACACAGACACACACACAGACACAGACACACATGCACAGACACACACACAGAGACACACACAGACACACACACACACAGACACACACACAGATACACACAGACTCACTCAGACAAACACACACAGACACATAGACATACACAAGGACACACACTGACACAGACAGACACACACAGACACACACACGCACACACATACAGAGACAGACACACACAGACACACACACACAGAGACACACACAGACACAGAGACATACACAGACACACACACAGACACAGACACACATGCACAGACACACACACAGAGACACACACAGACACACACACACAGACACACACACAGATACACACAGACTCACTCAGACACACACACACAGACACATAGACATACACAAGGACACACACTGACACAGACAGACACACACAGACACACACACGCACACACATACACAGACAGACACACACACAGACACACACACACAGACACACAGGCACACACAGGCACACACACACACAGACACACACACACACAGACACAGACACACACAGACACACACACAGACACACACAGAGACACAGATACACACATGCACAGACACACACAGACACATAGACACACACAGACTCACACAGACACACACACAGACACACGCACAAACACATACACATACGGACAGACATACACACACAGACACACACGGACACACACAGACACACACACAGACACAGACACATACACAATCACACACACAGACACACAGACACACACAGACTCACACAGACACACAACAGACAGACACACACAGACACACACAGACTCACACAGACACACAGACACAAACACACACACAGACACACACACAGACACACAGACACACACAGAGACACACAGACACACACAGACACACAGATACACACATGCACAGACACACACAGACACACTCACGCAGACACACACAGACAGACACACACAGACACACAGACACAGACACACACAGACACACACACAGACACACACAGACACTCACAGACACACAGACACATAAAAACAGACACACACACAGACACACACAGACACACAGACACATACACATACGCAGAGACACACACACACAGACACACACAGACACACAGACACATACAGACACACACACAGACACACACAGACACACACACAGACACACAGACACACACAGACAAACACAGACACACAGATACACACATGCACAGACACACACAGACACACACACGCACAGACACACACACAGACACACACACACAGACACACACACAGACACACACACAGACACACACGCACAGACACACACACAGACACACACACAGACAGCCACACACACACAGACAGACACACACACAGACACACACACAGACACACAGACACACACACACAGACACACACAGACACACACACACAGACACATAGACACACACACAGACACACACAGACACACACACACAGACACACAGACACACACAGACTCACACAGACACACGCACACAGA